>BDMB01000018.1:1947163-2176884 GCA_016859785.1 Macrotyloma uniflorum
TCCTATTTATATTCTTGTTATGACTTGTATTTTTTAGGGTTTTTCCATATGTTATTATCAGATATTCTATTTCTCCTTCCCTTGTTTCTTCTCTTTATGTTTTTATATTATCAGTTATGTCGTATAACATTTTAAAAAATATCATGTCACGAACAAGATCTGATGTGACAAGAAAACACACTGGTCATAATTTTATCGATTAAGGAAGAGAAAAGAAAACATCAAAACTGTCTAAAACTAAGGAGCACCTGAAGAAAACCAACAACATATTTGATAATGTGTGAAGCAAAATATAAAATCGAGAATAAAGAGTAGCAATGTGAACAATCCAAAAAATAAGCAGTAGCAGAGGGTCAAATATGTTGCTCATGAATTCATGATGTGGTTGTAGCAGGGCCAGGAGGGTTTAATGAAGTTTAATGAAGCTTGGAAATAAATAGCCATGCCATTTCATTCATGCTGGTGTTACACACAGATTATATCAGGCCTACATGAACCATCTTACCAAATACCAAAATCAGCAGCAAAAGTTTGAAATGTGACAATTTCCACCACGTCACAGAAACTAAAGTCACCAAATGGAGGCTTGGTGCTGACCCTTCTTTGTCGTCCACTTGTTCTAGATTGGTCTTGCCAAGATTTTTTTGGCTTAAACACAAGTTGATTGTGGGAGCTGTCATATCTGACTCCATTTATCTTTACTAACCAACATGGTTTAGTGCTTTCCTGTGTAATATCCATTATGTTCTAATACCCAATAATTACTTTTAGTGATTCATATGTGATTAAAAACAATAATTAACCCTTGTTTTACATGTAATGTATGTGTTCAATGGAGTCAAAGTTAAGTTAATGACCAAATGCAAATTAGCCCTGTGCTAAATTTTTTGTCAATATCTTTTAGCTGTCTTCTTTTTGGGCCAAAGTTCTTTCGGCTTATTTTTTTCAAGTGCTAATTTCTGCAATTGGGCTTTGTTGAAGTTTTAAATGTGAGTCTTGATTATGAGGTCAGCCCAAAATAATTATGGATTAAACGTAGCAATTTCAGTGGATTGGGTAGATATTTTTTTTTTTTGGACTTGACTTGGACACCATTACATATAGATATATGAAAAATGAAAGCAGAAAGGACATTCGCAGAATTACAATAAGCAAGGTTGAAAACCGAAAAGACAAGCAAGACGAAACCAAAACAGGGGACATATTTGAATTCAGTTCTTTTTTACACTTTTTTAAGTAATAAACATGAATGATGGATTGTGAACTGGTGAACATTTCTGACCCTGATTTTCTGTTTGGCAGCTTTTGTTGATGTGGGTTTGCCTGGTCTAGTTTTTATGGGTTTTTCTTTTCAAAAGTGCAAGGTTTTCTAATGAACTTTTATATAAATCTTATTTTTGGACCTTCTTTATTAAAAAAATTTGACTAAATTGTATTTTTTATCTTTCTTTAATCTTTGATATTTGCTTTTAGTTATAGCATTCTTTTTAGAGATTTCAATTTCTCTGTTTAAGGAAGAATTTAATTTTGATTTTTTTTTTTAATTGAATTCCAAATCTAATATATTCATTGAAAATACTATTACAATAAAAATATCCAAAAATGACTATTGGGTGAAAATTACATTTTTTTAAATATAAGAACTAAATTTAAAAAAAAAAAATCATAAAATGTAAAAATTAAACATACACAAAATTAACTATTTAGTCAACTTGAAAAATTTGAAGTAAGAAAACTAAAATTGTGAATTAGAAACTGAAAAAAAAAATGGAAACAATATATTTTAGAAATTATACCTGGCATGAGTTTGAAACTGGTTGAAACAGACAAATACCTCGTAAGTGGTAAATTTGGGGGATTGCACTAGAAAATCCAAATCTTATTGCAGAAAAGTTTGAAAGGGTAGCTTGAAAATTTGAAGACCCTATGATTGTGCAGTGACCATGGTCCTCATTGATGTTGCAGAAGATAATGAGTGAAGAAATGTTAAAAGGATACATTTTGGCAAAATCATAGTCCATAAAACAACAAGGTTCGTGAACAGGTCCTTCTCCTTTCATTGGGTTTCCAAATTCTTATCTCTTTTTTCTTTCGGAAGAATTCATCCAATGAATCTTACAAATTATGATGGTAATGGATGGTTCCTGAGCATTGCCTTTTTACCACATTAGTCAAACAAGTTGTTCTTATAAAAAGTTGAGATCAGTTTGAGAGATTCTGGTGTTAAAAAGCACTGCTTCCAAAATATTGATAGAAAACAAATTTGAGATGAATTGAATATTTGAAGATATTGAAAATGTTGGTTGGAGACAACCTGGGGCTCTGAAAAGTAAAATGGAAATGGGGGTGTCCTTAAGGTTGGATTGGGTGCTTGGTAAAGTGAAGCCCAATCCACCCTAAAACTTGATGCCTGTTCCTTAAAGACAACACACTTCGTCCTCTACTGCTTCGGACACATTCCTCTCTTACCTTTATCTTCCCATTACCCTTCCTTTCTTTTCTCTAATATTATTATATCACTTCATTTTTTCTCAATTTGTATACAAGTTTATTTAGATTATTTAAATTTCATTTTTTTCATATTAGAATCGAATACTCCTAAGATATACCTCTTTTAAGTTAGTAATAAATTCAGTAACATTAAATGCGTGTTTAATCAAAATTTCTACTACTATTCTTGAATGATTATAAGCCTAACTTATTTTCAAAATAAATTTAATAGGTGGTCCAGTCTAAACTTAACAATATTGTTAAAATGGTTACGATGTCATATGTCATATATAAAGTTATTATAAATCTAAAGTTATTATAAATCTAACTTATTCCAAAATCAATTTAAAAGATAAGATTTATATTTTATATACCATATTTCAATTTTATTTTTAATTTATGTGAGATTTTTTAACAGGTAACATATATCCACACAGCTCGTATCCATACACAATAGTTGGATTATAAAACTTGAAACAAAAGCAACCTTAATGTAGGAGTAGTGTCATCATTAGACACCTACAAAGAGATCATAGATTATTATTCACCATATATTAAGCCTGAAAAGAATAGGAAAACAGTGATAATGGAGGCAGAGAAGAATTTGAGAATGGAAATTGGGATAGTGGGGCCATTTGATGAAAAGTTTAGTGTTTTTGTCTTAGAGTTAGATTAATAGGGCGAATATTGAATTTGTGTAGGCTTTAGTAGCCTCAACGCATCACATTGCAAATTCACTCAAATTCTTTCTCTAATTCGACCATAACATAAGATCATTACCATCATTTTTATTTTGACCACAACCCTTCAATCATGGTAAACCATGCTTTCTTCTTTTGCATTTTGTCCCTAATATTATATTATATTCTTCAACCTTCTTCATGTCCCCCTCTACACACATGCTTTTCCAACTACTCTAATGCTTGTATCTTTAATCTAATTTCAAATATATATATATATATATATATATATATATATATATATATAAAACTATCATCCATCAATATCTTCGTTAATATTTTAATAGTACAAAAATAAACAGTTTAATAGTTTAAATAAAAAAACATAATATAAAAAATTAATTATTAAATATATTACGTAATAAAAATTATGTTATGTAAAAGATAATAAAATTGTATCTTATAAGTGAAAGAAGAGAATCAAATAAATTAATATATATAATAAAATTTAGTTTATATAAAAAATATTTAATAAATCATTTAAGAATTAGAGGTGAATAATAAGAACCTAGCGTGTTAAAAAAACCTTACTTTACGTTACGTCTCAGAAAAGTTAATAAATAAACGAACACTTCAAAATCCGATTCAAGTTTTTCAGTTCTTAAAAAAACTATAAATTAGCTCAAAAGCTTTGTCAATATAATTTTAGAGTCTAGTTGAGACAATTTTTTATAAACTTTCTATAGTAGGTAATTTTTTAAAATAAAATTAATTTATATAAAAATTAAAAGTAAATTTTTAAAAATTTAGTATTTTAGACTATAAAAAATATAGAAAAAAATTGCGTTTGCCGGGAGTCGAACCCGGGTCTATTGCTTGGAAGGCAATTATCCTAACCGTTGGACTACAAACGCTTTTGATGACTTGTTTAAGACATTAAATTATATTACTTTTATAAATACTTTAAATACAGTTAAAATCACTAAAAAAAATAATTGACAGAAAAAAATATTTTCTTAGAAACAGACGAGTAGCGTGAGAGTGGAGAGGGGGAATTTGTTTATTTTTCTAAAAAATTCTTTTACTTAATTATTTTTTAAAAATTATTAATTTTATTTTTTTCATATGAAAACTAAGGTGTTTTATATTTTTAAAAACTTCTGAAATAAGTATTTGACTTGACTATGTGTTTTTAAAATGTTAAATACGTCAAACACTACCTTATCCCGATCTTTTATTTTTGACCTGTATCCCATAGCTATGGAGTTTCAAAACGTGTACACTATTTTTCAATAACCCCAAAATACTTATATTTTCATTTTATATTACACTTTTTTTATCAACAAATACCTACCATATTAACTAACACTTTACCTGCTTTTAAAAGAATATTAGTTCACCTGTATTAACAGTTAAACTACTTTGTAGTTAATAATCTTTTCTGACATTTTTTTAATTAAATCCGAATAGATTTTCATCCATTAATTTAATCTTCAGATGTTTCATTCAAATTTATTATCTAGTTAATAAGAAGAAATAGATATAATATAAGTTAAATTGTTATATTTAAGGTCCATTTCAAAAGGGTTTTCGTGGCAAAATAGTTTTCGTAAATGTTTTGTTCTCTTTTAGGGTTGAGTGTTGAATTTGAAACTCCATATATTATTTCATGTTTGAGATTAGAGAATTTAAGCTACTGAATCATATCTTCCACATCAATGTTTTACGTTAATCTAACTATTGTTAAATCAGATTTGTAAAACACTCAAATATTAATCTGTTTGGAGTACTAAAATTAACATTTAACTTAGATTAACTACTTAAGCAAGAACTTCTGGTTTTTGTTCATGCAGGAATTTGTGATGGTTGAAATTCAAACTGATTTTTAGGTCAAAGGAGGGTGGGGACATGCATGAGTTGGCAATGGCATCTTCGAAAACTGGGTGGAGGTAGGCCAATGGACCATACACGAATGTCATCTTTTGAGAAAATAATTATTAAAGTACTCTTTTTTTTATAAAATAATGTTTTCGTATAATAAATGCACACTTACTTTATTTATAAGGCAATAAATGTGCATAGACCTATCATTTAATAAACATAGTGTACTCAACACACACAAACATACTCTATCTCTCACAATTTATAAATGGTGTACAAAGCTATCATTTAATAAAATTATTTTTAAAAAAATTAGTGAAAAATATGTACCAAACTATATATGTAAACATATATATTGTAAAATTATTATTTTTTATAATAATTTGTACACATTTTATCTTATTTATCTAATTATCGAATTAAAAGCTTTTCCTGAAAAATCAAATTTAAAGATTGTTGTCATTTTTAAAATTATAGATACTTTATTAAATAACTTTCACTTATTGCTTAAAATTACTTGATAATCTATTAAATACTCTTTTTCTGGTTAAATATAATATTAAATTTTAAACAATAATATTTTTTTCGTTTTAATGTATAAAATTCAGTCCATAATATTTTAAATATTGTAATTTTTATATTAATTTTTTATTCAGAATAAAAAAATATTATTAATAATTTCAAAGCTTGTAAAAGCATTCTCATTGTAATCAATTGTGAATAAACTATGTTAATTACTTTCTATACATGTTTTTAATATAATTGAGGTAGAAAGTATTTTCTTGAAAATTTTGAAGATAATTAAGTAACATGTTAATTTTAATATTAAAAAAACATTTTAAATATTTACTCTAACACGTTCTTTTATACATATTTTTTTTAAAGTTAAAAATTGTAACAAATTTGATATAAAGTTATATTTAACTGTTGTTACTTTTGATTTTTTTTAATTTTTAATAAAATCTAACTAATTAAAAATGTATTTGAAAAGTATATTGGTGATATTTTTTTTAAATGTTTCTGTATTATTAGTTATATTAAGTTTTCTTTAATAGATATAATAATTTTATGTTAAAATATTTCTTATATTAGTGTAAGAAAAGATTAGGATAATAAACATCAATGTTAAAGTGTTTTTTTAAGAAGGAAGACTCAAAATTAAACTTATTTTACTAAATTGAATCCGGATTAATGTAAATTTACTATTTGAACTTCGATAATAAGAAAATAATGAAAAATTTAAACAATTAAAGTTATAAAAATTGATAAGGTAATATTAATTTTATAAATATCCATTTACCTAATTGGTCTAGAAATTAAGATGTATAAATTAATTATAATTTATTATATTTGATTTTTAATTCTTCTCTTAAATGTTTATTAAGAATAATTATCACAGATTAACTAATTTTTCTTGGTCAATTAAATGGATAATTACATTTAGCATTTATGCTTTTATTTGCTAGCATACTAGCATGTGACCACTTCATAACAAATTAATTTCGTAAAACCACTTAAAACGTAATTTTGTTATATATATATATATATATATATATATATTATAAACAAATTTTTTTAACATTGTTAAATTCTATTAAAATCTTAAAGAGAGAGTGGAGAAGAGTTTTTCTTTTGATAAATATAACTCATTTAATTTATAATGGTATGTGAGGTTCTATACACGTGTTCAAATTGTACAATGAAAAAAATGTTATAAGATTTTATATTTTTTAAAATGATTTTTAAGGTGTTTTTACACGTAGTTTGTGTTTGGATTGTAAGAAATTATGGAAAGTGAAAAAAATAAAAAGGGATGAAAAATAATATTATTTAAATTAGTACAAAATGTAAATAAATGAAATTTTTTTAGATGTATAGTATTAAGTTTTAGAAATAAAAATGACTGTTAATTATTCTCTATAAGTCCAAATTGTTCTTATTAATTTTTTAAAGTGATGTAACTAATATTATCTATAATAATAATTATTTTTAATCAAATGAATATTAATACATACTAATATATTTTTAAAATTTATAAAAAAAATAAAAACTTATTAAATTAAATTATTAATTATTATTTAATTTTTAATATTTTTATTAATAATTTTTTGGGGTTTAAAATTATATGTTTTTTAAAACTTTTAAAAAGGGATTCATGCTTTGAAAAAGTAGAATAATAATTTAATCAATTGATTCATTTAAAATTAAGTAGAAAGAAATAAGAATTATATTGCCTTCAACTTTCAGAACAAGTAGAAAACTATTAAAAGAAATCACTACTAAAAAACAATCCAAATAATATTTTTTCATCATTTGACATTATATATTATATATTATATACATGTGATATTTTGTATGTATTTTTTTAAAGCCATTATTATTAATTATGGATATTTAAAAAATAGTAATTAGGTATATTTTAATGTAATTATAGTTTTATTTTTTAAAAATATTTGAAATATTTTTCATAAATTATGTGTTAAGAAAACATACGTATGTATGATTGATATTGAGATTATTTATAAAGGTTAGCTAGAAAAATCCTAATTCCACTATTTAGAAAACCAAAATATTATAAATAAAATAAATTTTCTTAATTTTTTAATTTTTTTTAATTTTTATTATTTATTTATTTTTATATTTTTCTAATTTTTTTCTCAAATTTATTTACATTCTTTTAAAATAAAATTATTCAATTCTTAATTATTTAAAAATTAAAGAATATAAAAAAATTAAAGAATAAAATAATTTTATTTAAATAATTTTTTTGAATATTTATATATTATTTTTTCATTTAAAAAAATAATTTTCAACTTCATTAATTTTATTTGATGTTTTCTTCTCTTCAGAGTTTGCAAGCACACCCAATCCTAGTCAGGCGTCAGGTGAAAACGTTACAGTGGCAGTTGTCAGTTCTCACTTTACAGCCTAAACCTTATGCCTGCCGTTTATCCCTTATCACCACGCGCCTTCTATGTTATGTAACTAAGCGCGTCCATCCCATTTCATTGCCTTGTAACGCCGTAACCCTGTTACTCTTATCATATCCGTTTAACATAAAAACGGCATTACGTGGTTACGTTACGTCACCCTCGTATTTTTTCATGTTTAGTCACTAGTCATCACCCCCCACCACTTGCGTTGCGGCTGCTACATACCTGTTTTGCTTAATTATTTTTAGAGTAACTCATTAAGGTTTAAGGTTTCACAACACTCACCATGTAAATCACCTTCTCAGACCCAAAAATGTTCTCTATTTATGCCAACACAAATTTTCCATTTTTATTTTCCCATCAAAGATACACTAAATCTGTGATTACCAGTTATTATGCTATTTATTTATGAGTTATAATAAAATTGTATTTTTAAAATTTCAAGTTAGGTTCTTTACTTTTTGGTTAAATGCAAGAGCTTGATTTTCTTTCAACATGTTAATGAATATTCAAATTAATAAAATAGTTTTAAGTGGAATTTATGATAGGATTGTGTAAAAGATCGCAAACGAAATGAGTTTCTTATATATATTTTTTAAAATGAAAAACACATGAGTGTGATATTTTAGTACTTTTAATACTACTTTTTAATACAATTTTGAATTAATAAATTATACTGGAAAATAATTTTGCTTTGAGTTTTGAAAATTTATTTGAAAACAAGATTTTTTCTCAAAATATTTATCATAACTGTATATTCAGTCTTTAAACTTAAGATTATTGAGTTTAATTAGAATATTTTCGAATCGTTTTGTGTTGGTTATCTACTGATAAAGATTAACATTACTTAGTGAGGTGGATTTTTTCTTGTTTATTTTTTAGAATACAGATAAAGATGGCTAAAAATTGAAAGTTTTTTTTTTTTTTTTCATGATGCTCTTTACGTTTGATTTTTAATTAATTAACATTTGTTAATATAATTTTTTCAACTATCAAAGTGAGAAAATTATTATTATCTTTGCTCTTTTTTAATTTTCAATTTTAAGAAAAAAAATTTCCAACATTAAAAAAATTACAAATATAATTATTATTTTCCCAATAACTTTTATCTTTACTTTTTATTTATTTTTCTGCTATGAATTAAAGAAGGAAACAAATAATTGATGACAAAAATTTAAATATAAAGACAAATAAATAGTATGGTAAAAAAAATCATTTTATTAATTGTATTTGTCAACTCCCATACAACAATACTAAAATGACATCTAGAATGTAGATTTGTTTTAATACTTTTCATTGGTTAGTTTATATGAGAATTAAATTAAGGATTTTGCATAATTTTTTTTATAAGAATCAATTTAGAATCCTATGCATTATTTTTTTATAAAATATATTTACTGGTGCATTTTTTAGTATTTTTGTACAATAATGTTTTTTTTTTACAAAATTTACTTTAATATATAATTTTAAAATACATTTATTTAAGTTTACTAAGATTTTTTATTTTTATTTTTTAACCGCTATAAAAAATGACTAAGCCTTAAGATATTTATAATAATTAACACTTTGTTTAAGTAACTGAAGTAATATTATCTTATATGAAAAATAAATTTAAAATATTTCTCTCCTTTTTACATGTATAGCCTTAGCCAATAAATATATATATAAAAAATATACTAGAAAATAAAATCTTTAAAAATATTAAAGAAAAATAATCATAATATGTCAATTTTCCTTTATAGGATTGTATCAAAGTTTTTAGATATCACAACACTCGAAACCAAGGGTTGTGTGTTTTTTTATTGAACTATCAATTTTTATTTAACAAATCAAATTTAAGTATCTTTTTAATTTAGAGTTTGATGTGAGGAGGTTGTTTACCTGAAATAAATTGTATCTGAAAATCATAAATTTGAAGAAGAAAATTGTGAATATTTTTGTGTATCAATTATCATTTAGTATAGTTGATCAGTGAATATACTGTGAAGTTTTACCATAAATGATTTAGCATAAATGAGAAGAAACATATTAATGAAAGGAGAAGGAAATAAAAAGAAAAAAAAGAGAGTAGATTTGGAGGGTTGAGTGAGTGTCCCTGGGGACACAAAGAACCAAAGCCAACTGGGTCCAATGAGTAAAGTAACTGTCAAATTCACAGAGTCACCCTCCCTCCACATCACGCAGTTTTATTTTTCCCTTTTTTCGACTTCCCCTTTCCCACAGTATTCCATCCCCAAGTTCGCTTTTTCCAAGAACCCTATATCAACGAACAAAAATAATTAATAATAAAAAAAAAAAAAGAAAAAAAAAAAACCGGAAGCAAGTTACTATAAGAAGATCCCCAAGACCGCGTTGCTCCCTCCCTTCTCTCTCTCTTTTTCTCTCACACTCTCACCATGGAGGCGCAACCGCCAACCCCCTCCACTGCGCCGCCACCTCCGCCGCCGCACCTCAACTACCCAGACTCGGTCGAATCCTCGCCGCGCTCCCGCAACACCGACTCCTGGGATGAGCCCTTCGCGCCGGCGTCGTCCAAGCTCCGTCTGATGTGCAGCTACGGCGGGCACATCGTCCCCCGCCCCCATGACAAGTCCCTCTGCTACGTCGGTGGCGACACGCGCATCATCGTTGCGGAACGCGCCACCTCACTCGCGGACCTCTCCACGCGCCTCTCGAAGACGTTCTTGAACGGACGCCCCTTCACGCTCAAGTACCAGCTCCCGAACGAGGACCTCGATTCCCTCATCTCCGTCACCACCGACGAAGACCTCGAGAACATGATCGACGAGTATGACCGGACCGCAGCCGCTGCCACCTCCGCCGTTAAACCCTCCCGCATCCGCCTTTTCCTCTTCCCCACCAAACCCGATTCCACTCACTCCATTCCCCCCCAAATCCTCGACACGTCAGCCAAATCGGACGATTGGTTCTTGAATGCCCTAAACGGCGCCCGATTGCTTAACCGAGGGTTTTCCGACTCTGCTTCTGTTAATTGCCTTCTCGGACTCGACGACGAGGTTGCCGGGAACAACCTCGAACCAGGTTCGAAGGACGTTGGGGAAGGTAGTGCTAGTGCTGGTGTTGGTGGTGGCGCTTCGCAGGGTGGATCTTTCGGGAACGGCAAGAATTTGAAGCAGGATGTTCACTCCGTTCCCGATTCGCCCATGCTCGAAACGACGTCGTCGTTCGGGTCCACTTCGTCGTCCCCGTCGCTCGCCAATTTGCCGCCGATTAGGGTTCACGTCGTGGAGGATCAGAAGGTGATGGGGATTGAGGAGCAGTTCGCGCAGATGGGAGTTGGTGTGGGGCAGAAGCAGCAGGATGAGGGTTTTGTTTTGCTGTCTTCGCCGCCGCCTCCGCCTGTCCCAGCCACGCTCGCCGCCGTAGGTGTGCCGATTGGGCCGCCGACGATTGTTTCTGGGGATTATCACAACCGGGTTGTCTCCGACGATGAGAGATCCGATCATGGGGCTCCTGTTGTGTACAGAAAACCACCCACTCCTCAGCCACAGGTACAAACTCAAACGCAGTCACAGACACAAACACAAACACAAACACTTGCTCCTCAATTTCAACAGAAGTCAACTGGTGGTAGCGGCGGCGTCGTTGATTTGCCTTCTCCTGATTCAGTTTCAAGGTATTCTCAATTTCTATTTCTCTTTCTGGTTTTGGCTGTGGATTGTTTTAATTTTAATAAAAAATGCTATAATTGGATTCACTAATATTTGGTTTGCATGTTGTATCGAGGGTTTGGTTCTGAGTGTATAGGTTTGATAAGGGGATTTGGTTCTTGGTGATGATTTCGATTGGCACTGTTTGAATTAGGTTTTTGGTGATTGTTTTGGTTCTGCAGTGATAGTAGCCTTGCGAATGCAATTTCGCGTCAGAAACCTGTTGTTTATCAAGAACAAGCTCAGATTCAATCTGGGACTACAAGGGTTCCTAGTAACCCTGTGGATCCGAAGCTCAATGTTTCTGATCCGCACAGTCGGATCCAGATGCAGCAACATGTACAGGACCCTGGATATTTGTTACAACAGCAATTTGAACAGCACCAGCAGTCGCAGCAGCTGTCACAGCAGCAATTCGACCAGCACCAGCAGGCGCTACCGCAACAGCAGCAACAGTTTATACACGGCACGCATTTCATCCACCATAACCCTGCAATTTCTGCGTATTATCCTGTATATCCTTCCCAGCAACATCCTCAGCATCCACAGCTTTACTATGTGCATACGAGGCAGGCGCAGGCTTACAACCTGCCTGTACAGCAGGCTAATATGGGTGAGTCTGCTGGAAACCTTGCTTCTAGCCGGCCACAAACTCCACCAAATCCTGCTACATTGGTTCCACAATCTGCTGCGTACAATCCCATGAGAAATGCTCCCATGCCTAAAACTGAAATGAATGCTTACAGAGCTGCAACTGCAGGCACCCCTCAACTAGTTCAAGTTCCTACAAGCCAGCATCAGCAACAGTATGTCACTTACTCACAGATTCATCATCCATCTCAGTCCATGGCTCCCAATTCTGGTCCCCAGGCGAATTATGCTTATGATTATGCGGACCCTGCTCATGCTCAAATATACTACTCTCAACCCTTGGCACCCACAATGCCTTCCCAGTACCAGACTATGACGACTGCTGCTGTGATGATGCAGGAAGGTTCGGCTCAGCATCCTTTAGACAGTGTGAAGCAGCAGATAAGAACCTCACAGCCATTATAAACCAGTACTAAAGAAAAAAAAAAAAAAACAATTTTGAAAAAAATGGGTTTGGTTTCCCTTTAAGTTTTATATGCAGTTCCTGTCGTCATGTTTGGTGAACTGTTTGTGGTATGTATTTCGATAGAAAAATAAGCTGTGATCATCTTGTACTCTTTCTTGTATGTCATAATTTATAATTTATAATTTATATAGGAAATGAAATTGGTCCAAGGTTATACTGTAAAAGGTAAAGTCTGAAACATTGTATTGTGAAGTTCAAATATCAATTCCTGAAATGATTGTCATATAAATTAGCGGGTATCGTTTCTTGCACTTGTGTTGTGATCCATGGTGTGTTCATGATAAACTATTCCTTCCTTTTTACAAGTCCAATGGATATAGTCCTTTTGAAGTTTAGGACTAGCAGTTTACAGCCATGCTTGAAGGACCACAAGTTTGCACTTATTCGTGTTACAAATCATATATGGATCGGCCGTATTTTCAATCATCTTGTCCGTTTTATAAGGGAAAATGATATTCCTTATGATTGACTTTCAGGTTTTGCTGCGCATGACCCAAAAATAATGTCCTTGTGAGTTTTAGTTTGAATTTGATTCTCCTTGATGAAAACTGCGCCTTGAATTATCATCTAGACGCCAGCTTATAAATGCATAACTAAACAAAATACTGCCCCGTGTTTGTCGACACAATCAAGTGGATCCTTTACTATCAATTCAAGCTGCGTAGTATGACTATGCAAAGATTAGCTAGTCCTATAATTGATCACGCGTGACAACAATACGTTTGTATTTATCCCAGCTTTGGTCTTATGGCATATTTTTCATTTTATGCAAGAATACTGTCACAAGCTAGACAAATGCTATTCGGTAACAAAGGCGGGCATTTGCAGGAACTAGACCAATTTCTTGAGCAAGACACAACTGTATGGTAATAACACTGATAAGCAAAAGTGTTTGATTGATGTGAAATTTTAACGTATAGTGGATTTCAAGATTAATATAAACCCTGCACAACAGAGTGCACGTTACATATTGTTCATTTTGCTGAATTTCATGTGACTTTAGTGGCAAGGTACATAAGATTCGATGTTTTATTGTATTTAAGTATGATGCACTAAGTACTAGTTAGTGGTTTATATAAGAATAGTTAAACTGTACGAGGTTTAAAAGTTGGGATTAGGCAAGTAAGATTTAGCTGGTTACATGGTTGGGAGTACAATTTGCTGGGCTCAGGCAAATAGAAATAATATATTGAATCAAAACAAAGAAAAGTGTAGTTATATGTCAATACTATCCAACTACACGCTTGCACGATTAAGCCGCTGCCTACACTCAAATGTTGTCACCCGTAACATAAAATTAAATCCTGGTACTAGTGGTTGATGCTGACTCTGCTTTAAACATCTTATTGCATACTTGTGATGTATTATTAACATTATCATCCACATTAATGATGGAGCTAGCAATTGTCAAATGACTTATGGTCCCTACCTGTTCAATGTCAACGTAGGTCAGGGTCCCTCACCATCCCATAATCTGGTTTTTGCTTAGAAGAATGCTACCGATTCAATGCACATAAATGGTGCATTATTGCCGACCGAGGTCTGAGGAGCCTTAGTCCAAAGTGGGAAGTTGGGCTTGTCATGGAAACCCATATGACTATAAGAAAAAGCATGGAAGAATAGTGTGAGTATGTACACCCCACCGAAATTAATGCAATATTTCATTTAGTAGTATCACACTACCCTTTGCTTCCAAGAACTGAATTCCATAATGAGGGAAAGGGAATCAATCAGCCATTTGCTCAAAATTTGATTCTCTGCCTCCCAAGATTTAATGAATTGGTGGAGTGTCCAAGGCACCAAGTAAAAAGCTGCCTATCAAGGGCCCCACTCAGGATGATCATAAAGTCCCAAACTACGCTGTTTATTTTTCTTAAATTTTAATCCTCAGAAACATTTGCCTTCTCAGAGCTCCACAATTAAAAAAAAAAAAAAAAGAGACACTAATAAATCAGAGTTATCTAGTTTATTTTATTTCTTAAATTTTAATCACCAGAAACTTTTGCCTTCTCAGAGCTCCACAATTGAAAAAGAAACCCTAATAAATCAGAGTTATCTACTTCCAAGGGTGAACAATATTTCTATACCGCGTTTACATATTATCAATGGAATATTCCAAGCTTTTTGCCTTCGTTTGTAAGTGGGAAAGGATGAACAGAACATTTTTTTAATTGATAACAACCGTGTAACACTAGATGAGAGAATAAAGATTGCAACTCTACAAAACTTTTCCTTTTTTTAGTATGTATATATTTTTCTTCCATTCATAAAAAGAACAAGATCATCTTCCTATATTTTCCCAAAACTTTATTACAATCACTCGAATAATAACAAATCATTTAGGCTTGAATCCACAACCGACACAATGAACAAATTTTAATCGATGAAAGTTGGCAAGCATATGCTCGTTTATGCCTATTTATACATAAAAACAACATTCTCGGGCTAATTTTTACTTAAATCACTTTCAAGCTTTTGATCACAACGGTGGCAACGTTAATTTTACGAGACAATGACAAGTGATCAACTGAAGACCGTAATTAGAAAAACTTTTGGAGTATGATTACACCGCAATTCACATAGTATGATATTATATATCTCGTGACTACGGACTCAAGATTTTTGGATAATGAAGATAATGTATATCACTTTAAATATAAAATAACATGATAAAAGTTATTTCAATAACGTGACACCAAATAATTGTTACGAATTTGACCTAAACGAACTCTGTTTATGATAATAATAATAATAATAATTAGAATTTCTGGAGAAGAGCAATACAAGCAAATACAAAATTTCTTAGCCATAGCTATGGGGATCAAAAAATCAATCTACAGATATATCAAAGAAGAAGGGGGAACAATAATATAATTACTAAACCGTTAAATCAAATACTCTTACACAATTATCAGCTCCGCAAGAAGCAAGTTGCATACTGGTGTGATCTTCCTCATTTTTCTTCCACGCTAAACGGTTTACAGTAGAGGCATGACAGATAAAAGGATCTATACGTACAGCAAGAGCAGCAGCCAAACCTGGTGCTGCTATGCTTCCATCATCTGCTCTGTTATAAGACAGGTTCCACAATTCTATTTGCCCATTTTCCATTCCAACAGCTAGAAGTCCATTACTCCTTTGATGATGGAGACCAACCCAAGATAATGCTGTCACACTACTCATAAATTGTGGCAAAGTCATAAGCTGTCTGATGGATGAGTCCTTTTCAACGGCCCAGATTTTCACCGTCTTGTCCCGTGAGCCTGTTGCGAATTCATAACCCTGTGGATTCCAAGAACATGACCAGATAATCCGCTTGTGCCCCTCCTGCCTCGCAAGAAGACTATAACTAATTTCACCGGAGCCTGTAAACCACAGCTGAGTGATTAGGATATCTGTTGGTTGTAGTAGCTAATAAAAACTTGCAATTGTTACAGTACTAAAAGAACCCAGTAAATAATTGAGAAATATTTAACTTCAACACTAATTTTACTCATTCAAAAATTATTTTTCTCAAAAGATATGCCAGCCAGTTAGATAACGGTTAGCTCAGTTTCATTAGTTTTCTGCAGGTTTGAGACTGCCATTCCATTTGAAGAAATGTCAACTGTTAACCAAAGAAACTCACCAAATGTTAATAACAAAAAGATTCAAATGCATGTCTAAACAATGATGATACGTCTACCTGTTCTTGTGATTGAAAAAACAGAGAACTGGCGATCCCTTGAGACAGTCAAAAGAAAGTTGTCATCATGTGAGAATTCCATCTGTGTTACTGTTAAGCTGTGGGATTGTAAGCGGCCAACTGCTTTCCATGAACCGACCTGCCAAAGCCATACCTCTGCAACAGCTGCAGACTGGGCCTGCATTGCATAAAACAAATGTGCAGTGAAATAGCAATATCAGTGATAAAGCAGAAAAGTGAACAAGGTAGAGACTGATTAACAGAACAATCTATACCAACTTGATTGATGCTAATTCATATCTAGTACGGAAAAAACACACTGAATGAAGATTAACCCAATAAGGTGATGAGTGAACGAATTGGAAGCATTCACTTTTAGATACGGTTATCAAACTCTAGGATCAACTCAGACTCAGACAAGTTTACGATTTTACTTGCTGGCTACGAGTTGACTCGCTTGTAAACTTGTTATTGTGATAGACTAAAGCAAACTTGGTAGACTTGAGATAGACTTGAGCAAACTTGGTAGACTTGAGATAGACTGGGGTAGACTCAAAGTAGACTCAATTAGCTTGACAATGATGTCATTCGAGGATTGGAGACACAAAAACTTGAAAAAAGTTTGTCATTTTTTAGTTCTTTAATTGTTAACACCTTAAGGAACTTATGTTTTATTGGTGTATGAACTTTTTTATTTGATGTAGTTTGAACTTATATAGTATTGTGAAATTATTATTAACTATTTTGCTTAATTACAGCATTAAAATGTGAAATTGGTAGGTTTTTTTTACAGATATTATATTTATTTTTCATACAAAATAGACTCTTACAAGTCTATGAGTCGAGTTCACAAGTTGAGCCTAAGGAGCTCGTGCAAGTCGTAGACTTTCAAGTCTGATAACCATGTTTCAAGAAAATCTTGGAAGAAGGTTGAGAAGAAGTGAAGACAAGAAGCATGAGGGGAAATTTTACATGTGTTCAAGAAAATATAAAAATAGATTTTCATGTACCAAATGCAATAAACTTAGTTCAACCTCTTCCTTAGATGGTCCATACCAAAACCTAATCAAGAGTTAGCCAAAACCAAGTTAGAATCAACCAAGAATCATCCAACCTTCAACCAAGCCTCCACCAACTTCCATCACCTTTCTACTTCCAAGAACACATGAAGAAACCGCCAAGATCCTACTATATCATTTACTAACCAAAGAAAACCGCATTCCCTACCTTCCTACATATTGACCAAGGTTTATTCCAACACTCACGAAGCCCAGAAACCACTAGGATCAAGGTTCTTTCTTCCTCCTAATCCTTTGGTTCCAAGAATGTAGTGGCAAGATCCATCAATTCTCAAGGACATTCTGGAGCCTTATCATAAGGAATGTCTATCCTCTAGTTATGAGATATACAAGTACAAAGGATTTTAATATAAGTAGGCACTAAATCTTCTGTCTAATAATAATTATACAGGTTCATAGCTAGACGAACACTACATACCTTACATGAAGAGGCAACAAGCTCGCCCTTATGATCGCAGCATAAAGAAAATAGTTCATTTCCATGCCCATAGAGTTTGTGTGATTCAGGCCAAAGTGTATGCCAAGCCAGTTGATCTTCAATTGGAGGTTCAGTGAACACAGTTGGAATGGCGTCAGGAATAGTTTCAAGAGTGTCAATACCATCGATGCCGCTTCTTTCGGGGGTCTCATGCACAGCTGCAATGTAGAAATACTCTAAAAATGATAAACTTTCTCCAAAATACCAGTTCAAAATGCCAAAAGAAAATGTATAATTGATTGAAAAGTGGTAGAAAATATCTTCCTAACTCTTACATATATTTTAGGGATAATTATAAAATAAATTTACACCAAATACGTCGATAAAACCCCTGAGAGACCAGTATCTCAGTCAGCTTATCTTGATGGCAGGCTCAGTAAAAATGTACCATTTTTTAATCTGAGAAAACAGGGAGTTTACTCTAGGCAAGTAACCAGTACGTTGATTAACTCATGCAAGAAACGAATGAAAAACCAGTAAAAGATAGTTATCAATCTCAACTACAGGCCCACCGCAGCTAACTCTGAAAATGCTATAGGTGGATGACCATTATTTTAAATATTATAATACCAACAGTAATTTATAACTGCATATATGAATACTCAAAAATAAAGAAATTCATAGTAAATCACAATTTAAGCGCACAATCACCATCAATCTAAGAACAATAAGAACATGGTACACAAGTGAAAAAAATAAAATAAAAGATGATACCTAATATAAAAGGAACATAACATTAGATAAAAAAGAGAGAAAAATGTATTGTTAGTGCCTATTGTCAAATTTGGTTACAGTCCCCGTATTTTCAAATTGATGAAATAAGTCCTATAAATTTGAAAATACGCGTTTTTCATCCTTCCCACCAACTTCATTGGTGGCAAAATCACATATTGGAGGGATGAAAATCACATTTTTAAAAGTTAGAGAGACTGATTTTATTAATTTGAAAATACAAGGACTAAAAAAAAATTCAATCAATAGTATAGAACTAAAAACACATTTCCTTTAAAAAAATTAACAAAAATGTTAACTAGGAAGACTAAATGAGGAAGAAGAAGAAACAGAACATAGGATAAAAAAAATAGTCCTCATGATGTTTCATGGGTTAAAAATAATTTTTGAAGCCTGTATCATGGTAGTGCAGCTATACGGCTGTAGCACACAAAAATCTGCTATTTTTGGTCACTGTTGAAAACAAGTTCCTCTATTTGAATCCCATTGCAGCCAAGTACATCTCTGCACCACTATCATGCTATACTGCACTATTGACTGCTATGACAGAATAATGATGTGAAATTCACATTTCTAAATTAAAGGCCTTCCTGCAATAGGCCATGCAGTAGAAACGAGTGTAGTACTGGCTAAAAGTTCACATCAATGCTACAAGGGAAAATTTAGAAGTCTATTTCGCGAGAGCTTAAATGTTATGCAGATCACACGGAGGCAGACGAGCTAATTAAGCTATTACGAGACTTCTATATATATTACAGCCCATTTCAAGTAGTAAATACTAAAATTGATCCATAAACAAGTTATTTTAGTATCTATATACATGAACTGAAATATTAAAAAAAAAGTCAACCAGTAAGTTACATTGAATTATGAATTATAAATTAACTTTGGGTGCACAATTTTACCTGAATATTAAGATTAATAAACCACCTGAGCTGGTTATAATTTTTTCCCTTACTTAATAATAGCAATCATTTTTAGTCTCAACCACTGGATCTATCCATTCATGTAATTACAACCACAACTAATAACTATAAAAGTTAACACCAGACGTAACCATGAGAAAGAAAACCAACATATGACAAATTGCTTGATATGCTTCACATCCCCATCAATTTTAACTTTCAATAAAATAACTAACCATGAACATAAATAGGTTTCTGTGATAGTCCAAGAGCTGACATATTTGCACCCAAAATCTGAACATTTCCCAAGATATCATCCGAAGAGTAAGACTTCTGCAAAGTGGCATTACTTAATGTCTTCAGAAATGATAATGGGGCTTCAAATACTCTGGCAACTTTTTCATCAGCTCCACTGACAAAACGATGATTCCCCTTCCCATTAATAATTGCCATGCAATTTATATCATGACCATGAACTTGAGGGCGAGATATTTCATGCCAAAATTCTCCATCTTGGAGAGAAGCCTCAACTTTCCATGGAGCATAAATTCTAGTTGTCTGCAATTTCTCACATAGCAACAGTTTCAGAGCCAATTCAAATTCAAGAAAAATATTCAGTTATTATTTGAACGACAAGTTGTGGAAACTAAAACAATTACACAAGCCGCTTGAACTTCAATATTTTTTCTCTTCTAAAGTACAAAATTATGTTCTTAAACTAATTAGAACCATTTATACATTTTAAAAGGCAAGTTCACATAAAAAGAGATAAATTAGTAGACATGATTGATCAATAGTTTATAACTTTTGCAGAAAGAATGTTTCAAATACCTGGTCGTGACTGGCAGATATAATATAATCACCAGATCTAGCCCAGGCAATATCAGTCACTGGTGCAAAATGACCAGAGGGAACCTTTTGTGTCAGCCAATTATCATTACCAACATTTTTCCAAAGATGGAAAGATCCGCCATATCCATGTGCTAAAATTGAATCTCCATTTGGGCTCCAATGACCACCATAGAACCCCAGAGCACAGTGGCTTAGTTCCCCGACAGTGACCACATTCATCCAGACACCAGAAGTCTTTTCAGGTTGCCAGATCATCATAGTCTTGTCCATAGATGCAGATAAGATACTTTGTGGTTGATAATAGGTTTCCCCTTCTATGGATGAAACCAAAGGGGGTTGCCACATTACTGAATATACCCAATCCTCATGTCCAATTAAAAGAGATTCTAAGGATATCTGGAAGGAAGATGAACCAGCCAAAAGTACAGGACCTTCTATATAGGATGATAAGCTTATTTCTCCTTTCTTGTATATGCCATTTCCATTCAACATAGAGCTGCGTAACGCCATCTTCCAGATTCGTATGCCTTTATCCTGTGATGAACTCACCAGAAAAATATTGTTTACTTCCCCATTGACATTGATAGGCAAAGAGAAGTCCAAACTCCGGATCCAATCTGTATGACCTTTTAGCTCACATGCATGTACAAGCTGGGTTCATGTGTAAAAGAAAAATAAATATGTTAAACACAACCCAACATAAAACACTACAAGATACCAAAGGTTCATGTTAATAATCCACAACTATGTGGATGCTGATACCTTTCCTCTCCTTCCACCACAATAAAGGTGAATCTTGTTATCCAATCCTCCCATTGCAAGGACAATTTGCCCACCATCTCCAGGCAATTCAGCTAATGATAGGGCTACCATAGATTTAGATCCAATCGAGAAAGAGTCTAGGCATGACAATTTACAGTCACCTAAAATGATGAAGCAAGTCTCAATCAATGTACATTATCAAATTACTAACATGGTACTGAACAGGGTCATTGTCATTAAGACCAATGGCTTACCGCTACCAGTCAATGGAAATACAAGTTCCCATAGACAAACAGTGCAATCTGAAGAAGTAGAAGCAAACATTGCCTCATTTTGGGAAACCATAATTCCACTAATGCATGTAACACCTTTCTTGTGTAATTGTGGCAGTTGTAACACTTGCCTCCACTAGAAACAATTCAAAGACAAATACGCAAGAAACAATCATTTATAATTCCATCTGAGCTTCCAACTAACAAATTTCTCTCACAATTTATTTGTACAAAATTTGAGGAAGAAAAAACAAAAACCATGGAACACATACCTTCCCATCAGCAAGGGTCATCTCCCACAAAATAATAGCACCATCTGCATCCCCAGAAAGTAAATAATGCTGCTCCAATTGCTTTGCTGCACTTCAAAGAGAAGAAGGATATAAACCATTGATAAAAATAAATTAACCATTGAAACTGGCCTCATATTTTCACAACAACTTATTATATTGTTATGCCAAATAGTTTGATTCAGGTCCAACTTCACAAAAAAAAAAATGAACTTGTAGAGTTCAAGTTGACGAAAGATGGAGAAAGAGGGCACCTTTAAATTGAAACTTGGAAGTTGGGAGCCAGTGAGTGCAATTCACAACTGCCTTGTGACCCGGAAGAGTAGTCACAATTTGAGCACTCTGAGAAAACCAAAAGGATGAATAATAAAAAGAAAGGAAAAGAAAAACTAAAATAAAGGGTGAATGAAAAAAGTAGAAGAGGGTGGAAAGGGGACCTTGGGGCAGAAAATAGCAACGGCGTTGTGAGCTCCAAAAGAGACGAAACCAGAAGCACCCCATGAAACGTTGTTCACTATTCTGTTGCATCCTGCTCCAATAAACAACCTTTTCACTTCCACTTCACCGCCACCACCACGCATTTTCATTCGCACGCACGGTGGGATGAAACTTTGAAGGCGGCGAAAGCTTTTGATTTTGGGTTCTCAGGCGAGAAGAGAGTCGACACAGATAGTTGCAAAAGAAGAAAGAAAATTGGGCCCCAATTGGGCTTCTGGTGTTTTTTGTAATGTTTGGTTCAGTTTTCGGGAAAAAAGAAGGCCCAGTTAGAAAGTTCATTCGTCTTTTTGTTATTTTTGTTTATTGCTAAAAAAAATATTTTACGATACAATATGTGTACAAAAATTATTGATAAGTATTGGTGATAGATTAACGCTTTAAAGAGAAAGAAGTTGAGGAATCAATGATTATACATGTTTCTTATTTATTTGTTAAATATGAAAAACTTTTGTATAAAAGATGCTACAAATTAAAAAAAAATATATATTTAATATAATATAAAGATTGGGCACATTAAAAGAGTTAAAGAAATCAATATTAATGGAGTGGGTGAGGAAACTTTGAAATTATTTTCAGAAATTTGTAACACCAACATTTGGCATCTTTTATGGCTGTCACAGTATCAATTGCTAACAACTGCATTCATAATGATTGTTGTTGTGCCTAATAAGCCAATGTTTGGTATGTTCTTACTTTTATAAAAATATTCAATTTAACAACACACATTTTCTTTTTATTTTTCATCTCACCTTTAGAATTTCTTTTTCCTATGGAAAAAAATCTCTGAAATTTTGTTATTAATCCTTCCTTTTTTTCTTTTTTATCAATATCTTATTTTTCTTACTTATTCTAACTTCTTGTCTCTCTTTCTTCTTTATAATAGAGTAAATATTGATTAGTGTAGAAAAACTATTTTTGTTAAAAAGAATTATTGAAATGGATTTCTTTATGGATCGAATTCCAAAATTTCAACCGCCATAACAATTTGACTCCATTACGTTAGAGAAGAGGAAGAAAGAAACGCGAAACACGAGTATCAAAACTAAATACCGCACAACGAAAAGTAATGAGATAGAAGGCGAAGCGTTATGTTACCAAAATTGTCAGCGATGTCCATTTCCATGTCCATGTCCATGTTCTTGTCCTTCCAATCTGACGTCCCCTCTACTCTCTGCAAAGGCACTTCCGCTTTCTGCTCCTTCCCACGCGCCACCGCTCCCTTCCGTGTCAGGGCTTTCTCCACCGCTGTCACCGACAAGCCTTCCGTCTGCACCGCTGACGAACTCCACTATGTCTCCGCCTCCAATTCCGATTGGAAACTCGCTCTCTGGCGCTACAACCCTTCGCCTCTCGTTAGTTTTCTTTCGTCATTCAAATCGCAGTTTCTCTGTTCTCTCATGATTTTGTTACGATTTCTTAGAATATAACGTTTTTTTCATAGGCACCTCCGAGGAATCATCCTTTGTTGCTCTTGTCGGGCGTGGGAACTAACGCCGTTGGATATGACCTTTCCCCTGAGGTATTCAACTGTTTCTCTTCTTGTATTTTTTTTTATTCGGTGATTTTTTCGAACCTTTCTTCGTAATCGTGAAATTATGCGTGTTTCTGTTGTGTTTATTTTGCCGTTTAAGCCTACTTGTCCTATGGTCTGTTTGTTTCCTTTCGTTTTCATTTTTTGCATCTCAGAATTTGTTGTTGTTGCTTGTATTGGAATATGAGTTGCTTGTGCTGGTAAACTTGTTACTTGTCCCGAGATTTCTTTGCTTGTTATTGAATGCCTCTTCCCTTAAAGAACGCACCAAAGCTATTTTTTTTATTTATTCTATACTATTACTATTGTTATACTTTCCTCCATATTGTGGTGTAAGTTTCATTTTCGCTTTGTATTATTCTATGCGATCAACCTATGTTTGAGCAATTAATGATGCTTTTTTGCTTAATTATAGCTGATCAATAGTACTTTCTTTTCTGATTTTATATATCAGGCTTTCAACTAACACATTGTATGTACTGCAGTCATCATTTGCACGTTACATGTCTGGTCAGGGATTTGAAACTTGGATTCTTGAAGTACGAGGAGCTGGGTTGAGTTTGCAGGGTTCAAATTCCAAAGATATTGAACAGTCTGCCAATGCAATGTCTGAGAAGATGGAAGCTGCTTCAGAAAGTGTTATTGCTACTAATGGAGTCGTGGCTTCAAATAAAGAATTGAATAACATCTCTTGTGCAGTATCTGAACCTGAGATTTCTGCCCCAAATGGAGTAGAAATTGAGAATGCGGCAATCAAAGGTGATCTAACTAGGTTAGCTACTGTTTGGGATGAATCAAAGTTGGTGGCAAGATTGACTGAGACTTTTATGGTTTTGTCAGAACGAGTCTCTGGGTTTCTGAGTGAAAGTCAATCAAGGGTGATGTTTACCAAATTTCTAGATCAGATTTCAAAACTTTTGGTGGATTCTCCATTATATGAGCAATTCAATGAGGTAAGGGGAAAGCTTTCAACTTTGTTTGAAACAAAGCAAAACTCTGGTATTACTAGTCAAATAACTGATCTGAGTCAAAAACTAGTAAATATTATCGAGGAAGGTCAGCTATCTGTTTCTCCTCCATTATTTGATCTACAATCTCGTTTTACTTCTACAATAGAAGATTTTCAGAAGCAACTTGAGTTGATAGTGAAGTATGATTGGGACTTTGATCATTACTTGGAAGAAGATGTTCCTGCAGCGGTAAGGTGGCATCTTATTATGTTGGAAAGCTATAAATTATCTCTTATTAATTTCATTGACACTAATTAACAATTATGTCATTAGCATTTAGCAATACCTCTTTTCTACTTGTTATATACATGTAACTTATTCTGGTTGCATATTCCTTTTATGACTTGTTTGGTTTACCTGTACAGATAGAATACATAATGAAACAAAGCATGCCTAAAGATGGAAAATTGCTTGCAATTGGACACTCCATGGGTGGTATCTTGCTTTACTCCATGCTGTCACGGTTTGGTAAGTTTATTGCTTTTGTTAGTATTAATGCGCCATTAGCCATTTTTTGCCTTTAGTTTCCCAATCGTTCGTTAATGGTGTGGAGTGGAAACAAAGGGGAGGGGGGAATAACTGGATTTGTAAAATCCTGTAGTTGGCTGATATTATCGTGAGGCTCATATATGAAAGGCATATTTTTTTCTGTTCGGGAGTTAGTCATTAGATATCAAGAATTTGAATCACTCTTCAGTCAATATTTTTACTTTGGGAGGAAAATGCTATGCAACAACTTTGTCTATGAAAATCATTAGCCCAAAATCTAGTTTTTCAATTTTGATCGAGTCTATATCAATTTCTGAGCCCAACTTGAACATTCTGTTTGAAACAAAAAGCAACCATAAATCTTGATGAATCACAAACAGGATCAAACTTGGAACTTTATGAAATTTCATCCTTCTATTGATTGGACATATGATCAAGTATACAATTTTTTAAAGTCTTTATGCTTGATTAGTCTTCTGAATATGAGATGGCAAAAAGTCAAACAACGGAATTTATGTTTTTTTTTTTTTAAATGAAAAGCGGATTCAAACTGTATTATATCTACTGGCTGATGATTGAAAATTCTTAGAATTATGTTACTTCCAAATCACTTCTACGCTCCTTCTATTTTGCCATCACAACACATTATTTCATGTTGTAACTTTGGAAGCAACTTAAAAAAAATTGTCAATACACAGTAGCACGTTACTAGTAAGCATAGAAATGTAAATCTAGGACTTCAAGCAGAGCATGACCTGCTTACGTATACTGACACATTTGTATTTTCTTTTGCTTAGACATGTATAAAATAACTATGAAAGTTATTTACTTAATATTTGTTTTAATTTCATGTAAGGTTATGAAGGAAAAGAACCAAATTTGGCTGCAGTAGTCACGCTGGCATCATCTCTGGACTACACATCATCCAAATCAACTCTGAAGTTACTCTTACCCTTAGTAAGTGGATGATTTAGATGTTTCTGGTTACTTCCTTCATAGATTTAGTGATTTGCCATAATATCTGTTAAGGTACTAAGTTTAGTCACTTTTTGAGCAGGCAGATCCTGCACAGGCTCTGAATGTCCCTGTTGTTCCTTTAGGGGCAATGTTGGCGGCAGCTTATCCTCTTTCATCTCGTCCACCATATGTATTGTCAGGGTTAAAAACTTTGATTTCTGCTGAGGACATGATGGATCCAGATTTATTAGAAAGACTTGTTTTGAATAACTTCTGTGAGTATTCTATCCAGTCGAAATATAAAATTATTTATGTGCCTACAGCTTTTTCTATAGCTTAGCTTTTATGCTGATTAGTTTTGAACATAGAATCTTATTGCTTTGAGAACATGGTTAGGAATTGACTCTTGTCTCCATTCTTTTGAATTTGGGCACAACGGAAAATGGGCTGCTGGGTAGTGCCCTTCAGATAGATAGTAAACTTTGGAACCTGTAGTGATAAGTCAATATTGGGTTCAGTGGCGGAGCTTCACTGAATTTTTGGGGGTACCAAACATTTTTTAAGTACTAATAGTATAAAATATAATAAAAATTGAAAACAATATTTTTTATAAAAATCAACTTATATGTTGAGGAATAAAATGGGGATACCATGGATCCGTGTGTTCTCAAGAAGATCCGCCAGGGTCTGGGTTGTCATTTCACAACTCCGTTGTTAAATTGCAAACTATTGATTATTTTCTTCCTTAATTATTGAAATTCAAATCATTTCAGAAGTGCAGTTGATTTTTTAATGGCTGAACCGCTTTATCCTAGTGAAATTGAATGATTTCTTGGCCTTTTGTATGCTCTTGAAAAAGTGTGAAAGAGCAATCCATTCTTCCAATTTGTTTTATAAGCGTCAAATCTTGTGGACTATTCTGCTTGTTCATTGGATTAATACTATCATATGCTAAAATTGAATCATTCCTTGGCCTTTTGTATATTCTTGAGAAAGAAAGTGTGAAAGGGCAATCCATCCATTCTTCTAATTTGTATTATAAGCGTCAAATATTGTGAAATGCTTTTTTTTTGGACTTAACAGTTTGATTTCATATACTTGTTGTTTTGGACTCCTACCAGAACCTCTGTTCGACATGCCTTTCTTTCTAATACTTATTTCAGTAGTGTTGTTATACCTATCCTGGTGGCTTCATTTTAGAGATATTATGAATTGTGTGTTATACATTATCACTATACATTAACCGTCAGAGAGGATATTCAGATGGATCATCCAAGCATGTTAAGATGAATAGGATGATGAAAAAGCAAAATAAATCCTCTGCTTTCACTATGTCATGGTCCTTGAAAAAATAGATGAGAGTATGATATTGAACTATAAAGGAATGATAGATTGAACAAGTAGTAAGGATTTGACTGGTTCATTAAATTCAATTGGTACAATTGAGGTAATCCTGCCAGATGTACTTTCTAGATATTGTTAGTTTAACTACAAGAATATTCGGGGTTAGAACTTTAATCTGGAATAACAATGGTATAGGCATTGCCGTGCACATATTTTTTTGTTCTTTAATTAAGCAAATTACATGTTTACTATTGAATATTAATATAATATCTGACCTTATGATACAATTACAACTGGTAGGCACCATACCTGCAAAACTTATCTTGCAACTCACTACAGCATTTCGAGAGCATGGTTTATGCAACAGGAATGGGACCTTTTTTTATAAGGACCATCTACACAAAAGCAATATCCCTATCTTAGCTATTGCTGGAGACCAGGATCTGATATGCCCACCTGAAGCTGTGGAAGGTATTGACTTTAATCATAGGTGTAGATGTTTTATTTGCCTTTTTTGCTGTTTGAAGAAGTGAATATTCTTAAAGGAATTTTATGAGCAGAAACCGTTAAGCTAATTCCTGAGCACCTGGTTACCTATAAAGTTTTTGGAGAACCTGGAGGCCCACATTATGCTCATTATGATTTGGTTGGAGGAAGGCTGGTATGAACTTATTCCTTTGGTTTTTGTTAATGCTATTTTAGATTAGGAAATTGTCCAGAAGGAAAGAAAAACATGCTCAGTTTTATATTGTGATTAATTGTTTATGGTCTTATTGGTTGTCCCACACACGAATTTTCTGTCTTTTGTTCTATTCACACCTTTCTTCTCCCGTTCATCTACTTTTGCCATTTTTACTTTTTCTTCATTATTAATTTTTTGTCCATGTTTAGTCATCTTATTTAGGCATTCCTTGTTTCATTCGTATTAACAATTTGTTTTGGCATAAATAATTGGTCTACATTCTCTCTTATGCCCATTGCTGCTTTCTTTATGATGTCTTTTCTATGATTATTTTGAACACAGGCGGTGGAGCAGGTGTATCCCAGTATAATTGAATTTCTTAGTTGTCACGACAAGTGATGTATACCATCAATTTTCATCAAATACATTCTTCTTGGATCATGCTTAATAATTACACTCCAAACAGGTGTGAGATGCCTTTCTCTTATTGCCTTTTTTACATTTCGTTGGAGCGAATGCAGCACTTGTCTACGTGGTCGTTCATGGTACAGACAACTACCAAGATTAATTGTTTGGTTATTTATACTAGGTACATTAAATTATGAAGAAAAGTTGAAAGAATTGATCACAGACCTTTTGTGCGTTGGAGCAAGGGGATTCGGCTTTTTTTTTTGTTTCCTAACCATAGCAGCAAAATGTAGACTCTGAAATACGTTCGAGGATATAGAAAGAAATAGGAATTACAAGGAGTCTAATTGTTTTTTACTGCATTTTCTCTGGATTGGTGTAAAATATATGTACAGAATTTCTTACACGATTCTCAACATTCTGACTATAATCTGCCCAACTTAAATTGTTTCACTAAGTTCCTATCCTAATGCACAGATACTTTAAAAATCTAACAACTTATATTACTCGATTTTTTTATTGCTATGTCGATCTTCATAACTTATTTGAAGTATTTGCCACTCATTTTGATTTGATTTTTAGTGCAGATTTTGATTCGACTATTACATGAAAAAAACATTTGAATTGAACACAAAAGTAATATGCAGTTGAATTGGACTTTATTTAAATGTAGCATTGAACTTGAATTAAATTTTGGATTAGTTTTTTATTTTTATATTGAGTTGAATTTATTTTTAATTTGCTAGCTAGTAAAACAAATTTATATGCTATATATATATATATTCTAAAAGAGCATAAGGTCGAACTAGTTTTTAAAAATGACATTTACTTAATATTGACTGTAATAGAATAACAAAAATATCATTTGTTAGTAATGATATCTATCATAAAAAATATCAATTGTTCGGGAAAAATAGGTTTTATGTAGTTAAAATATAATAATTTTGATAGATTAAAGGTTTTGATTTACTTTGGTTTGATTTTAATGTATAAAAAATTAACCATATTAAAAAAAAATTACAATTTTTAGTTCTTGTTTTGAACATTCCTTTTAAATACATACGTAACTGTCTTATAGCTCTCGTGTGTGTATATATATATATATATATATATATATATTAATCTTTGCATATAGATCAAATTTTTATCATAACTTAAACTATAAGATGAGAGACATGGTAAAAAAAGTATAAGAATTCGGGAAAATCTTGAGATTCTCATTATTATAGGAATTTTGGGAGAACCATGTCACGAGAGTCAGTAGGTGTAATTAAAGAGTCCAAGGTCTTGTAAATCTTAAAAATTTCACACTTTTAATGTGGATCTCAAGGCTTTATATCTTGAGAGCAATTCGACCTAGATCAAAAGGTTGGGAGTCAGAAGTTGATAAATTCCTCCAACACACTAAATTCATTGCACTTCAATATTAGACACCTGGTTGCACCGCCACCACATTCAATTCAAAATTTTAATGCATCAATTTTATAGATCTTTACTGTTATATATTGTGTTCAACGTATCTATTTTCATTTGTGAGACTTTTCTTTCACACACTCGGCCCTCCCAATAATTTCAGGCCTTTATCTTTGGATCTTGACACCCCACCATTACCTAAACCAACCATTGGTTTTAGTTATAGCGGCAGGTTATAGTACTCAAGAAATTATGTCAAATGTTTTTTCTGCTAATAATTAAGCTTGCCAGGTGCAAATTCTGAATCATATATAGTGTGTGTGTGTGTGCATTTAAAATACTGAGATATTTTTCTTATCAGTATTAAAATAGCAGATACCATATGCCTCTATTATTATATTTGATCCAGGAATGCTAATATCTTACCGGGAACACAGGTACAAAAACTCTTTTTCTCTAGTTCTGATCTATACGGCCTGTGGAGATGAATATTAAAGTTATAATCTATTTTATATTAATATCAATATAGTAAACACTACATTTGCTCTATCAGCTGTAAACCATAAAAAGAAAAGGAACAAGAAAAAGACATTTCCTGCCAAAGCATAGGGGCATGGGATGTTATGATCTGACCAGATCTTTGTTCCCTTGAAAAGTGGTAGTCCTGTCATATGTGGATAACTCAACAAATATTCAAATGTGAGCTTTATGCCTATAGCTCCACGTTGCTCAGATAAACTCAAGGACTAAATTTGTAGATTTTTAAATATTCAAGCCCTGAACCCTAATAATCAAGTCCACTTGGATACATTCTTTTAATAAAAGCATGCAACTTAATTTAAGCATTGGACTCGAGTTTTTCATTAATCTCTGCTGATGGGCTTGAAATATTAATGTGTGTATATATACACACATATATATATTCACATGTTTCTTCATTTACATATTTACATCACTTTTTGACATCAAAGTATTGTATAATGATTGTTTTTCATACAAAAATTAGAGCATGTTTAAAATGATGCAATGAAATGTGTTAAGCAAATATTATAGTTTCTATTATGCACTTAAAATGAGACCTAAAACAAATTTTGAAAGACGCTACTTTTTAAAATGAGTTATATGTTAGATTTTTTTTGTTAATATATATGTTTTTTTTTTCATAAAAGTTAATAACAAAAATGATTCACTGTAGGATTCAAGGTTATAAACCATGCATTACAATATTTCTAAAATTAGACGTGTCATCTCTGTCTCTCTGATTATTTACACTATAGAAGCTGCTTGTTGTAGATTGGCGAGAGTGAAGTCACGATGAAGTATTAGCTTCTCCTGTATAACTAACCAACATTTTTTTTACTCTCAATGAATTTATATGATGGTATGAACCAGTTTAATATTTTCCATTCCTCGGGTTACTATCACCATGGAAAAGAGTCTGAGCATTTGTAGCAATGTCAGGAAGCAGAATCCAGAATAACTTCTGTTAGGATCAATTTGGCCATCCTTTGTTCTTGGGGTGTTTTGTTTTTACCTTGTGTTCCATGTTGACAGTAACAGAAGATAAGCTTTGTGCATTTAATGATTGATAATGGAGGACGCTTCCTTGTCTTCCATGTGTTCTTTCATGTCTCATATAGATACTCAAAATTATCACTATAAATAGTTATGTCTACAAATGCAACTCAATAGACCTTAACCAGCAATACCTACGTTGAAGAGTAAACTATTTCAGTTCCCAATGGACTCAAACACATCAAGATTTCTTTTGAACTCTTCAACTTTGCACTCAGTTTTCTACCAAGACAAACAAGATGATGGCATAATTGATCTGGGTCTTAGTCTCGGAACTGTTCAACATGAAGCTTACCATTCTTCTACCAACTGTATGGGTTTACCACCTCCTTCATTCTTTCAATTCTTCACCTCTTCTAATTTTTCACACACCCTTTACTCAGATATTTTTTAATTACAAAAAAGAAGCAGTATACACTTTAATAGAAAAAATTCATGTATGATAGTTTGGTTTACTTCTGTGATTGTTTACTTAAAAAATTATACTTGACACGATTTATGTTTGGTTGATGATTTAAAATTACATAAAAATTAAACTTCATCAAAAAACCAGTTCAGTTCTGTCATGTGAGATGATTTTTGTATGTTGATGGTTCATCAGACTGTTATGTTACTAACTTTGTTAGCTGAAATCAACTAATAATTAACGTTCAAGTTGTGACACTAACAGTGTGAATTTAATTAATATAGTCTAATGAAATTATTTTTTTTAATCAGTGTATGATGATGACCTTATGGATTGGCCTCACTCTAATATGAACCTCAAGAATTCAAGCACAATGCATGCTAGACCTGTGCAAGAAAATTTTGATGAAGAGATAGAGGGGGTTCAGAGCAATGAGAGATGGGCTTATGTGAAGGTTAACATGGATGGGGTTACCATTGGTAGGAAAATCTGTGTACTTGATCACGGTGGATACTCAAGCCTAGCACTCCAATTGGAAGACATGTTTGGTAGGCATAGTCGATAATGCATTGTGCATGCACTTGCAGGATATTTTTAATTTTTAGTGTGATTTTTGTTAAACTAGTAACATGTTTTTAACTTATTGTACCATTCAGGAAACCAATCTATATCTGGATTACGATTGTTCCAATCGGGATCAGAGTACTCATTGTTCTACAAGGACAGACAAGATAATTGGAGACCTGTCGGTGATGTACCTTGGAAGTAGGTCCCATTTTTCTTGTCAAATTTCCACATTCTATTGTATGTCATTTAACAATAATTCTAACCTGTTCTTTTTTCTCTTTCACTTAATTTTCTCCCAGGGAATTTATAGAATGTGTGAAGCGGTTGAGGATTGCAAGAAAGAATGCAGGCATTGTTTCATGTTCATCTAGATACACCTAAATTTTGTGTCTCTTAATTAGTATTAGTAGAAGTTAAATTAATCAAAGTTGGTTTGATGTCCTTGGTTAAGTAGTTTGGCAATGTAATGAAAGTTGATGGATTCAATTAGTGCACATGGTATTTTGGACAAGTCCTTGATGGAAACGTACCGTACGTGATTTGTAATCATTAAAATGGAATACCAATAATAATCACTTCACTTCCAAATTTCAATCAAGGACTTTTAAGGCTTCACTTGGGTGAGTCAGGGTCCATCTCTATAATAATGTAGGTCAGTACCTTATTGTTGCATTAAATTAATACCTAGTAAATAAATAGCAATGACTACAGTCACACATTATCCCTTATTTCTCTCAAACTTCATGCAACTAATTAACTTGGAAATCACAGCTGTCTCAACCTGCTTTCACTGTGACAGTGACATGTTTCCGCCATTGGCTTACATCAGAGTTCTTCATTCATACTCATCCTCTTTAATATTCAATGTAATTGGTAAGTTTTTTTAGGTAGTAGATCACTTTACAAGGGTTCAAACTCGCTAAAAATGTTAAAATTTGGTAATCAACTGAATCAATATTTATATTTGTACTATAGAAGGTGTTGTGTATATTTGAAATGACATCTACAATTTATTATAACTAATCTATCAGTTATTTTTACCGATTGCAAGCAAGAAGTATACAAATCCCTTAAATTTTGTTTGTTTTCCCATATTATGTGCTTTCTAAATACACTGGTCTCATTTTTTCATGAAATATTTTTCACATCTTTACTCTACCAAACAAACAAAATCCATATACTTCCATGATTACTCATCTATTGCAAGATAGGAAACACAGTCTTGAGTTAAGAATATATAAAAAACAGTGATACCAAGTTATTTTTTAGTATTCTAGCTTTGGCACTAAATTCACTTCAAACCATGTGAAACTCAAAGTGGTAGAAATGGTGTCTGTGTCAAAGTCAAAAGAATGATGAAACAGACAAATTAGCAGTTAAATACAAATGAGAGGCAACAATTTGGAGTTTGAGTCATTTCACCCACAATTCGCGCCACATGGTTAGGCCTTCCCTTTCCAACTTCAATCAATACGACCTTTTCAATGTAAAAAATGCAATGTAGGGTTTCTCACAATCTTTCTAAAATTTACAACTGTAGTCACCAAAATCTATTCAAATAATAATATACATGGACTTAGACCCCAACTTGAAGAATACTTGTAACTGATAATTAAAAAGTCAACAATTTACTAAAATTGTGAAGTGCAAGCAACTTAACATAATTAATATATTTGTAAAATCAACTCCTTTAATTTCTCATTTTATCTTAAATAATCAAATTATGTATCTTTTTTCTCCCACTATTCACCCATATTATCCACTTATCCTAAATAGGACAGCTATGTTGATGCTAAGTTAACCAGTTGCAAATGAAAAGACCTATAAAACAAAGCTTGAGGAATTTGACTTCGAAGTTTGTTACTTTTGTCTTTTTGTTTTTCTTTCGCTTAACCACAAAGTTTGAGAAAAAAAAGGTACAAGATGATAAATAAATACATACACATACTACAGCCTGTCGTATGACTAGTTCATTTTGCCCTATAAAGTCCAGAGTTAAAAACCAACCTAAATTTTATCAGCAAAACTAATCTTCTTTGCAGCTGTTTTAATCATTGAATGAATATATAAATTTCAACTCTTTATTTACCCCATTCTTAATTCAACTTATGATTTTTTAACTGAGAATAACAAATGAGTTATTGATTTAGGTTGATATTTATTTTAAACTTTTAACTCAAACTATCAACATCTACTGAAGTAATAAATATTCAATTATTGTTCATATTAATCTCTGTGTTATTTACTGAAAAAAAGAAGTAATTTATAATAATCTCTATCTCTTTTTAGTTCATATCCAATCAGTCAAATTACATAACTATTAAAATGTTTTCTTTTTATTTCTTATCTATTTTTATTTTAATAAACAACATTCAATTTTATTTTTAATCTGTTTTTTTTCCTCAATATATTTATGTTTTTTATTCGCTTTTTTTTCTTTCTTGAAAACCAAATACAGATATTAAGAATAAAATGTCCTATCAGTTAGGTATTGTGGTATTCTGCAAAACACATATATAGCTGTGTTTTATTGGTGATGGCTGATGCGATAAGAGCACGAATTAGGAACAACAACTCTTTCCACCGTCCTCATCAATACATGACAAGAATAAACCCACAACACTGTTCTTTTCACTCCAAGTGAACAATAGTTATCTGACAAATTTTTTTAGGATTATAAGCCCTTTATCAGGAGTTATTTTTATAGAAAAGTGTGAGGAATTAATTTGAACTAAATAACTATAGATAAATGAACAAAAATTAATATAATATCTCTACTTAAATAAGGTGACTTTTTAAAAATCTTACATGTTCTTGTGTATTTTAATTTTTCCTTTCAAGATATATAGAGATACGTAGCCTGTGTATATCTTGGTTAAGAAAACGAAGATAAAAAAAAAAAAAAAAAATGAAGCCCCAAAGTATCTCCATGTGTCTGGTAGTATAATCTCAGAAGAACTGATGATTTTTGCTCAAACAAATTAAATTTCTCTTCTAGTACTCCAATTACAAGGGATTCATCAGCTTGAAGACATTGTTAAACATGACCAAGAAAAGTTAAAGGCAAAAGCTTCACAAATGACCAGCATTCACAGTGCACAGCTCCCTGAAACTTCTCAATCAGAGGAAATAGTCAATCTATCCAAAGCATCAAGCACGTGCCTCATTGTAGGTCTCTTTTCAGGGCTGTTATGGACACAAGCCATTGCAATCTTCAAAACTCCAATAATCTCCTCCTCCTTATCTGCATCTTCAGCCAAGTAAGGGTCTAAAACCTCCAAGAGTGGCTTCTTTTCCTCAATGCAGAACTGAATCCACTGAACAAGGTCCATTTCTGAGTTCCCCACTTGGACAATGGATGATTTTCCTGTGATCATTTCCAACAATATCACACCATATGAGTAAACATCCCACTTCTGTGATGGCTTCACCACTTTCAGTGCTTCTGGAGCCATATAACCGTTTCCCAACACATTGGTAGTGACTTCAGTCGAGATGCTCTTTTGTCTTCCATGTTGTTTCTCTGCAGCCACTCGGTTGGATTGCAAGGTCGGGGACCCTCCAGCAATGTTTGCAAGGCGCCCCACTCCAAAGTCAGAAATGTGGGGTTCCATGTTGTGTCCAAGAAGTATGTTACTTGGCTTGAGGTCTCCATGGACATATTTTTTGGGGCTGAATTCATGCAGATAGACCAATCCTTTTGCGGTTCCTTTCATGATCTTCAATCGATAGGACCAAGAAAGTGGTGTAAATGTGACAAGTCCAGCCTTCCCTGGAGGTATAAATGGAACCGGACAATCAAATGAACAAAAACGAAGTGTTAGGTTAGGCCAAAAGATCATTCATTACCACAAAAGTGGAAAAAAAGGAAAAAAAAAAAAAAAACTTTTAACAAAACTTACCATGAATTGCTGTATCAAGGCTTCCATTGGATATGTAATCATATATGAGAAGCTTCTCGTCAACAGACCAGTAATAGGCTCTCAGAGTTGCAATATTTGGATGTCTTAACTTCCCTATTGCTTCTACCTCTGTTTGAAACTCTTTAAACCTTTGAGAACCTCCCTCCCCCAATCTCCTCACAGCCAAAGCAAGCCCATCTTCAAGCACCACTTTGTACATAATCCCTATTCCACTCTTACCCAGAACAAAAGCTGAAGCCTTGAGAAGCTCATCCAAATCAAAAGTCACATGGGAATCTAATGGGACAAGATCATATTGCTCAACATTATTCTCAGACAGGGCCTCAGATTCATCCTTTCTGAAGCAGAAGCACTCTTTCCTCTCTTTCCTTCCCTTGTTAACTCCATCTTCATCCAGATCCTGGTTAAAACCGCAAACCCTTGAGTAGCAAAAAGAGAACAGTAAACCTAAGAGGCAAATTCCAATTATATCACCCACAACAATGCTAACCACAGCTCCCTTACTTAGCCCTTTGTTTTTCTCACTTCCCATGGAACCATTACCAGTACCCTGAGTTGGGTAGCTATTTGGCATAAATGGAAACGAGGAAGGTGAACTAGCAGATGGAGTATCAGAACCACATGAATTCTTCAAAGGAGGACCACATAGACCAGGATTGCCAATAAAGGCAGTTGGTCCTCTATTCATCAAAGCACCATTTTGAGGTATCGGACCATTTAAATTGTTGAAAGTAAGATCAATGTAAACCTTCTCAGGCAGATTACCAAGGCTAGCTGGAATTGAACCACTAAAATGATTATGAGACAAATCAACAGTACCTCGCAGGCTTGACAGATTTCCCAAGTCACTGGGAATTGACCCATTGAAGTGATTGAAAGAAAGGTCTAGTTTTTCCAGAGAAACCAAACCAGTACCAAAACCATCTGGCAAGGGGCCAGTGAAATTGTTCTGACTGAGAACAAGAGCCTTGAGTCTTTTGCATTGGACAATTGCAGCAGGCAATAACCCATTAAAGAAATTTTGTGATAAATCTAGAGTTTGAAGGTACCTGAGATTCTGAATCTCACTAGGAACAGACCCAGAAAGTGAATTGCCATAAAGCACCAAGCTTTGCAGTCCCTGAGCTTGAAAGAGCTGTGCAGGCAAGTTTCCGAAGAGCATGTTGTTCCTGAAGTTGACATGGCGGAGCTGGGAGAGAGATCCCAGAGAAGAAGGGAGAGAGCCATAAAGTTTCCTCTTTGGGATGCTGATGGCCATAACAGCTTGGTCCTTGCAACTGATTCCATTCCATGAACAAGGGTTTTCATCAGAGGAATTCCAGTTACTCATGGAACCTTGTGGGTCTGTGAGGGACTGCTTTAGTGTCAAAAGCACAGAGCCTTCAGCATTCAGAGAATGCACTAAAGGTGCTAGAGAGTTGAAGGAAAGAAGGAAAAAGTAAAACAACAAAACAAAAGGGAACATCTCTTGTTCCTCCAACTAAGTGACCGTTGGAGCAAATCCAAAATGGAAAGGAAAGAAGAAGGTAGTGAGCAAGGTATGTAACTGGGTTTAGAGTTATGGGAAAGAGAAGAGAAGAGAATAAAAGAGAGGTGGAAAGATAGAGAGAAAGACAATGCAAGCTAGGCCGTGTGTGGAGGGGAGAGAAAAGCTTAAACAGTAAAGTGAGAAAAGAAGTGTTGAAGAATGGGAAAGGAAGACCAAAGCCTCGGGGAGAGTTACAAGGTTGTTGGTGAGAGACAGTGGAGAGAGAGAGAGAGAGAGAGAGAGATAAACAAGTCACGTACCATCCCCAAATTCTCCCGATATTTCTTTTATCCATGTTTGGTATTAAAAAAAAAAAGTAGTTAAAAAGTTAACTGAGAGACTTTATATAAAAAAAGAAAAAAAAAAGAGTTTATAAGCAAATAAGTTAACTTACTGAATGAAAAGGAATTTAATAAAATTATTTATTAAAATAATTGATAATATAAAATGATAAAATGTATGTATATTGTTTAAAAATAAATTATTAATTATATTTTATATTAATTGTTATATTTTTATACTGTATACTTTACTATGAATAGTACGTTAAACATTAAAATATTTTTAATCAAATTTAAAATAAAAAACAGTACATGTATTAAAGCAGGGACGTAAGTGATTTATGAATTAGATTTGTCTTTTTTTTTATTTAATAATCAAATTCCACCCAATTTAATTATAATTAAATTAAAGTAATTTCTCAATTCAATAATTAAAAAGATATTTAAAATTCTAATATTTTATAATATTTATAAGATAAGAATAAAAATTAAAAAGTTAATATAAACCATGATTCTCAAAATAATTTATATATTTGTGTACTGCTGTGACAATTTGTGTTTATCATATTTGGATGGAGTGTAATTAGTGACAATTTTTTTTTTTCACAAATTTGAGAAATTGGACCAAGTTTTCGTATTGATTAAAAAGGAAGTGACACTTAAGATATCTTTAATTCTTCCTAATTTTAGAAATTGACTCAATAAAGTCTTAGTTGATAGGATACTTAAAAAAATTCATTGATTTTTTTGAATTGTAATTACTCCTAGTCTTTCAAACTCAAACCCTATATAGTAGGTAGAGAGTTTGGGAATATTAAATTGTTATGAGTTACTATTTTGCAAGTAAAAATAAATATTATTTCTTAAAAAAAAACTTATATATCAAAATAATAAATATTAGTAATATATTTTACAAATCATTAAATGCGGATTAAATTTTGTGAGTTCATGAAATTAGATGTAATCCACTTGCATTTTATATGAATTTCTTATTAGTTTTTAATTAAAATGAACAAAACACATTAATCTGCGTATTTCATTCGTACTTGTTCTTGTTTATCTGGTTTTTTGGTCAGATAAGGATCCCAATGTTTACTTGATGATGAGTGTTACAACAATAAAAAGTTAAAAACAGTGAAAATGGAACAGAAGAATGAATAGTTACCTACTTTAGAGGACGACAACAATTGACAAACATGATTGTTCTCTGTTACGAATATTATTCTACATGCATTTCTTTGATTCAGTTCAATTTTACAATTAGACATTTTTTTCAAAAATAAAAATATATTTCTACCCCTAAATTTTATTCTGTAGCACATACTCTTTAAAATAATTTACTTATATATGGAATATTTTTGAAGTATACATTACAAAATATATTCTGACTTTTTTGTTTTGGAAGTATAACAGGTGGTTGATTAGTTAGTTGCTCTTATATATCAATCAATTATATTCATGACAATCATAATAACAAGAATGATTATCAAATAATTATCAAATCAAATCCACAAGATTACACATTTTTTGTTGTCAAGTATATGATGATGAACTTCTATTTGATTCCAATTGTGTCAAAAAACTAGTGAGACAAATAGTAATTATAATATTTTGAGCAAGAATAATATTTAACCTATTAAGTTTGGGAAAATCTTATAGTAAGATAAAAAAATATATATAATCTTCATATTTATTATAAAAAGTCGTTTGTCACATCGTGTGACAAATTATTTAAAATGAATGTGATAAATCCATGACAATAAAGCATTCGAGTTATAATCATAACTCTAAAATATGACAACCTCATGAATATATGTGTTATTCATACTACCTTACATAATACTGAATTAATTTAAACTTAATTAATTTAATATTTATTATTAGTACAATCTATTCTTCTAAGAGATGACCACAAGTTTGAACTAACTTTTCAACCTATTAATTCGAACTTCGAACTGATCTAATAATAATAGTTTGACTATTCGTTCGAATCAAATTTATTTATATACATTCTATAATTGTGATTTGAATTTTAGGTTTACAAAACTAAAACTTGAACGCATTAATCCAAATGCAACATGGGAGATTTTTTTTCTCCTAAACCCTCTTCACTCTTTTCCCTCTGTGTTTTTTCTATTAATAAAGTTTTAAGAAAATAAATGAGACTCATTGTAAAGTGTATATATTTTTATTTGGAAAAAGCTTATGAAATTGAAAAAAGAAAATAAAAGAAAATGAAAAGGATCCATTCCTCCTCTATTATTTTGCTTTAATGTCCACATCCCTCCATCATGCTACAACCTTTATCACTTTCATAGCCTGCATCATCCTTTCCCATTGTCACACCTGGCAAAACATTTTCCATGTCTCAACCCATACCTTTTTTCATACCCACTTTTTTTTTTCTTCAAATTTTCTGTATTATGATTTCCTTTAATAAACTTTTGATAATACTTTATGTTTAAAAAATGTATGCATAATTCTCTTGCATGAAACGTATTTTTTTATAGTACATAAAATAAAATAAGCAAAGTAAATGACTCGGAATAGTAAATAATGGTCCTGTCAGAGGGGTCCACTGCTACTTGTGCTGATTGGACACCACGTGTCACTGCACCGCTCAAGACGGAGCCATTAAAAATTAACGAAAATACCGCGGTACAAAAAGGGGAAGGGGCGATAAAACTACGATAAAATGGTATGTGATCGTGAAGCGCGCAAGTAACCGTTCCTGTCGCAGGACGCTACGGGTAATTGGCTCAGCGTTCACGTTGGAGTTCACACTAGTCTACATTGACTACGTTTTATATTTAATTAATGATTCTAATTTAATCTTATTAACTTTCTAGCTAAATAGATATTAAGTCTATTGTAAGAAAAAAAAAACTTAGTCTAGTTTAACAAATAATATAGAAAAGAGAAAAATTATTTTTAAAATAATAAATAAATTAAAATTAAGTAATTATTTCATTACAATATTTTATTTAAATAAGAATAGATCCTATTAAATATTTGTTTATAGTTATTATTGTTATAAAGTAGGTTATAAATGTAATGATAGGAGAGGCAAAGTGGATGTGGAGAAAAGTAGTAACGGCATACCGCAGGAGCGTGACCGTTTTGCTCCATTGAGCCCACCCCACCATACTAACCCATCATACCTCCATACTAATCCAGCTCCAACCTTTCTAAAAAAATTAATTTTTTCACAATTTATCACCACATTTGGAAAGGATTTATAAAATTTGTGATTTAAAGTAATTTAGGTTAGATTTTATTTTAGTGAATGTTGACCCTCTCTAACATATTTGTCGTAGAATTTACAAAATTATATTAGTGATCAAATAAATGATTTTTTTTTAGGGTTTGGGGTGTGAAGATCCATAAATAAGTCAAAATCATTTATGATCACTCCATGCAAGCCCCTATGAGTCTTGCTTCATTATTGATATGACAATGAGGAGCTTGTGTGGAATATAAACTCTTTCTCACTCTCACCCATCGAATGACTCAACCTTCACTTTTTAATGGTGTTCGCTCACTTCTTCACATCAATAATCGATTGTGTGCAATGATAATAGACACTCCCAAGATACTAAGTAACAATAATGCCATTACGACACGTTGTCATTAACTATAAAGGTTTGAAAGATTATTTTTTTTTAGAATTTATTTGCACCCTGTTATTTGAACAACCTTTCAATTTTGTTTCAGCAAAACAAAATGTAGTAGTAATTCTTACTAATATTTATTCGAAGGAGTTTTTATTCGAAAATATGTCGTATTCTAATCGACATGATTTTGATCTTTAATAGAACTGATAATATCTTGGTATTTAATAAAATACCGAATATCTTGATATTTAATAATATCTCAAAAATATTGGTATTTAATAAAATTTTGAAGATCTTGATATTTAATAAAATCTCAAGAATCTTGTCATCAGTTACGATTCATCAAGTAATCTGATACGATTCTTTATTATAAATATAAGACCTCACTTCTGAGGTATCTTTGCAAGTATCCCTCCATTTGGTTTAATATTCGAGAGAAAAATCAAGGACCAACATAAAAAATATATATCCGAATAATATTCGACTCATATAAAGTACTATCCGTGTAATCACATAATCGATTAACCCATTTTTATTAATTTTATCCGAATTTTTTTTCTTAAAAGTAAGATGTATAATATAGCAAGTTGTCATTAATTTTCAAAACGGTTTATTTACTTTCTTTAATGAAAAGTCAAAATGGCGTGACATGGAAATTGGGTTGCCGTTTCGGGTTAAACGACATGCCAGGTAATTGCGTTGCGTGAAATCGGGGAGAGGGGAACGAAAGTGTGGAAAGGGGAAGAGAAGGAAAATGACGGAGAGTTGCATCCGAACCGTCGTAGAGGCCATTCACTCCTCTCCTTTTCAAGCCGTTCTCCATATCGCCGGTGGAGCTTCTCAGGTTTTTCCTCTCTCTCTGTATTTGGTTGCACCTCGCAGAGTGTTTAATGAATCGATAGTAATTGGACTTTTTTCAGTCGGTGGGTTCGTTGCTATCAGTTCCTGGTGCTTCAAACACTGTGCTTGAAATTGTGGTTCCTTACTCTAAGATGTCTCTCATACAGTTACTCGGAAAGGTCCCTTTCTATTAATCTTCTGTACAAATTTGTTTGTGTCTCTGCCCTTTTATTCTCACTATTTTTGTTCGTTCGTGCAGACTCCATCCCAGTTTTGTAGCCAACAGACTGCCGAAGATATGGCTTTATTGGCTTATAATCGCGCTCTTAAGCTCTCTATGGCAGGTTCATTTTTGTGTCTGTTATTGCCTAGTATTAATAACGTGTAAAAATTTGGGAGTTGTGTGAAACATGGATGCTTTGACTTTCTTAAAATGTTTTTATAATTCGGATGGATTGCGACTTTTGCGTGTGGTATAAAATGGAATGGTATGAACTGATGTGGTCTGCATTAACCTGTTGATTAGGATCCCCAGTTGTTGGTGTGGGTTTGACTGCCTCTTTGGCTAGCACGCATCCAAAACGGGGGAAACACAGGTATGTCTGCCTTATCTACGAAAATGGTTAATGAAACCTCACTGTATTTAGTTTCGGCTTAACTTCTGAAAAGGTTACCATTGGCTTGTGCTTTGTGTTACTGTATTGGTAATTTGTTATTGTACTAGTGTCCATCTCTCAGGCTTACTGCCATTCGGTCCGGGGATTCCCATTTTGGTTGAACATGTTGTACCTTGGTCCTTTATAGAGCTATCTTCATATTTATTGAAATATATTCATGTCTCGAAACTGGTTTTGTGAGATTAACCTGATACCACCTTGTGAAACTACCCTAGGGATAAAAATAAGTGAACCCTACTTTGATGAAAATATGTAGGTTAAATTATAACGACCTTAGGAAATTTTGTTTGAAAACAGAGAAATTGGGTGGGACTTTAAGAAATCAGAAGAAAAGCTGGTGGAACCTTTTGGACAGCAATAAAATTGATAGAAAGTTTATTATCAACACGAGCTTATTGTTAGAGAACATATAATGTTTTTTAATGTTCTATTGCTATTGCTCACCCCGACTTCCTGTTAAGATATATTTTTCCTGAAGTTGTATTAGTAGAGGGAAAGCCTTGGCGCGATAGTAAAGGTTACTGCCTTGGGATTTGGATATCACATGTTCAGAAAACAGTCTTTCCAATTGTGGTTGTATGGCTGTGTACATTTAACCTCTTCCAGAGCCCTGGTGGGAACCTTGTGCCCTGGACAGCAACTTGTATTAGTCATTCATCTATATAAAATATACAACAAAATCTTGATACAAGCTATGCACAACTACAGATGTGCTTTACTTCTTTTCAAGTTACCTCTTGGATTTATTTCTGTGAATCTTGAGTGCTTGAGTCTCTGTTTCAAGTTAAATTTTTACATTTTCTTCAAAAGGCTCTTTTCAGATTGCTTAATTGTGTTTCCCCTCTTCTTCAAAAGACTAGTTCCCCTCTGAACTTCTTCAACTTTTATGTTCATTTGCAGATTTTACATGACAACAAGGACAGCTGACCAACTTTGGATATCCAGAGTGACCTTGACTAAGGTGCTGTTATCCTATTCTTTGTTCCATGTGTTACTCTGAATTCAATACTAATCATGTTATATATATAGAGAGAGGGGAGAGTTTCACTTATTCCAAGAATAAATGTAAATGACTTACTCTTTATCTTCATTATTCATTTTCTTGTAATCTAATAATTAAAAATGATTTTATATGTTAAACTATTGGATTACAAAAAATAAATGATGAAGATTAAGAGTTACTCTTACTTTTTTTTTTTATATATATATATTGTTTCTGTAAATAGTTATATTTATTTTTCTGCAAACTGTTCAATTCTAGGGGCTCCGCACTCGAGAAGAAGAGGATAGAGTTTCTAGTCATCTTTTGATCAAGGTGTGGAAAATGTTGACAATATTTTTGTTCTGCTATTTATTTGCACTCAAGTTATTTTCTCCCTTTTTTTTTTAACTTTTTAAGATTACCTATACGAACATTGAATATCTTGTAAAAGTAATAGTTGGAAGCTAATCTTTAGTTTATTCCTTCCCACATGTTTTAAAATCCGACTTTGACTTGACTTTCTTTTTGCTCCTTTTTCTGTTCTGGTTATAGGCAATTGCAAATGCGTGCAAAATTCATGCAACATCAATTTCAGTGTTGAGTGAATCAGATGTATCGGATGAATGTGTAACGCAGTTCAATGAAGATCAACAGTTAGAACAACTTATAAATGGTCAAATATGCTTTAAAATTTACCCATTTGCAAATGGTATGGTAAAACCTTTTAGTAGCAGAAGCAAAATGAATAGTTACATTTACGTTCTACTTTCTTATTGATAAATTATTATCTTTTGTTGCAGAGATACCAGCTGAAAGAAAAATAATAATGCCCGGTTCTTTCAATCCATTACATGAAGGGCATCTCAAGCTTATGGAAGTTGCTACTCGGTACTTAAACTCATAGTATTTGTTAAATGTTCAATTTCTTTATAGGTTAATCTAATGGATTAGTAATAAATTATGAATTGCCGTTATCTTTTATAGTTTTATTTTATTATGCTTAGATATGTTATGTGCCTTTCAAGAGACTACTTTCTCAATTTGATTTATAGTCCAAAATATTCTATTATATTGATATTTGTTGATAATATTAATGTTATTTATCATATGTAGCTACCGCTAGAGTAAATAAATTATTTAACTTTGACATTGATAATAAAATATTCTGTTTGGAAGTTGGTATCGTGCCAACACTATAATAATAAAATTTCATACCAGATGAGTGTAATTTTACATTAAATTATATATTCTGGAGTAGGAATCAATACTTTTTTCTATCTAATTAGGATCATATATCTATATGCATGATGGTTCATTTAAATTACATATGTGCAGCATTTCAGGTGATGGGTATCCTTGCTTTGAAATATCTGCTGTCAATGCAGACAAACCTCCATTATCAGTGTCTCAGATCAAAGATCGCGTCAAACAATTTGAAAAAGTTGGTGAGGTTTTTTTCTACTCTACCAGATTCTATATTAAAAATGATTAGGTATTAACTTCTAATGTACAGGTTTCTTTAATATAATTTCATCTACTAATTTTTGAAGGGGATCTGCTTCCATTTTATATCCAATAATGGGTTCTTAACTTTCTATTTGCATGGTGAATACTGAATGGGGTTCACATGTTTTAAGTTCAATAATTAGGACATATATGACAATATGATCTTTTTTGGAGTTTAATACCGTTTTTGAGTGCTTAGTAGTATTATATAACGCACCAACAACTAAAGCAGTAAATGGCTTCTTCAATGGCAGGAAAGGCTGTAATTATTTCGAATCAGCCTTATTTTTATAAGAAGGCTGAACTTTTTCCAGGCAGTGCTTTTGTAATTGGTGCTGACACAGCAGTGAGACTTATTAATGTATGAAATTACTTTCTGCTTGAATCAACTTTCTTGATTTTCACCATGTCCTGTCCTGCACTTTTTTAATACTTGGTTGTTTGATTTGTTGTTTTTTTAGCATGCTTTTTGAGGATATAACCTCAGTGTTGTAAAGCATCTGGTTTCTGCTGGAATATGTCATTGTTCCTTGTCTTCTCTTTCTCTCTCTCTCTCTCTCTCTCTCTCTCTCTATATATATATATATATATATATATATACTGGATTTATTATTGTGGAAAAGCATTGTTTACTCGTCAGAACATTATTTCAAAAAACATATTGCTCTTGAAATTTTCTTATAACTGAAGGGTTAGAGCAATCTGACTGTCTTGTATTTCCCCATTCCATTGTGTATCAATCTGCAGTTCTCTGGTTTGCGTCTTGGTATTCATGAAATGGACTGATTTTGTGAAATAAAATCGTGTATTTTGTTTAAGAATGTGTCCCAACATAGGGGTTTTATATAAACATAATTATATTCCCGACTGAAACTTTGAAAATATCCTTTCTGAAACAAGACTGCTTCAACAAAAATGTCACTTTGTTTTCATTTTATTTTGTTTTCTATTTTAAAGATTTGTATAGAAATATACAAATATTTGCAAATTTTATTTTGTTTTCTATTTTAAAGATTTGTATAGAAATATACAAATATTTGCAAATAGAAAAAAAAATTATGTTTTGTAATTAAAAGTAATAATGAAACAAAATATTTTCTTAAATAGAAAACGGGTTCTATTGCTTTATTGTGCATGTCAAGCCAAAAGTCTGAAAGGTATCCGAATTCATCAGTTCAGTATATAAAGTATATTTTCTTTGTAATCAAGGAATAAGTATACTATTTTTGTTTGCTTCAATTGATTTTATTAACTAATATCTTACTCTTGCAGCCTAAATACTACGATGGTAACTACGACAAGATGTTGAAGATACTTATTGGTTGTAAAGAAACAGGATGCACTTTCCTTGTTGGTGGTCGGAATGTAGATGGTGCTTTCAAGGTATTACTACATTGGAAATACAATTCTAATTATGATATTTTTATTTAAGTTCAGTGTTAGAGAGGCCATCGTGTGGTGTTACAGGTTCTTGACGATATTGATGTTCCAGAAGAACTAAAAGACATGTTCATCTCCATTCCAGCTGAGCATTTCCGCATGGATATATCCTCCACTGAAATAAGAAATAGAAGTGGGATGTAAATAATTTGATGGCTATAGATCAATATATAATCAAGGATGAAATTACTAACGATAAAAAGGGGTTTATGTTTTTTGAACTATCTGTCATAGACTCAGTACTTTTATTAATAATAGAAAAGTAAGACATTTTTTCAGTATCATGATCATGATCTCTGCGTTTTTGAAAAGAACTATTGAGCATAATGATTCATAAATGTATGTCAGACACACTGAACATTCATACATAAGACAAGACACTTAAAATCCGTAGGGGGGTTGTGTCTGTTCCATGTCCATGTTTCGTAGTTTTCCTGTGGTTGTCCGACAAAGATGTCTTTGCAGAGTTAGTGGAATGACTGGAGGATGATTTAGATACGATACTTTTGCGTTTTCAGAAGAAAATTTATAAAAAAAATATTTCATTCATATTTGAAATTTAAAATATTTTATGTTTCTTCTTTTTATATATTTCCTTCTTAAGATGTAGTTGGATTAGTTAATATTATAATATGATTCAATATATTTTTAATCAATGTTAACTTGATGTTTTTTAAATTAGAATTAATCATGATTATTTTTTTATAATTTTTTTTAGTTTGTAGTTAATATGAATTATGTTTTAATTGATATTATTAAGATTATTTATTCGTTAATATAGATAAAGATTATTTTTTTTACCAATATCAATAGAATCAATTTTGGTAGATGTTAGTATTTTTTTAGTTAATATTTATTATAGTCGTTTTTTTGTCTATGTATATTTGAATTAATTTTTAATCAACATTATTAATATTAATATTTTTTTTCAAAATTAATTAGGATTTTATTTAATATTGATGGAAAAACCTTTATCAATTTTGAATTTTTTTATCAATGTGAGTGGAATTTTTTAATTGATATCAATTAAAAAATAAAAAAACATCAAAATCTTAAAAAAAAAAATAATATTAATTAAAATAATTGTGATTAACATCAATTGAAAATAATGTCAATCGATATTAATTAAAAAAAATAATTAATAAAAAAAAAGGAGACTTTGATTGAAAAGTAATTTCGATTAACATAAACTAAAATGCATTATTAATTGATATTTTTAATTTTTAAATATTATTTAATATTAAAATAATTTTTCATTTCCAAAAATTTTAAAATTTAATAAATTCTTATTTGAAGAAAAAAATTTGAAATAAAAATAATTCAAATTTAATGTATTTTTTTTTTAATTATAAAATTCTCAATCCAAACATATAATTAATATTTGTTTGTATTAAATAGTGAAAAGTAAAAAGGAAAATATAAAAATATAAAAAATGAATTAAAATAAATATTATTTGAATTAGAAGAAATAAAAAAAATATTTTTTATTATAATATTATTTTAATTTATCTTTTATTGTTTGTATATTAATATTAATATTAATATTATTTTATATATTTATTATACTAAAAAAATGTTCAAAATTAAAAAATTCAATATATTTATTACATAATTGATTATTTAATTATTATTTTTAATATAAAAAAATAAACATAATTAATTATCTTGACTTTCCACCTTTTTAAATTTATTTTTAGGCAAAAAGAAAGTTTCAGTTTCTATTTTCTCGAATTTCATGGTCAAACTGACATTCATCCATCCATGAGCAAACAGAGCATTAGTTAGTGGGATTTGAGGAGAGTGTCTGAATGTTTCTATCTTTTCTTTTCCCTTCCCTCACAATAACACCCTTTTTAGTATTCTTCGCCTGTCATTTTGCTGCCTCAAGCATTCTTATTATCTTTACTACCACTCTCTTTTTAAATTCTGCTATTTCTCTTGTATTTTCAGTCACATATAGGAGTTATTTATATGCTATTCAAATGTTTAAATTTTAAGTTTTTAATTAGAATATTAGAATATTTATGTAATTATTAGAATATTTATGTTATTATTAGAATATCTTTGTTGTTATTTTAATAATTAATAGTTATTATTTTAATAAATAATTTCTGTTTTTATCTTTATCTTTTATGTATATAAACAATTGTTTCTGCTTATTTATGAGATAATTATGAATAATATAAGTTATTTTATTCTTTTTTTTCTCTCTTTTACTAACAGTTTTTTCTATTTGCAGAATTATTGAGTTTATGTAATTAATTATCACATTCTAAAACTTTGAAAGACATTTAAAAATAACTTAATCTATTACATAACTTTGTAATCTCTAACAATAGAACTAACTTAAGACTTTTTAAATTATCTTGATGCTCAGATTTATCTTCACAAAATCATTTATCAAGACTTATAACATGTTAATAATCAAATGTATTAGAAATAACACCTTTTAACAAAGTCAAACAAATCAAATTTCGCAATTATGTACTTTTTTTTGTTTTTTTTAGTTTCCTATTTTAACTTGTTTCGGGGCTCAATGCATAGTAGATTGTTGTGATGATAAAAGAATGAGGTAATATTTCTAAGACACACTCAATAATACATATAATCAAACACTTTTGAGATCTTTTTTTACCTTGCATTCCATTATAGCGAGTTGTCTTTATCAAAATTCTTCATCAAGATATCTTTGGGACTTGTCATGATCAGATATTCATTCATTCACAGTAAAAGGCTTGTCCCAACCATAGTCAAAATAGCCAAAAAGCAAAGTAGAAAAATATGATACCCTCGAACAGGATAAAGAGAAGAAAAAAAATGTTTAGCAAGTGGAATGAGAGAGAGAGTCTTCCTCAACAAACCAAAAAATATATAGATAGATAGATAGAAAATGGTCAACTTTTCAAGAAGAAATTTAAATAAACTAATAAGAACCTATGAGACTAGATTAGGTTCGCATAAGATAAGATAAAATTTGGATAAAATAAAATAAACATGATCGAGCAAAGTCAATGTTGAAAAACAATTATTTCCATGCAAGATTCTCGATAACATAATTTTAAATGTAGAAATAGTTGAACTAAACTCAAGTGAGAGTTGAATCCTTTAACCAGCATAATTACAACAGCAGCTATTATTATTTATCATAAATATGTTTTGTAATGTTTTAGTCTTCCTTTTTCTAAATCTCAGCACCTGCTTTGTCCTGGATAAAAGTGTGTTCTGTCGATTCTCTAATTAAAAAAAGAATGCATATTTAAATTTCTCTTTCTTTTGCTAAATTTTGATATAACTTATAAGGAACAGAGACGGAAGAATAAAAAGAAAAAGAAAAAAAGAAAGATAGGGTGATTTGATTTCAGACATTTACTTTGGGTCGTTGGTACAATCAATCATTTCATGTACGACAGCATCTTATACTATTTTGACTACAATGAAAAAAACACAACCATGTGCCAAATAGATTCTCTCTCTCTTTCTCTCTCTATCTCTCTCTCTCTCTATATCTTGTTAGTTAGTTCCTTAACCACCGCAGCCTCCGCCACATGTTGAGCCACACCCGGCGGCGCAGGCTGAACCACCGTTGCCATTGTTGTTGTCTTCGGAGTTTCTTTTAGAGTTCTTGGTTACTCCATCTGCACAGAAGAAGATGATTGCTGCAAGAATAGAGAGGGTGAGACATAACACGAAAAGAAGAGTTTGAATTGGAAGGTCTTGGCGACCACCTTGGAGTTGGTAGCTGAATTGCCTCGCCATGTTGTGGTAGGTTTCGAAGGTTGTTTTATGGTGTTTGGGAAAGATAAAGAAATGGTGGTGGTGGCTACAAATGGTTACTGTCCCTTGGAACCACGAAAAGGTGACGTGGAACAGTCTCATGCTACAAAGCAAAAGAGAACATCCTCATGTGAATCTGAATGGTTCTAATCCTCTTTCAATTTTATAATTACCCTCACTTTCTTTTCATTCCATTTTTTTAACCAAATTATTATTTTTAATTTTATTTTTAGGCTTTTTTTCTTGCGTAAAAAAAAAAAAAAAATTTATTTTTATAAATAAATATATAATTAATTATACATATGCGTATTTTGTTAGAATAATCTATATCAAATATATAAATATATAATTTTTTATTTTTTTTTTTATTTTTTTTTTACAGTTTTAAGAATAAATATAAATGTCATACTTCCATGTCTATCATTTAAAACCTATGCTTTACAACATCTGCTTTTTTTTAACTCTTCTTTTTCCATTCTTTCGTGGTTTTGAACATGTAGTAAAATTTTCTCTTCTTTTACTTCTATTCTATTCATCCCAAATAATTGATCTAAAATTTTACATAACTAATATTATTTTAAATTAATTTGATAGATTAATATATAGTGATTAGAGACTTTATTGACATATTATAAAAATAATTTATTCAATCTATGCTGTGTAAAATCTGTCGAATCAACAAAAGTAAAATTAGTCTGTTATTTAATAAGTTAGAAGATACTCAAGACAAGATAAAATATTTACTCTAAAGCAATGTATTTAGTCCTTCATTATATTTTCTTTACTTTTTCTATGTTGAAATAATCGTAATTTCTGAAACAAGAGTTATTACATTCACATATCAATACTTTTTATTTAGATACTTTCACATATCAATGCTTTAGTTGACACGTATAATGTCATATAATGATTTTAGTTGAGTTCTTACCTATGAGGCTTTAATCCTAATGAAGCTATTTGGAACATTTGACGTTCGATAGTTTGAGAATTTTATTTTATCATATCTTCAAAGAAAATGCTATTTCAAAGTAATAATGCTACTACAATTTCATTAAATGAGCTAAAATCTGAGACCCATTAAAAGTGAACCACAGGATCTGAGACAAATCCATCGACACAAAAACTGAGGCAAGAATTCTCTGCAAAGTTAGGACTTTAAATTCAGAAAACATGACCTCGGAAAACATTTTTATGACCATAGTCCCCAATTAATTGTACCAGAAATTGCTAAAGAAAGAAAAGTATCACTCACTGGAATTTGTACATAAAGCAGAAGAAGTGGTGCTAATAAGAGATGTAACTTGATACAGGACATTCACAACCTAGCATTCATTCATTCCCAATCAAGAATCACCTTATCATACATCAAAATGGTCCGAACCAATAGTGAAGAAAATAAACAATAAATACACCATGTAATTCATCTACTTTCAAAACAACCTAATGGTAGTTGCAACAACATTGGGATATCAATAAATGAAGGCACCACAGCCAGAAAATAAAATAGATCAACAAATCTAACACAAGATAGATATCCCATTATAGACGAATAGTATATGTGTGCTACATATAAAAAAAATAATAACTTTAATGAGAAGGTAGGGAAGAAGTTCTAGTAGTAGACTGCTCAGAAGCATTGGCAAGGCCTTGCAACATTCTTAAAATCTCACTTGTATCTTCCAAGTAATACTTGGCCTTGCTAGGTTTCTGGCCAACTGTGCAAGGAAACACTTCAGCAACAGGAGATAGTAACGGCCTTGCATTCATTATTACACCAAACATGTCCTCGTCTGATCTGTCATCTCCAATGCATAGAACAAAATCTGGAATCACTCCCTTTCGTTTCATTGTTGAGAGAAGGCGTTCTGCTACAATACCCTTACTCACACCCTGCACCAAAAGTTGAACAAGAGGAGATATTCAATCAAATTTCATGACTAAAATAAAAATATTAGAATTAACTTCTGTGATGCACACAAGTTCTTGACAGTAATCAAATCCCAAAATGCATTCCAATTATGGCACTAAAATAGTATATGATAGGGTTGTTGAAACATGGTTCTGTGCCAAGCACCACTACAATTAAATCACCCTGAAGGTTCAAATCCAATTCTGACTAATGAGCCTACAGAAGTCAGAACCATAGATGCATGTAAACTAGGTCAACTAAATAAGACTAACCTAAAAAATAGATTAAAAGTTGAAGGACTTTTCATAACTGACCTGAGGTTTTACTTCTACAATATTTGGACTACTTTTAACAGAGACAGGCTCATTGGCAAGAACACTTTCCAGATGATCAAAAAGCTCCTTAGCTTGGCATGAACCAAAGTCTCTGTCTGCAAACTCGTAGTTCCAAACAAGAGCACTTTCTTTGGCCTCTATGTTAGAACCATCAGTTGTTTCCATATATAACTGCATAACCGGTTCAGCAATCTGTTTCCACTCAAAATCAGGTACTGGAACACAAGTTTCCCATTCTGCACTTTGATTTGTCCTGGACACATAATGAAGATAAACTTCAGTTTGAGTACACTAGAAGCTCTGCCAAAGAAAAGTATTTTTCCTCAACATTATACTATATATATAAAATGAAACGGTGAGTTTATTTTGGGTTTAACAGTAGAAAAGCCAAATATGATCCCTTAATCCCATCAAACTTGGGACAAAAGAATCAACTTTCATCTTTCTTAAAATTAAGAAATTAAAACCAGTAAAAATGAAAACCATTAATATGATTTGCAGTACCCACAAACACTTCCTGTTCCTAACACACAAAGTAAAAGGATGTACCTCACAAAATAACCATGCTCTGCAGCGATTCCCATCCTTTCACAAGAAGAAAACCATTCAGTAAGAGTGCTTCTCTCCCTTCCACTTACAATGAAAACACAATTCTTGGTGTCCTTGCACAAGATGTTCAAGATGCCAACAGCTTCAGCATTAGGTGTCGTACTCATCGATCCAGGCTGCACCATAGTACCATCATAATCCAAAAGAATCGCTCGGTGCCTGGTCCTCTTATAAGCTGAAACAATGTGTTCCACAGATAGCTTTCTAAAGTTTGGGTCCAAAGCAATTACTCGAAAGCCTAAACCAAAACCAATTCCCCAGCATCGCCTCCTCAGATGATCTCTACATGCCCTCTCCAGATCCTGCAAGAAGCTACGTGCCCAATATGCAACATCATGTGTACTAACATACCTATAATGCTTCTCATGCCGCATCTGCTTTTCAGCCTCTGGAACCATCAGTGCAGAATCCATAGCTTCAGCAACAGCATCAATGTTCCATGGATTCACTCGAATTGCCCCACTCAATGAAGGGGAGCAGCCAATGAACTCGGACACCACCAGCATACTCCTCTTTTGAGTAAGTGGATCCGTCCCTAAGATCTCATCTATCTTCTCACTTCCTTGTCTACAAATGATATATTCATAGGGTATAAGGTTCATCCCATCTCTCACGGCTGTAACAAGGCAACATTCTGCAATCACATAATAAGCAATTCGCTCGAAACTCTGAAGTGGTGTATCAATCAAGACTACAGGTGTGTATCCAGACCTTCCAAATGTATTATTTATCCTCTTCACCGTAGCATAGGTTTCACTTTGTACTTCCTGCACATCCTTTCCGCGGCCTCTGGCAGGGTTTGCAATTTGGACCAGGACAACTTTTCCCCTCTTATCAGGATGTTGTAAAAGCAATTGTTCCATGGCCAAAAGTTTTAAGCTGATTCCTTTGAAGATATCCATGTCATCAACCCCGAGCAGCACGGTTTGATCTCTGAACTGCTTTTTTAACTCTGAAACCTTGTTTTCTGTCTCAGGAAGACTCATGACTGATTGGAGCTGACCTATATGAATACCAACAGGAAGAATCTTAATGCTTACGGTTCTTCCATAGTACTCAAGGCCAATGTAGCCCCGCTTGGATTGGTAAGAAATTCCAAGCATTCTACTGCAACAGGAGAGGAAATGCCTGGCATAATCAAAAGTATGAAACCCAATAAGGTCAGAATTCAGAAGAGCTCTAAGAAGTTCGTCCCTGACAGGAAGGGTTCGGTATATCTCAGAGGAAGGAAATGGACTATGGAGGAAGAATCCTAGCCTCACCCTGTTAAATCTCTTTCTCAAAAATGTTGGAAGTACCATCAGATGGTAGTCATGAACCCACACAAAGTCGTCATCAGGGCTAATGACTTCCATCACTTTATCCGCAAATATCTTGTTCACAGAAACATAAGCTTGCCAAAGGGACCTATCGAATCTACCACCAAGATCAGGCGACAGCGGAAGCATGTAGTGAAATAAAGGCCATAGATGTTGTTTGCAGAATCCATGGTAGAATTTACTAAAAAGTTCAGGAGGGAGAAACGTGGGCACGCATTTGAAAGTGTCCAGCAAGTACTGAGCAACATCATCTTGCTCACTTGGCTCAATCTCTTCTTTAAGACAACCAATATAAATAGTTTCCACATCATCCCCAAGACCATCTTTCAGCTGCAAAAGAAGTGAGTCCTCATCCCATGTGAACTCCCAAGTACCATTGTCTTTTCTGCGTGCTCTTAAGGGAAGCTGGTTACCTACAATGATCATCCTCTCTTGAGAGACTGAGGATGGAGTATCAGAGCCAACACTATTGCTGGACTCGTCATCTAGTTCAGACAGTACTCCGGCAACAGTTGCCACTCGAGGTAGCCTTTTCTTCTCACGAACGAAAGCGGGGGAGCCACAGGAAGTAAGATCTAACAAGTTGGAATATGACCTTGAAACCATTTTGATGATGGCCAAGTGATGAACTTTGGTGAACAAGATGCAGAAGCAGGCTTATATTAATTGTTCACTTCACAGTCCTTCAAGCAATCATAATAAGGATGAAATTTCAGAAATCTGAAAACAACTTAAATGTCATTTATATCCCGAAACTAAAAAAGTCCAGCAGAATCAAAATCACCTAGTGTTACATTACAAGAAAGGTCCATAACAAAAGTTTGATGTGTTTTCTTTTGCACCTCAGGATTTCAGAAAATTCAGGTTTGGCACATAGTACTCATGAGAAAATAACAGAGAGGGAGCTAAATCTAAAATCTCGCACTAGAACAGTAAAACCCCTTCAGCTGGGCTTGATAGTAGTTGTATACTTAAATGACAAATTATGTTTCAAAGATTACCACGTTCAACGAGAAAGGTAACCATAGCAACAAATTGAGAAAATCCTAAACAGAGAACAATTGAATCTATTAATAGAATTATTAATAATAATAATACCACCTACCAAAATGAAAAAAGAAATCCAGTAACAGTGAGAATTGGAGCAACGCTAAGGATGGCTGCGTGAACACTTAAATCGATCCAAACACCAAGATGTATAAAAATGCACGATTAGCCCATCTTCCTTTGATGAATGAAGAAGCTCAAAAGAGGCGAAAGTAGCCCAAAAGATGAATGAATGAACAGAAGAGGAAGAAAGGGAGAAGCTTTTCACGACAGGAACGAAGAAAAAATCCTACCCTTTGAAAAGAAGAAGCAAGGGAGTGGTGTGAGCTGAGCTATGAGAGACAGACACCAAAAGATTCTTCTTTCCTTTCTCTTCTCAGTCACACACACAAACACTGAGCTAAGTGAGCAATGGTGTCAACTGGGAATCCCTTTTCTCTTACTTTTGGTTACAAAAACAGAAAATTCATAGTGATATTTTTTGCCTCTTGCACCCAACTAACGACAAATTGGATGTCTTTATACAAAGAACTTGATTCTCTCCCTCCCTCGAACACACGCACACACTCTCACCATGTCTCTTTCTCAGTGTTGTGTGATGACATGACTACCCCAACACAGTAAACTCCAACACCCTTAACCACGGTTAGTTTTCCCTAATGAGAGATTAACTTCACCTAACCCTCCTCAAATGTGACGGTGGTGCTTCGTTGCCACCACTAAGACACGCTTAATGCTAATGCACCACGGCGCGTGTAACCACATCACAAATTTTCCAGTTCCAGCATATATTCCCTTGTCATTCTCTTGTTTACAAAGAGGGCTTGTCTGTCTTTTTTAAGGTCCAAATACATTCTAACTAATTCACCAAATTAATTTCAACACTCTTGTTTCTTAATTCTGTTTTTAGATTCGGTTAATGCCTACTTCACTTCAATTAACTTTATTATTATTTCTGGTCAGATTCTCATTAGTAATAATTCATTATTTTTAAGTGAATAATGTTTCAATAAATTTATTTTCAAAATATTTTTATAAATTTTCTCAAAGAACCAAACCAAGTTATTTATGAAATTCTTAAATTTAAAAACCAATTCTTATGCAGTTTTACCAGTGAGGAAACTCACGTAGTAATTCTTTTCTTAAAAATCATTACATAATTATAGTACTCAATTTGAGTTCTTAAATTTTATGTAACATTATAAAACTTACAAAAAATGAGTCAAGCAACTCATCATAATTGCACTATTGGAGATTCTACTTATTAAAATGCTTAACTTGTAGAAATTATTGACAAGCATGACCTTAGTATTTGCTGCAGAGTATATTACACGCGCAATTAGTGAACCACAATTGCAACATTTGTCTTTCTTAAAAAAAGTGTGACAAGTGTCTAATAGATAGAGCTTGCTTAATAAACAAAGTGATTCTTAACTGTTCTATATGGTCACAACATATATTTGGTTGAATTTTTCTAAAAAAATATATTTTTTATTTATAACATGCTAATAAAAAAGCATGCATCCAAATCTTAAGAAGATAGGAAGTTTTACACACACTATTCATAAATTAACATCATTGGAGAAGTTTTTACATCATCAACTAATTAAATTAGTCTAATTTTGTCTCACACTAAATGAAAATTAATTAAATCCATACGTTATTGATTTTCTATGATTTAAGGATGAGTTTAATTTTAAAAAATCAACTCAACCAAAATATTGAAGTTGAATTAAAAAAATGAACAATGTTATATCTTTTATCCTAGTTGGTTTTCACGAAATTGAATTGGAAGAAAACAAAAAGAACGAGGATGGGATAGCAATATTAAATTCTCACCACTTACTTAAAAAGGATAAATTTGGAAGAAATTATTTTCCTATAACCTATTAGAAAACATTGCCATGAAATAATAACCTATTCGAAAACATCATCAAACCTTTGTCGCATTCTGCATCGTTCACCAAAACTCCATATTTGAAGTCATAACAGTTTTATCACTGCCACAGAGGCCACCCAATGAAGTGTTTCTGTGTGTCATTTTCAATACAACCGACTCAAATATAAGACGATCCAAGTCCTTAATTTTGTTCCTTCCAGAAAAACGTTATTTAGTATTAGTTTTTACAAAACTTTTATTATTAAGTGCTCCAATGTAATGGTAACTAAGATGTATCATTCCTTGTTGAACGGGGTTCAAATTATTGTGTTGGAAAAAGAAAACTCATTTTTTAACACTCCTAATTTCTAACAAAACATTGTTATGTTTTTCTTTTACCAAAACTGTTCCTACTAATTAAAAGGTATCACATTAAAATTCACTTTAAACCTAAAAATACATTAGACCAACCCTTTTCTTTGACATGGCTAGAGTTGAAGGGACTGAAAACTTCAGAACCCGATCTCTAATATGTATAATCTGGAACCTGAAAATACTTACTTTATTCAGCATGCATTAGGAAAAATGGTAGAAAGAATAAGGTGAAGAGTATAAAATTATTAAAAAGTAGAAGTTACCTGGAGATGTCTGATGATGACCCGACCAACGTTATTAGTATCCATACATAGAAAGGATAACTCCAAGGACATTGGCTTTATATTTTTCTTGGCTTTTGCTGCATCATGTTTGAAGTAGCTACAGGTTCTGCAGAAAATTAATACTATCTTTTATGTTTGATGTGCATCCCAAATGTTATTGGGTGTGATATGATTCGTAAAATTTGGTTTCATGGAAACTTCAATCAATATCTGGACCCAACATGTTAGATTAAAATCGTAATGTGTAACAAAATGGATTGCGTGATCCAATGACTAAAAAACTAGTCTTGCACAATGATTAATGATATGTGACTCGAAGTCAAGTTCGGGATTACCACATCTTATCTCGATTTGAGACCACGCTTCTGGTCGCCGATTCTGCAACATACTCTTTGAATTAATCACTGCTTTTACTATTAATCAAATGCTTTGATTTTGAGTATTTATGTGTAAAGAAATAATTATAACTCATTTTTACATGAGTTATAATTATTTTCTTTCTTAGTTTTTTAGGAGAAAGCGAAGTAGAGTTGTGTTTGGGAACGCAATGATTTGTCTGCCACTGATACATAATAAGGTTATGATTATTCCCAACTCTGTTAAGTTGGTTCTTCATGTCCAGTGATTATGTCCACTTAGCTTCAATCTCTTGTTTTTCTACAATTTTTAAAATTACAATCATCACACACCGTTCATACTTCATACCCATTCCTCATGCGTCATCATTATTACCCTTCTTTTTTTTCTCACTTCCAAACTTACCATAATTATTATCTACTTCTCTTTTTACTTTTCTTATGCAAATTTCTTTCATAACAACACAACATCCATTAATCATCAACTCTGTTATCACACGTCTTTCCAATTAAAACCACGTTTACATCAACTTATCTGTATACCTTTTTTTTTAAGAAAAAAAAACAATTTATGTATGGTAATTTGTATTTTTTTTTTCAAATTTTATTTTAACTTGTATATAAATTAATTTTAATTTATGAAAATTTTAATATTATTTACCTTTTCCTTAAGGTAATATTTTGAGTAGCGTAAGTTAGAGAATTTTTTAGTCATCGTCAATTCTTTTATTAATATCAATTAAAACAATTACTTTTCAAAATAAATTAAAAATAATTTTGAATGACAATAGTAATAAAAAAAATATCTTACTTAATATCGACGAAATAACATTATTAATTGATAATTTTAAATTATTAAGTATATTTAATATTACAATAAGTTTATGCATTGGGTAATTAAAATATTCTATTTAAATAAAAAATAAAAATTAATAAATTTAAATTATTTTATTTAAATAAAATATTAAAAAAATTGAAATACTGTGTATTTAAAATTTCTACATATGTTGTAAAAAAAATATAAGTATAAATAAAATAAGGGAATGTAAATGTCTATTTTAAAATTAAAAAAATACGAATCATTTAAAAAAAAAAAAAAAAACTCAATAAAGGTGATGTAATTTTCACATAATTAAATCATTATTTTTTATATCTTTAATGTTACTTTTATAACTTTTTCAAACCTTGATGTCTGCAAAATGTTCAACTCCTTAATCTTCATGATACTACTGCTTCATGCACAAAGTTCTACAAATTATACACAAGAAATATTATTAGAGTTTTCAAAATGTTCTTCAATTTATTTATTTATTTTTATAGTTTTTAAAATGTATAAAAAATGTTAATCATAACTTATATTTGAGTAAGTCACGATAGTTGGTGTGAAAAAAATAGCATGATAAACTTCAATTTATAATTAGCATGCATAACCCATTAAAAAAGATAATTAATTTGTATATGAAACTAACTATAGAAAAATTAGTATTCAAATCAAACTAATAATAGAAATATAGCATTGATAGAAGTTATAAATACACTGACTATTATGGAAAAATGAAAACTATTGATCACCAAATTTTAGTGTTCGTAAACCTTAAACTTGAGGCAAGAAAAAAATATCATAAAATTAAACTAATATTGAAATAAATAAAAAATCAAGAATATTTCTCCAATAAAAAAACTTTGTGTAAAATAATTGCTAATATATATACCTAAATAGTTAATTTAACGATGAACATGTAATGTTATATATCTTCCATAGTTGGATATTAATTATTGGTAGAAATTTATATAATGAGAAGTGGATATTTGGTCATATTCCAAAGACGAAAGAAATGTTTTCATTTTATTTTTGTGAGAGTCAAAGCCAAGATGATGAAGTTGTGACCTAAGAATTCTAATGAAAGCGATGAGCTAACTCCCCACAATGATCGGTTCATATAATTTAGATCTCTCATCAAATCACACTTACCTTCCAAAATCAACTTTATTTTAATTTAATTCCTTATATTATTGCGTTTCCCACTTCAATTAAGACTAACCACATAATCATAATTAATTACTCTATACAAATCATTTCTCATACATATATATAAATACATTAAAATTAATTACATTATGTTTAGTACAGTAAAACATTCTTTTAGAAAAATAGTAGCCTCCAATTAAATATCTATTTATAAGTATTGGTAAATAATTTATGATAATAAAATAAACCTTACAAGCATTAATTGAATACACACTACTCAAACCTACATCATTAGACACAAAATAAATGCATTAATGGACACATAATTATTTTAGATTAAGCAATAATCATAAATTCAAGTTTGGATAAGTTTATGCATAGTAATCATATTTTATTGGAGCATGATATCTTACGCAGCTTCATTAAATACCTGGTTTGTTTCATCACAAAATAAATTATTTTGAACATGCATTTAATACTGGATAATGTTATCTTATAAAAAATACAATTCTGAAACATGCATTTGTTTGCATGTCTTGTATACAAGGATGAAGAAGTTACATGTCCTGTTTGCATTTGTATTTTTTTAACCTTTAAATAATATTATGATTATTAAAATATTTAAAAATATTACTAAATAAGATTGATATGTGATTTATTTAAGAATTAGAGAAAATGAAAAAAAGAGGGGAAAGGAACTTAAAGAGTAAAGTTGGAGATTAGGTGGCTTAATTTGTTGGGGTGTTGAAAAAGACATGTAACTGTCTACAAATAATAAAGAGTGGAAGTGGGGAACCCAACCCCACCAATTATTGTTCTAAAATGATTCTCCTGCAGCCACCCAGAATGAAAATAGTGGTAATAATTGTCATCAAAACATACTGTAAAAAAAGGAAAAAAAAAAAAAGAAACTAACTAAATGCTATCAAAATAGTGGTTTATTTTAGGGGGATCTAGATTAGTGGTGCTGTTGAAATTAGGTCTCGTGAGTTAAGTGTGTGATAAACTTAAATGGGTATAAAAACGAATAAGCATCCTACGTTTGTACGAAAAGAATAACAATAATAAATGCTGTTGTGCTTGAAGAAAAGGTACTGCACAATAACATTTAATCAGAGGTCTCATAAAGATTAATTTTCAAAATAAATCCTTCATCTTGACTCAAATGTTAATTAAAGCATAGTTTTCATGGAATGCAGGTGTTGGTGATTGAATAACGAGGTTAATGAAGAAACGCAAAATCCTTTTTGGCGAAAGGTTGGATAAATGTTTATATCGATTTGACGAATGAAGAGTCACATACGACACTTTTTTTGTGGACCAATTAATACCGAATCTATGGTGAGGGTGCGTGTTGCTCTTTTGTATTCTTAATTTCTTCATTTCTTAATTTCTTAATTTCTTAATTCTCATACACACGTTCATTTTTCACATGGTTTGGTTAAATTCAGTATACGTGACAACTATTTACTTCAATTGAATCATTGTTCCACGCCAATGTTTTCTAGCGTTCCTTTGCTAGTTCACATAAATGAGTGCTTGTTTAAATCATTTTTTATATAAAAATCCAAGTTTCTATCAATTAAAAAATTAAGTTCACATAAAAAAAAAAAAAACACATCATCTGCGTCAATTTAAAAAATATGATTCATATACTAGTTAAAAATTTTCATTTAGTATATTAGTTTTATGATGAAATCTGTGATCTTTTCTAACCCTATTTCTAACTTATACTTTTAATTGGCATTTCTTTACATCACACTAGAAATGAGATTCACAGAAACTAATTCTATAAATTTCATCAAATTTAAAAGGTACTTTTGTTGGAAAAAAAAAGTTATAACATTTCTCATACCAATATAAGTAATAACTAGTGACAGAACCTTTCGCCTGGTGCCACCATCCCCAAATTCTAAGAAAACAAATGTTGCAAAGGGAAATCTATATTCCCTGTTGGATTTTGAAGAATAGATACGAAAGAAGGTAGATATACCAAGAAAGTAAGGTAACATGGCTACTTTAATCACATTTCCTTTGTGGTGATCCTATTTTTCTACACGTCCTTTTTAATGTGTTAATGATGCGTCATTTGAAGGGATTGATTGAGATATAAGTAGTCACATTTATTGACATGTTTAAGTATAACTAGCCAGGTTTTAAGTTATAACGTCAGTTTCAATTACTCAGAAACTTGTCCAAAGTAAAATTATGAATGTTGTAATATGTTTTAAATAAAACGTACCTTCAATTATCACATCATCCTAAATATTTCATAGACATAACCAATATTTGCTTTTTTCAGATAAATAAATTTACAAGCATTCTTGTCTTTTACATATATACTTCAGAAAGAAAATAGATCCACTTGTATTTTATTTCATGCATTGCATATCTAAACTTCATTTGTTCTTCTTTTCTTTCACAGGTCCCCTTGGAATCTTGTTCAGAACTCTAGTATCCAATGTGTTGAACAATCTCTTCACGTCTTGGTTTCCTTTGCTTGCTAGATAATTCACCTCGTGTTCATATCGCTCATACATAATGGGAAGGCTCACCAAGCAGAGGAACACTGTAGAAGAAAGATATAGCACAACAGCAAAATTAATAACAAGGTTCAATTATTATTAGGAATCTTGATATAAATGATAACTACACAATAATAGTTAGGATCTCACATATATACAGGAGATTCAAAGTGGTAAAATAATTCCCAATAGCTGACAGGAGCCAGAGACCCGTAATTGTCTGAAATTCAACGACATAAGGTTAACTAAGAAACAGTTCAGAAATTTGTCTGTAAAATATGTATGACTAATTGAAAAGGGTTTCTCAATACCACAAAGAAGAGTGTTAGGTCTTTCCCAGTTGAAATGTCATAAAAATTCCTCAAGAACGAGTTGAGCTTTTGATACAAGAATCTAAAGGTGGGTTCTGGGATTTGAAAATCATAGATTTGAGGCAGGCTCCTGCAAAGAAACTTATTAATTTTGCTCCACACACTATGAAGAAAGGTTTTAATTAAGGACTGCATAAATTAATGTATAGAAGGTGTAAGATTACATTACCATGTGATAAGTCCAGCTGCATTATACCATACGAATAGGATGAGCATGATGGCCATGAGGACGTGACAAAGAAGAGTAAGAAAATTGTATTCGACCACTTCAAAGAGGAACCAAATGATCGAAAACCCAGCTACAATTGTTGCCGATGATATCTTGTCTTTCCATAGCAATATATCAGCAACTGCAAAATCAGATCAATCATATCACACAAAAGAACTTTAGAAACAAAGGTTGTTTCTTTGAATATAAATAAGCAAAAATGCATCGAATGGCTTGGCTTTAGGGTATATCTTGAGTAAACCATCAAAACAATACTTTGAATAAAAAAAGTTAGGAGAGTCTCTCCCAATCAAACTATTAAAGGTTTTAACTTGTGATCCTAACTTGACATCTCCCCCAATAATAGGGTTTGTGGAGCTTTCATCTTTTATTTTTCTTTTGGACAAAAACTTAAAAAATAGTGATGCTTTAAAAAAAAAAAAAAAACTATTGAGGAGTAAAAATTGGGATGAACATGAATTTTACTCTCAACTTTTTCTATGGAACAGGGGAGAAATAAACATTTGAGCATGTGGTATTAAAAGTCCAGTTTAAAAGTAAGGAGTTTTTATTAAAGAAAAAATATTTGTGGCATTAAAAATGTAAAAAAGTGCAATAGATATTCTTATTTTTCTAACAAAAACGTGTCTCTTAAAAAACACTTACGATGAATCCAAAAAAGATCAGTGTTAACATTTTCCTTAAAATTTTGTGATTATCTATGTTAAACATTTTAAATATCTTACTCTTTCCTCCGCCAAGAACTGCATGCAGTGGTCTTTGACGGTCAAACAAAGTTGGCCTTTGTGCAGGTTCACGAAAACGGATTGACATGGTTAAGAATTGAATGATTGAAATTATATGGGTAGTGTTTGTTGATTCTCCTGAGCCAAGTTCCTAGCACTATTGTGATTCGTGTGTGATGGTAACAACTTATATATGTAATGTAGGAAAGGTTATTATGGTTCTAAGCTTTGTAACCAAGAAATTAATCAACTCATTGGTGGGAGGAAAGGTATGGCTTTGGCATGCTTTTCAAGTTTTATTTCGTCGTGCCCACACATGTCTTAGGATACATTGTTAGCGTCTCACGTTTTCCCTCGTCTATGTCTAATCCTATGATGTTGTTTTTTGTATTTAATTGAAGGACTACTACTTTTCGTGGGAATATTATCTACACCTGAGAGGGACGTAGGCACCTTCTGCTCCATGTAAATTGTTGACTTAAGAATACAACAATTTTCATTTCCAATTCTTAATACCACGCCGCAATTTTCATCGATTAGATAACATTGTCGTCATGTGTCGAAACCATATTCATCTGTTATGTAGTCACATTTTGTCTCACATCACAGTCATTTAACTCGGTCATAAAAACTAGTGGGAAAATTCACATAGAAAGTGGGGGTAAGCTGAAACGGATTTATTAATTATTTAAAAAACGTGTAATTTTTTAAGATATATCCTTTTCTCTATTAAAAAAAAAAAAAACTCACATAAATATCATGGAGAGTGCAAAGCTATTAATTTGGATGTGTGGTTATAAGAAGCCCAACGGGACAATGACAAGTTTTACATTGCACAATATTTTTTCCAAAATGGGCCTTAGCGGCCTATAAACAAAAAACACAACGAGCAAATAGTATGGGAAACGTGTTGAGCATACGTTTCTGCTCAAATGAGATGATAACCACTAAAGAACCTGTCTCCAGACATAATTTATAAAGCCTCTATTTATATCAAATTCAATGATGGTTGGTTGGTAACACTTTTTTGTGTGTTCATAAGAATATTGATATAACAAAAAATTAACACTATGGTATAATCAGATGATATAATCTACTATCTATACGTATTTTATTTTATCTTACCCATGAAAACTATCTTTTTCGTATTGCTTCTTATTTAAATATCGTTTTTTTCTTCATCGACTGCCACAATTTAATAAATTTTCTGGTTACTTTTGACGCAACAAACTAGGGAAATTTATTGTGTTTCTGGTTTCTTCTATTACTTAACTACTCCTACCAGATTGATCGTAAAAGAAAAAAAAAATGTGCATGACTTTTCACTTTGTTTACTTTTTGGCCTCTGTCTTTGGTTAAAACAGTAAACATAATCATAAAGATAACTCAAATGTTGACCATCCATCACATCGCCGAAAGTCATTCGGCCTTCAGCGTGATATGCTAAAGAATTTCTCCTTCAATAGTATTTAAAGCAATCTAACTTAACAAATTGTTCCCAACAAAAATATATGCATCTTTGTTTATGTGTTTGAGTTTGAATAACTCTCAACACTTCAAATCCTAAATTCAGTAGGTGAACCAAATTACTCGAGATAATTAGTTCTGAAATATAATATATTTGTATGTTTACACCATTTTGTATAAATTTACCATCTTCTGACAAGGCACGCTATCACAGTGATTGTTCAGTGGCTTTTATCTTGTGTTTTTTATACTGATACAACTTCTAAATGATTAGGCAGACACAGTTGTTTCTAATGATGGTGCCATACCTATAAACCCCTAGCCTGACCTGAGTCGAATGACTCTAATCTACCAGCAATGAGTACACAAATAATAAAGCAAAGAGGGTCCTCCTCAAATTCATGATGATAGGTCAATCCAGGGTCCCAACTTTAGCACTAATCCCCACCACCTAACATAACACTTGCCCATTCATGAAATGCCTATTATAGTAGTTAGCAGCCTTGTCCTAAGGTCAGGTTATGTTTTTTGTTTACAAAGTAATATTAGATAATGTCCCATGCCATGCTCCTCTCCTCTCCCACTATAAATAGTGAAGAGAGCCACACCCTTTATGCACATCCTTCTGTGTCTTAGACTCTCACATATCACCTCTCAGTTAAGTTTAGGATTATATTTTCTTCTTCTTAGTCTCTCTTTGAAAATGAAGGTCTCATATGCAACACTGTGCATCATGCTTACCTTGGTCGTACTAGCTGAGACAGAGTTGTGTGTGGCAGCAGTGACGTGTAACGCTTTGCAGCTGAGTGCATGCGCGAGCGCCATCACCTCCTCGAGTCCTCCTTCATCTGTTTGCTGTAGCAAACTGAAGGAACAAAGGCCTTGCCTTTGCCAGTATTTGAAAGACCCCAATCTCAAGAGGCTTGTTAACTCTCCCAATGCTAGGAAGGTTGCTAATGCTTGTGGTTCCCCATTCCCCACTTGCTAGATAGACTTAAACTGTATTATTAGGTTTGTAGGAGTATCTTTTATGTGTGTGTTTTTTTCTGTGTAATGTACTGTATTTTGCTTTGGATCATGAAATGGGACAGGTCCTCAGGTTGTCCCCGAGTTTGGTGTGGTCGTGCTTCAACAATCACATTGTGTGTTGGAGAATTTGATGTTGTATTGTACTGCCTATGATGTGTATCTATTAACGAATATGTAGTTTGTTTGCTGATTATGAACGCTCAGCTTTTTTACTTGGTCCATCGTACAAACAATGTTCTCTTCACTTGTCACCACTCTTTCTGTGAGATTGTATTATAATTAAATCTCTTTACATAACTTGTTATGAGACAATCATTTCTTTTTCTGCTGAAGTATATAAGTATTACAGTAAAACTGTTCGTATACTTGAATATTTAGAAGATAAATGTTAAATAACTTTGTGGTTAGTTTTTGTTTCAAATCTATTTAGTGTATGTATAGATAGACCAAAAGAACAAACAAAAGCGATACCTGCAATTGTTCCACCCATTGTTAATTTTATATACGTAAATATTGTTAATATTACATTATGAATACGTAAAACTACATAAATATAATTGTATATAACCATCGACATATGATTAATATTATTAATTATTTGTGAGATAGATATAACTTGTTATTAAATGGTCTAATAATTTTGTTTATTTATGAAAAAAATAATTACGATTAGATATTTTAATAACCTCGTAACAATTTTGATAATTTTATAATTTCATTTATTTATTCTAAAAAATCATGAGCCAAAATTAATTAAATTAATGCATGCATTTAACCACATATGTGATGGTCAATAACCATATTCTGAAATTACAAAAAAAATAAATCACTATTAAATAATAACAGTGATTGGTTATAAGAGTTAGAGTTAATCTTTGCTTTCTTTTTCTTACGTCACAGCATTGAATTTTGTATATCTTTTAGTTATAAGTGTTAGAGTTAAAAATTAAAATAATGATAATAATAATAATAATAATATGATATTAATAACTTTTGAACATTGCAATGCGTAAATAAAATTGAATATTTGTCTTTGCGCAATCAACAAATTCAAACTTATCATTCTAGACTTTTTGCTGAAGGGAGAAGAAAAGAACATAGTGAGTGAACGGAATAAAACTTAAAAACATATTTTTATTTATGCTTTTTTATAAGATAGGAGAATTATATAGTAGTTTAAAACTAAACAATGAACCAAGAGAACGTTTTGTATTTTCAAAATAATTTTTTTAAAATTTATTTTGCAATAATAATTAGACAGAATAGAAAAAGCCTTAATATTTTTGTAGAATTTAAAAACAAATAACTCGAAAAGAAAAGATTAAACTAAAGAAACTTTTTTCTTTTTCAAAACTTATCCTAAAATGTTGATGCAGCAGTGTTTTTACAAAACCCAACAGCGATTCTATCTGTTCCGTATTCTGCCCAACCACAGACTCGTTTTTCCCCAGGTATCAAGCCGAAGACATTGTGTGTCTCCTTCATTCACTCCCTTCTTTCACTCTCAACCATCAGAAAATACATTGGCTTTAAATACGCCAACATATCATGTATATAATAATGATTATAGTGATGATAATAACAATACAATGCCAAAATATCTAAATATTTAAAATTTTGACTCTGACATATCAGATTTCCGCCCAACTGTTTCATAAAAGCCAATTAACAACAAATTCAAATATCTAGATAGACTAATCTATTTCGTATAACAAATTTTGCAACATTTCGACCCTTCTTTATCGAAAGTTCTTGTGAAATTCTTGAGTTTAAGAACTTATTCTTACTCATGATGACCATTGAAGAAAGTTGACATGATATTCAACTGTAAGCTGGTTTATATATAACAATCAGCTCTTAGGATCAAATTAACAATTTAAAAGATAATATAACATTTTAAGTTTTAAAAACAATTGCATAGTTAGAATAGAAACTGACCAAAAGTCTTAAATCTAGTATGGCATACTAACATCCACGAAAGTGAGTTTAAGAATCTTTACTACAAATACATAGCAGGTGATGCTCTAGTTAATTTCTGTCACAACAGCACATGCACATACAGGGACGACACTAAAAACAAGTAGCTGGAGGATGCGAATGCCAAAAGTTCAATGATTTCAAAACTTTGAGACTATAAGATTGGAATATAATAAACCACCACCATAATACTACCATCTATCTTTATATTTCAAGCATTCTTCTATTACAGCATAAATACTATATATTCACCCATTAATACAAGAACAAGTTTTTGAAAACACTGTTCTTCCTTCCCTTATCCCCCCAATATCCTTATCCAAAAGCAAAAACAGGACCACCAAAATTGAGTAAACATGTCCAACCCGTTCGAACCAAGAAATCATGATCAGGCCTTATCAGAGTCAGCACCTTGGTGGTGGTGGTGGTGTTGTGTGGCCAATCCAAGCCCTTCATTGCGGTGCTTCTCCCAGAAACCAGTATCGGCCTTGGAGTGTGCCCAATAGTACAAAATGGAGGCCAACATGGACAACAAAGTCAAGGCAGCTCCAGCAGCAAACACACCTTTGCGCAGGGTAGCACAAGACAAATCGTGCCTCACAAAATACCCTCGGTACTTGGTGTGGTATGCATTCCTCGCAGACCCTGCTAACAAACACGCCTCTGCTCCCAGAAAACTAAGCCTGATTTCACCGTAGTAATAATTAAAAAATAAAAATCAAACCTTTTTCAATTTTCATCCATTTTTATCTTCTAACAGCAAAGTGCACAATCAATTCACAACAACTGATGTAACTGAAGTAAAAGCGAAAGTCTATGTAGAAACCTATGGGTAAAAATATGTTTGATTTTAGGTTACTACAATTAATTAGGAGATGAATTCATAGGGGTTTAATTGTTTAGATGAGAAACTAGAAGAGATGGTGGTTAATTCACTTAATTGAGTGTTACCATGAGAGGATGAAGGATACGACGGCGCAAGTGGCGGAGCAACCGGAAACAAGCCCTTTGCCGCAGCAAAGACATCGAGTGACGGCGTTGAGGACGGCCTGGCTGAGGAGCAGGAGAGCGAAGGCGGCGAGGCCGTAGACAGTGGAGGCGTCGGTGGTGTAAACGCAGAAGGTTCGGTCGTCGTACTGGTCGGGGAGCACTTTGGCCTGAAAACGGTAAAGGAATGAGATTTCAGAGGTGAATTTTGAAAAGCAAAGGGAGAGGAGAGAGAGAGTACCTCGCTACGACGTCGTTCGGCGCCAATGGCAAAGACGAAGGCTATGAGATGCAGAGCGATGATGAGAACCAAAATGGTTACAGAAACTGCCATCGTTTTGTTTCGATGCTCTTTTCCCTCACTTCACTTCACTCACTGCTTCTTATTATTTTTTTTGCCTTTGTTTTTATGTGTTTCTTCTTCTTATTCTTTATGTTTACTTCTTTACATCTTCACACTCTCTTTAGTTCCGGCTTTTCGCGAACCTAATTCTTCCTTTTCCTTTCTTTTATTCCTACTTCTTCACTCCAAAATCCTTTTTCTAAATTCATTGCATTTGCAAATTCCAAACATTTCTTTCTCATAATAATAATAATAAATATTATATTTTTTAATGGTTAACAAAATAAAAGGTTTTATTCTTTATTTCTTATGTAAAGTTAAAATCGTTAAATTTGTAAGAAAATATATTGTCTTAATTGACAATTTTGAAATAAATGTTTTATGTTAAATATTTAAAAAAAAAAAGTTTATAATAATTTTATTTGATTCGAACTCAATTGTATTGATAAAAAGATATCCTTTGTCTTTAAAGAAATATATAAAGTGAAAAAAAAAATAATAAAAGAAATAGTGGATTTTGTTTGCTTGGGCTAAGTTGCGTTTGGGAAATTAGTGAGGTTGAAGAAGACAAACAATGTAATGATGTAAGTGAGTGATTGAGTGTGGCTGTGACCAAAAAACCGATGGTAGTGGGACCCACCTTGACATTCAGATTCAAGTGGGGTGAAGTGGGTGGGGCCCACTTACTTACTGCGATCGATATCTGCGAGTCAAAACAAAAATAGCTGGAACACGGTTGTCTGGTCGGAGCGCCGCTATCCTTCTCTGTCGCTCCTTTCAACCTTCCCCTGTTTTCGCTATCAACATTTTTTAATCATAAAAATGAAAGAACATCACAAAATTAATGAGCATGGATCTGAAAAACGAGTGTCTTTATTAATTAAGATATTAATGAATTAAAATAATTTACTTTCATGGAATGTAATTATTTTCTTTATTAATTAAGATATTAATGAATCAAAATAAATTATTTTCATGAATTTAATTATTTCTTTAAATACTTTTTCACAATTATTTTTCTTCAAACTATATTTTATTTTCGTTTTATTTTTATTGTTTTGCTTTTCGACTCATTTATTGAAATAATATTATTTAAAAAAAATATTTAAATTTATGTCATCTTTATTTATTTAAATAAATCTATCTACTATTTAGTTTAAATATATTATCTTTGATATATATATATATAAATTATGTCATTCTATATATATATATATATATATATATATATATTATTTTATTATAGTAATAAAATTTGCATTTTAGTAAAATATTTAAGTTTCATTTTAAATATATTATTTTATATTTTTTCTATATATTTAAAAGAAATATAATACAAAATTTTATTTACATGATATTTTTTTTATTTCTTATATATTATATTAGTAAAACCTTTAGTTTTAATTTTAATTTTTTTTCTATGAAAAAATACAAAATAAAAAAATCTATAATATTTAAGATTAGAATTCAGTTCTTAATAATTGAATAGTAAGATAAACAATATGTAAATTTATTTGAGTAAATAAAAATAAAATAAATTTTTATTATGTAATTGTTTTAAAAGTAATATTATTTCTGAAAAAAATATTTTCCTTTCTCCATTATTTGTCACTACTTAACAAGGGACAGTTAGCAAAGGACAAGAGGCAAATGCAGGACGAAGCTGCTCGCAAATAGCAATGTCATGCCTGTACTGTCTTTCTCCTCTCTGCATTCCAACTCTATTCATATTTCAATTCACATTAATGTCTATGCTTACGTTAATTGTCGGTGCCATATTCTCTTCAAATTTTAATATCATATTATTATTCAACATAAAATAGTAACTGTTTTGGACTGTGTCTAGCTTAATTTCAGTAATGTTCCCTTCTATTTGACTCATAGTTGAAGGAATGAATTGGTAGAGATAGAAAACAAAAGTTAGTAGAGGAATTGATTAATATAACATATGGGCCTTATAGGAGTGTGGGTTTCTTGTAAAATTGGACCAAAAAGCAGAGGAACAAGTTCCTTTTATAACATAAATTGGATCCTTAGCAGTTCTTGTTGTAAAGATGATGGGTTGGTGGTTACTTAAAAGAAAGTAGAAGGAGAATTAGCTTCATTCAGAGTACAACAAAAAATGCATTGAATCATCTCCCAGCTTCAAAGCCAACTAGGACAACTTCCCACATGTTAATCACCACACTTCACATCTTCATAATGTAATCTTCTTTTAATGTCCCAGAAATCCATTGCATCATTTTTTGCTTCTTGTTATTGTTATTATTTTCTAGAAAAAACAAAAACAAAGTTAATCAAACCTACTTTGAGATGAATTTAGTAACCGCAAACAAACAAAAAATGTATTTAATTGGATTCAATGTACTGTTTATTGTGGAATGAAACCACCTATTTAATTGTTTTTTTTTTCTTTCATAGAACAAGTTTAGGGAAAAAAAAGTTATCAAACAATGGGTTGTTTATTGTGGAATGAAATGAAACCACCTTTTTTTTTTTATTTCGTTTGTACTTTTATTCAAATTTGTGTAAAAAAAATTAACTTAAACTACATTTCACAATTCTCTGTAGAAATTAAAACTTTGATTTTATAAATAATAATAAATGTTTCATTTTATTACTAAATATTATAAAATTATTTAATTTAGTTTTTATTATGAAATATAATAATAATTGATTTCTGAAATATTAAAAAAAAAAATCATAATGAAACAAAAATTATTTTTGATTTTCATGACCAACTTTTTTATGTAAAAAAAATTAAAGCTTTTCTAAAATTATAAATTTCTTTCGTAATTCTAACGTTATTACGTATTAAAAAAATAAATTAATTATATTATTAAAATAAATAAATAATAATATTCATTTCAACGTTACTAAAAATATTTTTAATCCTTATCCTAACTTTAATTAATTTTAATTAATAACATATAATTTTAAACTGTATTTGAAAAGACTCAAGATATTACTTTTAATTCAAGGAATAAAAATTAAAATAATGGGTATTTTAATAATAAACCTAGAAATAGTTCAAGGATATAAAAAAAAATTATCAATTAGTACATATAATAAGGACAATATATTTCTCTTTTTTTCTAAAAATCACTTGTTTATTTAATAAAGGACTAAAAGTATATAAAATAAACTATATAAATATTACAACTAAGAGAGAGAAATATATAGGATGTAATTAATGTTTTAAAAGAAAGAGATAAATAGACGGAAAGTGTTGCTCTATAATTGCTATATGAAGAATTATTGTATTTATAGAAAAATTCTAATTTTTTTCTGAAATAAATAAAAACTGTAATTTCAATAATTCATGTTCGATGAAACCTTTAAAGAATAAAAATAAAAAATATATATTAATAGCCACAGATACAAAATGGTTTAAAAAAAAAAAAGAAATATTTTCTGTACTTGAAAGATATAATTTAGTAATTTTTAAAAACAAAAATGAAAAAAATGAAAAAATAAATATGTATATTTCTATTTTTACTAAATTAAATAAAGCTACTTTTTCATATTTTTATTTATTTTTGTTGTATTGAACCCAAAATATTAAATGTATAACTTTTCATTACAGAGAATTTTAAATAATTCTAAAAAGTGGATTATTAAAAAAAACATTTAAAAATTATTTTATTTATTGTTACCACATTTGAGCAATGAAATTCATTTTTCATGCATAATTTTTTGATATAATAATATAAAGGAAACCATCTTTATTTTCTAAAAAAAAATTTTTTTTTAAATTGTAATGAAACATAAAAAAAGTTGAATAATTTAACTTAATAATTTTGTTACTATCAATGGAGCTCTAAACTCAAATACCATAACATGATGATATTAGAGGAAAGAATAAACTGCTTCATTCAATTATTTGTTAAGAAAGAAAAGACAAGTATTTGTACATATATGGATTGCATTACTTCAATAATCTAACTACCACCACCAATACAGTTGCCCCGTCCCTAACTGATTATATCTCTCTGTGTATTAAATACCTCTGCAACAACAATTTCTGGATGGAGAAGTGGAGATATGATCAAGTGGTGATTGCAAGTTTATCTGCAAAGGACTTTATACCGTGGAAATTTTTAGAGACAGATTTGGCTCCTCTGAACATTAATACATAGTAATGACATTTTTAATCAATACATAAATGCATGTGGTGTTTCCAGTAGAAATAGTCAATGAGATTTGAGGCTAGGTATGTATTGGTGTGATCAACTAAGCCAACAAGCAGATCATTAATTTGGATCTGGGGGCTGGATATTTGCGAGCTTAATGGAACTTCGAGGGTTAAAATGCGATTTCTGTTTTAGTATTTTGATAGAGATATCAGTAGTTTCATCAGATTAGGAAGTCATAGTGGAGAGGGCATGGATTGAATGCTGTTAAGCCAGTAAATTGATACCATATAAGTATATTATTTAAGGGAATTCTCAGTTTTATTATTGATTCTGTAGTTAACATTTTTAGAACTTTTGTTGAACTAATTGACAATAGATAAGATGATAAAAAGATAAAATCTATTCTAAATCAAACTAAGATAAGAAATAAGATCTTTTTATGATAACAATTAGACAAGATCTGCATTTAAATTATAGAATGAGATAGTAAAAGTTAAGAACATAATTTAATATCACATAATCATGTTGATCCAAATAGTATTAGTTAGCAATAATTAGAATATATGTTCGGTTAGTTCTTCTTCTCTTGTTAAAATATATATGACGAGTTCTTTGTATCTCTGCATTGAACTGAAGCTCTTGTCGCTTGATATGGATATATATCCTGACTTTCTTATCAGGAATAAATTAATATCATTCATGGTTTTCTACCATTTTGATTTCCTTTAGCCAATGACCATTATTGCTTGCATAATGTGGGGTTTTACTCGGTTGGATCTTTGAGCTATGAATTAGATTTTTATGTTGTGCAGACGTGTCAATACTGCCTTGTTCTTCTGGTGTCAACAACTTGTATGACAGTGTTAGGTTGTTGATCGGTTTTTTGATATGCAGTTAGGGAAGGATAGTATCCGTGATTTCATTAACTTAACTAAAGTAGTGATTAAGGTAGCAGTGGTTACCAGAAAGGGGATTAAAATGCAAAAGATGGAACAAAGGAATCTTCCCCATCTAGTGATTTGACATTCAGTTTAGAGATGCACAAGGGACTAACCTGTTCCATGTTTTGGTTGTGGGTATCCAATTTACAGGATACAAATCGGTCCAGCATTGGAAGATGTTAGATTCTTGATGCTTGCTTTCTGACAAAGTCCAAAAAGATCTTGGATTCTCTTTATATGCCTGCGGGAATTAGAATGGATTTTTGCTTCATTTGTACTGTAGTGAGTTTTGCTTTATAGCAAAGTTCAAGAAAAAAACAATGGAAAGTGTACCACAGTAAATAAGTTTTCTCAATCAAAAAAATTTTAATATATTTGAGGTTGTTGTGTGTAAGGATTTTAATAAACCATTAGCTAGTTTGTCTTGTGTTAATACATGTAAAGCAAGAACAAGGAGAGATAGGGTTGGCTGCATTACATAGACCATACAACACTGTAAATTTCTCTCTACCATTAGTGCTATTTTGTAACCCCTCCTTGTACCATGATATATGTACCATGATTTTAAAAGCTTTCCTCGAGCTATGATAGGTTGTATATTGATGTCTGTATTCCATATTCGGATTTTACAAGCTTCTTTATTTTACAATCATCAGAGTATACGGCAATGTCTTAGCACCTGTTAATTGTTTTCTTTTTTCCATGGTTTGTAATTTCTTGATACGTATTACAGTATTAGTGAGTATACATTGCATTGTTTATTGCCTTCAATGATTTTAGACAATTTATTGGCCCAGAAAGATATTTATCAAAAATTTGTAAAATGTGATATTTTTGTGTCTTCTTTATAATTATTATATCTCATTTTTTGAATTAGTTGGGGTTCTTTATATCCTGCAAGAAAGACTAGTGTTTTTATCTTTAGTCATGGGCACATATTTTCTATTTAAGCCAGGTATAACCATAGTCTGTTTTCCACTTTGTAAGCAACTGGTTAAGGGCTTTGATGACAACTTGTTAAGACTGCTTCTGGTTAGTCACGCAAATTTCCTGTTTTCGGCCGTTGATGATGTTAAGGTGACTGTAGCCACAATTCTTCTGTCATTTAAGAACTGGAACTTCTTAGTATTTGCCACTGCCTGCTTTTGTCTATTTCTTAGATGCCATACTTGATGAAGTAAGAGTTAATCACATACTTAACAGAAGGAATTTTTTCCTGCCTAATAAGTGAAAGAATGAATAATAGAAGTAATGATAATAAAGCAGCGAAACTCTCACGTGTTGGAGATACAGATTAACAAGCAGCATCTCAAGGTGAACTGAAACATATTATGAGGTTTTTGTTTGCTAACTAACATCAATGAGTCCTGCATCGGTTGCTTCTTGTCGATTTCCAACTAATTTTTGTTGGTATGGTTTTGTTTACGTTTATCCTGCATGGCTGGACTTGACTTTAATTTATGGGAAATTTTGCTGAATATGTGTTTGGTGGGCTCACGTTTCTCAGTTTTGATTTGGTGGAATGAAAAAGTTACAAATTCTTAGCATTTTTTTTCTTCACAACAATTATATTCACTGCATCATATTTTTTTCTTTTCTTAAAACTCAAAATTAACATAATAATTATTACTAATTGAACATTTTAAAGAAAACTAAACAGACTTCAAAATTTCGCTAGGGTGAAATCTCGGGTTTCAATGGTACAAATAATTATTTTCTGACATACACTGCTCAGAATTTGTTATTCAGCCAAAAATAAATAAATAAATCTTGATAATTGGATTTGTTCAAAATTTTCATCTGTTAAATACGCATTAATCCGAACGTGATCAATATTAATGTATAACCTATTGGGCCCTAAATCTTCCCGAAGCCATCAATTGAACCCAAACGACAAGCCTATATAAAGGTTAATCCAGAGTCCTAAAAAAAGTTTATATGGTCGAGTTATTTAAGTTACTAATATTTCTCTTTTGGAGACCCATATTAGGTCGTCTTCAAACTATGCCCACCACTAAGGTACTTCACTTCTCAAGTCCAACACTAATCTCTTCAATGTCTAAAGGCTATTAAATTAAGTTCTCATATCTGTTTTTATTATACCATTATTTCTCTTCCTTTTCTTATTTTCTCCCTCACACAGTTGTTTGGAATTTACTTCATTTTGTTTCCTTCTCTTGATATTAATGTCTGGTTAAAAGAACAAAATTGAAAAACCAAATCCAATTATTAACATTTTGTTCATCTTGTTCCAATTAATGTGTTTCAAAAGAAAATATTAACATTTAGGAGTTGTCGATAAATAAAAATTCTATAGACACTTCTAAAAAATACGTAAGTGTAAGACGGTTTCAACTTCTCTTACAAATTAAAATCAATTTATAAATTTAACTACTTAGTAACTAAGGCTAAGTGAAAACTGATTCTTCTAAACCAACTTTTAAAATATCATTCAGAAAATACAATTGAACAAGTTCAGGCAATGTGAATTCTACCATTATCTAAAAGCAAAGATGACTATAAAAATTCAAATACAGAAAGTTTGGGGGAAATGAAGCATGAGTACATCTAACATATCGAGTAAAATCCCCCAATAAATTAAAACTAGGTCCTATATAACGCATCACCAGGACAGAAAAAAGGTAGCCTGTTTTGTTTTGTTTAACAAAAGCATACCAACACAGAAGAAGTAAGTGATGTAGAACTCATTGATGTTAGCAAACAAACAAATCAGCCAGCACCGGAGAAGCTGCTTGTCAATCTGTACATCCACCAAGAACACATTCTTAAAGAAGCCTCAACACTGCCCGCTTGTCCAAAGCTTTCCCTATTCACTCACTTATTACGGAAGCAAACAACGCAGAGAATTACAAAGGGCAGTGCTTAACATCCCTTCTCCAATTTTCTTTACCCTTTCGTCAAATAAGTTATTAACTCCAACTTCAATCAAGTATAACATCTAAGAAATGAACCAAAGGAGGCACTGGCAAACACTAAGGACCAGTTCTTAAATAGCCAAAGTATAATATTACAGTCACCTTAACATCATCAACGGCTAAAAAACTGGAAATCTGGGTGACTGACTTGAAGCAGTCTTAACAAGTCATCAGCCCGCTGCAAAAGAGAGCTAGCTAATTGGCGTTCATGTCCACCAGTAGGGGTCCACAGAGATCCTTTGAACTTGTATGAAGCAAGACCAGAAACAGGTAAAGATATCTTATAGGCATCGTCCGTCCCAGTAGAATGTGGCATGGGAGTCTGCATTCTTTGTGAACCTGAAATGAAGAATGAAAGCATGTTTCAATAAATCAACTGGTGCAATTTAGAAAACGAAACACGGTTATCATGTGCCGCATCTCACAATAATTTCATTATTATGTGGTATGGACCTATAATTGGCAACGTGTAATTAAATAGAAACATGTTCCCGTGAAAGAAAAAATCTTTTTAGTAGAATAATAAAGAACCCCAACAAGTCCAGAATGACACATAATCTTAAACAAGACATAAATGCGTCACTTTTCGCAAATATCTTTCTAGGCTAATAAAATTGCTAAAATCATCGAAACAAAGCAATAAAATGATTCGCGGTGGTACTCACTAATATGTATAAAGAAGTAGGAACAAAACAATGGTTGAAAAAACTACAATTAACAGGTGCGAAGACATAAACCATATACTCATAAAACTGTAAACTAAGAAAGCCTGTGGAACCCAAATATGGAATAGACACATCAAATACATCCTATCCAGTGCATGAGGAGATTCTAAAATAACATTTGTGTATCATGTATAAGGAAAGGTTCTAAATTAACATTTAATTTTAGAACCTCTCATTATGTTAGAGATGGATAGATATCCACTCCCTCGATTCCAAATTAATGATGCATTGGTGCATATATTGCACAACAGCATAAACAAGATATAAATTCAGGGAGAAATCTGACGCATGTATCCGACCCCACGCTACGTAATAGAAAAAGGCTCAGTTGTTGTAAATAAGATAGTATAGGATAAGCTACATAATGTTTTGATGCCAACATCCTAACACAAAGAACTAAAAAATATGAAATTTATTCATTTAAGAAAACTTACTTGATGTAATACATTGATTTATCATCTTTCCCAAACTTAGTTATAAAGCAACCAACACCCAATACAGAACAAATGAATCAAAAAATTATCTTACCTCCCACAGGTGTATAGAGATCATGGTATGTCAGAAAACAAGCATCCAGATCTTTTAATGTTGGACCGGTTGGTATCCTGTAAATTGGATACCTACAAGCAAATCATAGAACAGATGAGTCAATTGTGCATTTGTAAGCTGAATATCGAAGCACATAAGTAAAGAAGAATACCAGGCTACAGATATCCAACTTGATGCTAGTATATCACAGCTACTAAGGGTCATCAATTCAGGGAAACGAAAAGCAAGGTCCGTTATCTATTCACCACATAAAAGAAAAGATAATCAAATGACTCAACAATGGGGACAGAGGTAACAAATAACCAAAATTCTAGTTCAGTACAAGTGAGAAGAAGGTATATGGCATGGTAGAGTCAGTTAGCACACCTTATCAGCCAAAGGCTCACGGCTGTAAGGAGGGTCACGTTCAAGATACTCGAAAATCAAGTAACTCTGAGAATTGATAGAATCTCCATCATCACTAGAAAACCCGTCTTGTGGAAGGGAATGGTGGTCTCTCAAAGATAATCTACCCATCCGTTGAGGTACCTCGTCCAACAGATGGGGTAGATTTCTTTGTTCTCTCATGTATTTCAATCCCCTTCCATGTACAGGTTCACAATCACTGCTACCATCACTACTTGAGTCCCTGAAATCGCTGTCACTATCCTCCCCAAGTTGCCTATCAAAGAACCAAACAATAACATTGTTATACAACTAGCTAACCCTCTGAGAACAAGGTAGTATCCACACATCAGCAAAGTACACCATAAAAATGGATAGCAAAAAAATACAGTAATAGCTAACTCTCTTAACTTAAATGAATCCAACCAAGTGAAAAACTACATCATACAAAGCAGTAAAAAATATTGTTGCAAAGGAAATCAAAATGGTAGAAAACCAAAAAAATTGAACATTAATTTAATCCTGGAACTTGCTTACAACCCATAAACATCCAATAGAATATGCAACGAACCAACCCAAACCACCATACTGTTTGGCATTTTTAACCTTTTCAAACAGTCACTAAATTGAATCATCTGTACACGGTCAAGCAATATACCTTGACTTCACAGTTGGCTTCACATTCTGGGAATAAATTTGAATTCCAGAAAGATAAGGAACGTAATACTGAACAACACTATCCTTGTCATTTAGTACAAGCGGAACTCCAGCGCCATACGCACTCCATTCGCGGAAGGACTCCCACAAATCACTAAGAACAAAGTAGGGCTGAAACTCCATATCGCACGCCCGACGTCCTCTCGTCGTCCTCTGCAAGATCCAAGGAAAACTTTCACACTTAACAGTTCCACATACTCAAAGGAAAACCTAATTCATAAAAATGGCATTATCTTTTTTTTCTTTTTAAGCACGAAACTTTGCTTCTTTTCTTATTACTTCACACCAAAAACATCCGCTCGAATAATTAAACACGACCATAAAAGCTAAACCTTCCACCATCGAAAGCGGCGGTCACAAACAAAGACAGGAACTTTAAATCGAATTTCGAATAATTCAACGACCCAAATTCCAATAAAAGAAACGCGATTTCATCAACAACCCAGTCAGAAACTTTTTCAAAAAACTTGCTACAGTGACTCAAAAGCAAACCTTAGGGAGGTGCTGAGCAGTCACGGAGGGCGTGATCGCCTGCAAAAACCGCTCAAGATTACTCAACCGGTTCACGACCGGTTCAAACGAAGGCACCGCACCACCCTTGCTCGCCTCCTCCTCTTCCGACCCGACCCGGTTCTCCGGTATCCTGTTACCCAAATCCACCGATTTGTCTCTCCCGGTGACGTCGCTGTTGGCCCTACGCAGCTTGTCATTCTCCATGGTGGGAAACGGCCGGCGAGCCTTCGCCGGAGAATAGAACCGATCCTCGCCTCGAGCGCGCCCGAAGTTCAAGCCAGTACCCAACATTCCTGTGCCCAATAAAAGAGAAGGAAAAACGAGACCCAAGAAAAAAAAACGGAACTTTTTTTGTGGGTGTCGGATAAACCTGAGTGTGGTCAACGGTATTTGGGATAGGGAGAAATGGTTGGGAATTGGATGGGAAACGATGAGGATCTGTGTTATGGCGATTCTAGGGTTTGGGGAAAACTGGAAAAGGGTGGGTTGTTTTTGTTATGAGGAAGAAGGGTTTGTGAGTAGAGAGGAGTTGTTTCTGTGAATCGGGAAGAAGGAAAGAAATAGAATGGGATGGGTCTTTGAGTTATATAAAACAACCATCGTATTCCAACATTTTCACTATTTTCTTTTTTTTTTATCTCTTTTCTATTCTCTTTTTTATTTTATTTATTTATTTCCCTTGGTGTCACATGGTGTTATTTATTATATCTTTTTATTACATGTCTTTATATTCTTCCCACTCACTCAATATATTAAATGATAGGTATTATTAAATAAATATAATATCACATTTTTTAATTATTTTTATTATTTATTAAAATTCTATTCTTTAATTAATTAGAGATTATATTATTATTATTATTATTACTTTATATCCTTGTTAATTACGTGAATGGCATTTTTTTGTCTGAATAAAGTGGCGAACGTGGAGGTAGTCAGGAAATGGATCTGGTCGTTGGATGCTGGAAGAAGCAGGTGGGGCAAAGGGTAGAATCGTAATTTCAGAGGAAGGTTAAGTGGAACGGATGCGAGGGACGACACTATTGAAAACGCAAAATATGATTATTTAATGAATCTGTCTCTGAATAGGTATGACCGACCATAAACGAAACCCTTTCCTTTTCTATGATTTATTTTATTGTCCCTAATTTTCAGTTTCTGAAAAATAGGTACCACGCACTTTATAAAATATTTCAATTTGATATATACTTTTATTTATACAAGAAAAATAAAAAAGTACAGTAAAATACACAGATAAACATGTTTACTTCTAAAAAATAACATTTGTAAAATGACGTTGCTGTGTGTGTTTAATATTTATTTACTTAAGTTATTCACATCAAAATAAATAAAATAAGTTATGATTTATAAAATACCATAAGAAATTTTAATGTATGATGAGAGCATTTAATGCTCGTAGCAGTTATTGACCAATAGAAAGAAACTCAAGAAATTAAGTATTATTCTCTATTAAAATTTAAAAATTTTATTTAATGATACCTTTAAATTTATAGATGAAAGAGAATGAAATAATAAACATTTGTCCTTCAATTTGTTTTATATTATTTACATGACGTGGAAATCATAAATGTCTTTATTGCAATATTGTTTTTATTTATATAAAAAATGTTTATTTTTTCTTTAAAATGAGAATAGGTGGAGTATTATTTTATTCAATAAATATTATTAAATTTTATTATATAAAGTTGCGCTTAAATTTTAGAATAGAAAATGGATAAACGTTAACACTTTATTACACCATTTTCATGGCTTAAAATTTAAAGTAAAGGTATGAATATTTACATTAGTTATATATTTTTTTATGGGAAAGATAAAGTAAAAAAGAAAAAAGAAAACAAGGTTATGAAAGTTCTTAAAATTTTTTGGTGAGTGAATTGAGAATAATATGAATATAATGTTCAAAAGGATTGAATCGAAGTAAATAATATTTTTATATATTCTAATAATATATTAAATATAAGACAAGTTTATTAATAATTATAATTTTTATTAACTAAAAATTATAATTATAGTGAAAATTTTTATTATTAAATATAAATATATATATATATATATATATATTATAATTGAGAATAGAATTTGAAAATGATGAGAGTGAGATAAAAATGTAATCAAATAATTATTATTTAATGTTGTATGATTTGTGTAAGATAAATGAATAATTTAAAAAAAAAAAGTTACATGTTTTTAAAATATTCTTTAAAAATAATTAGTGAATCGGTTGAAAAAGTTTAATTGATCTTATCCATTTTATCAGTTTTTTATAACTTAGTAAACGACTAATTTTTAAGAATAATAAAGTTATTTTTCTAAAGATACTTCTGATCCCATTTTAAAATAATAATACTTTACAATTATAAATATTAAATATTTTAATCATAATATTTAATGTTTATAACACATATGGATAAATATAAAGTAATTCATTAAATTTAAATATTTAGTTATTATCTATAAAACAAGGTATAATTTAAAATAAATTAATTTTTTTTCTATAAGATATTTTATAATTCTTATGCAGAATTATTTTTTCACTTTTTTTTTCCTATTAAATATTATGAGGATATGTTTTTTATTAATAAATAATGAAAGGAAAATTTAATTCATTATTAATCAACTTGGTATATTAATAACATTTTTGCAAACAAATTAATAAAATATTAAATATTTTTACTAATGGGTAAGATTATTATTTTAGAAATATCTTATATTAAATAAGGAGGGAGTATTTTATTCAAAATTTAAAAACTATTTAAGGTTACCTTTGAATTATGGATGAAAGAGAATGAAATTATAAATATTTACCCATCACGTTGTTTTATTTTCTTTATATGAGGTACAAATCATAAATGACTTTATTGTATAGTTTTATTCAATAAATATCATTTAAATTTTGTTATGTCAATTTGTTGTTCAATTTTAGAATATATTTAAAAATGTGAACACTCGTTCTTATTAATTGTAATTTACTAAAAACTACAAAAAGAAAAATACTAGATTTATTATATAAGATGTAAAAGTCTGAAGATTTTATGGTTTTTAGTAATTTTTAATCAGTTTATATTTAGAAGAATAGTTTAAGATTTGTTTTTTCATCTCAATTTCTAAAAAGTTATTCAATGCTGTTTAACTAGTTTCAATATTGAAGCAAGCAAAGGTAGTATTTATTTTGACAGAGTTATTAAAAAATATTGTTTATTAATTTATTTAAAAATAAATCATTTTAATTAAATCTAATAAAAAAAATCATCAGGATGAAAATAGAATTTTATTTTTAAAAAGTATTATATATTACATAAGACCATTCAAAACTCATTTTAATAATTCAATAAACTGAGCGGTAAACGTTATTAACTGACTTTAATAATATAATTTATATGAAAACTAAAAAGCAAGAAGCAAGATTTTAAGTCTAAACTATACCTAATAACATTATGTATACATAAGAATATTTCAATTATCTATTAATGAAGTGGATACAGATATTATGATTTTTCATATTTAACAATTTTTATCTAAAATCAAGTGATAAAAAAATATTACTAGTAAACGCATTCACAATTGTAAAATTGTTTAATATCTCATTTTTATATAATTTTTTTTATTTACAATTTTATTTTCAATAAAAAATTATTTAAAAAATAATGTATTTGTGAGTATTTACGGATACTCCTTGATGAATTTGTGGGTGATTTTTTTTTTATATATATATATATAAAACGCTTAATACATAACTTATTTTCAGATAAAATTATATAAAAACATGTTTAAATTTGTATGTTATTTTTAGTTTATATATAAAAACATGCAAAAGTTGAAAGTGACAAGCATTATAAATTGAGTAATAAATGAAGAAGAATTTTATTAAGATAATAATATAATATAATATTAAATAAATATAATAAATGTCATAATTTTGTTAAAATAATATTTTTAGAATTATTATTATATTTTCAATGTATTATCACTATATTTTATAAATTGTGTCTTCATAATTAGTTTATGAAGATGTTAATAAATTATAGTTATTTTTTATTATTAAATAGTATATTATTTTTAAGTGTATTAAAATAATAATATTATTTAAAAATAATACAAATTAAATAACAATAATAATTAAATAAAAATTTCATATTGAAATTAAATTATATTTAACTCAATATTGAAAGCATTAGAAACTAATGAGATAAGTTTATTTAACTTATATATAGGAGGGAAATTTTGATCAATGAGAATTGTGATCTTAAAAATTATAGTGAAATCATAATAAAGGAAAAACAAGTATTTGATCTTTTTCATTAGTGAAAAAATAATTAATTTTTTTAATTGAGAATAAATTATTGTAAATTGATACTTTTTAAAAATTGATGTAAATGGTGCCTTTGAAAAGGTTTTGATTATTTGGATATTGAAAAGACAAAAATAGGCTTTTGATGGTGAAATTAGCAGTGGGAATAAAGAGGGTTGATGATGATGGATGGAGGGAAAGTATGAATGTGAATCAAAATATCCAAAATTGATGATGACAATAGGTGATTTCTGATTGGTGCAAACAACATCACTCGGATTCGTCATTAGTAACAAGACACGTGTTGTTCAGACAAAGTCGAGTACACGTGTACGAACCTGATTCAAGAGTAACACTGTGGAAACTGTCTCTTTCTTACATTATCCTTCTACATTTTTTTAATTTAAAAAACTAAAAACAAAAGAAAGTCCTTTCGCTGTAAATTCATATCACCAACGTAACGGATTTTTACGTTTTTTGGGAATTTTTTTTAAACAAAATTACAAAAATGAGTGTTTTTACTTTTTTTTTTAAATTGCAGGTTTATTTAAATATAAAAAATATCGAAAAATTAAATCACAAAAATAAGAATTAAATTGGGTTAGAAATTGAAATTTAGCCAAGTTATTTGATCAAAATTTAAATAAATTAATAGAAGGTCTTATACAAGATCACGCACTTTTTACGTATAACTTCTAAATTGAAGACACTAAGACAAACGCAGCATCACAAGTCGTCGAAGAAACAAGAAAGAGAAAGATGGAGTTACAGAGTTTTCAAAATCACGTCACATTTGTTTTTATTTGAGGGGACAAATTGATAGAAAAGTCACAGTATATCTATTGAAGAAATAAGGAACAAAATTGTTTTTAGTAGAGTTTTTTTTTATTATATCTGTTTTTGGTTCTTATTTTTAAATTACTGAAATTTGTTTTTTATTTATAAAAGAATGTGTTTTTATTATTGTATTGGTAATTTGGAGAGCTTAATGCTTTTCCAATCCACTTGCAAACACTGCTAAATGTAGTAGATAAAGAGGTTTGACTTTTGCAAATTAGAAGAAAAAAAAATATAAAAAAACAAGATGAAATGATCAGGGACAAAATAAACGAGGAAGATGAAGACCATGTCACTGGACTAATGAGTAAAAATTTTATTGGCATATTAATTGCTTTCTCTTAAATTTTTTTTATTTTTTTCACTTTTAATATTTATACTTAATTTTCCATCATTAGTCAATGCTCACAATCTTGTTCTTTAGTTCTCTTTTTTGCTATGTTTTATTACATAATACGAGACCTACCTCGAATCTAATTCTTTTTTATGTAGACTCATGTTAAAATAAGTAGAATTCAACCAAATTTGTTCTGCAACATTGTAACCACTTCATGTGTTGTTTTTTCCCAAACATATGACCCGATCCAACGTATATTCAGCCCTAGTGATGATATAAAGAGTTATTTATCGGTTATATACACAACTAAAACGTGAGAAATTAAAAAAAAAAAATTATTTTAATAATAAATTATATTCAAATTATTAATGTTAATTTGATCAAAATTATATATGTATTAAAAGTATTATATATAGTGATCTAATCAAATATCATTATGATAAATATATCAACTTTTTATATTAAAGATTCTATATTTAATAGTTTCTAATTTATTGATACCAATCTTTGGACCCATGACATGGTGGCGTTACTCGTATTAAATTTAAATAAAATTGGAATAAAAAATTGATATATCAAAATATAAGAAGCTGTTAATTTTTTTTTTCATGAATTAAAAAATTAAAAATATATTTATATATATTATTTATCGATAATATATAATTATTTATGTTATTGCAATGAAAAATGTAATAAAAGAAATAAAATTCCATAATCCATATTTTTTAAAACATTTTTTTATAAAAAAATTAATAGATGGACATAGATTGTTCAAAATAAATAAAATAATTTTTTCCATTTTAAATTTTATTCCTACGATGCTTCATTAATGTTTATATTAAAAGTTTTACAATGAATTGTTTCTAATTTATTGATATAATTAAATATTTGAAATAATAATCCATAAAATTTAATCTCTTGTTTAATTAACTTTAAAATTAACTATTGAAATGATTCGATTTAAACTTGTTATTTTTCTCCATCCTTATCTTTGTACTACTATTTCGATATATTGCCAAAAATGCATAGAAGTGGAACATTGTCAAACAAAAACATTCATAACACGTGGACGAGGTTGAGTTGTTGGGACGTGTTAATCACACGCTTGCTTGCGATTTAGTGAAGAATATATATCGCGTTGATTATCCAATAATATTTTGGTGGGTTAAGAAAATAAACATTCAAAGATGTGTAATATTTTATTTATAGATCTTTATCTCATTTTACAGTTTCTATCTTATTAAAGTCAGAAAAACAATCACATCTTAACTATCGCAATTAGTTAAACCGAACTATATTAATACTAGTACAAAATTTTAAATTTTTACTATTTATTATTCTTCTATGAAACATTCTCACATCATTTTATCTTCGTATATCAAATACCATTATCATAATTTTCAAAATATATATTTATTTAAGAATATTTCCGTGTAGTCATTTTATTAAATGAATATATTTTTCGTTTATCAGTTTAGAAATTAAGATTTAGCAAATTTTTTATTTTTTACTATAATCATTTTACTATATTTAAATTTGAGAATAAGGTAAATCTTTAATTTTCTATTAGGATGATTTTGCTAAATGAAATTATATGTATTTAGTGGATTATGTAGTTAAACAAGTTTTTGCAAAGCTTATGAGTTTTAATTTATTATTTTCAATCTTAAAATTTTCAGCTTCTTTATCTATTTCAAAAGAGAATTTTCATCATTTTTCAAATATATATATATATATATATATATATATATATATACACGTTTAAAATTATACACCTAACTAAGCCGTGAAATCAACTTAACTTAATTATATTTTTATATATTAAATTAGGCCATTAAATTGAGTTAAATTTCATTTATTACACTCATTTAAAATTGAATGGAGAATAAGTTTATAAATATCAAATACAGTAATCCAACTCAACTATACAATAAAATAGAATTAGATTAATTAAAAATTTCAATAATTTAAAACCAACCCAACCATTTACATCTGCAGTGGGCGTATGAGGTAATATTAAAATTTGGAAGAAATGTTCTAACACGTGTAAGTGTAACACACGCATTCAAATAATTAATAAGTCTCAGGGAATAACAAGCGGATAATACCATAATTTTGTAACCAAAACGATAATATAATAATGTGTCCCACATATTCACATGCTGCTTATTTTTAATTGGCTTCCAAGATTCGGTGCTGACTCATAACAGCTATTCTATTTTATCTTAAACAACGGGTTTTATTCATACAAATGCAAAATTATATCATAAGTAGATGTAAATACTTTAAACTCTTCAAATATACGAGACAAAATGCTATACGTATACATTAAATTAATTGTTTTATTTTTAATTTTTATTTTACATCGTTGAACATTTTTATCTCGTTTGTTTTAAACAATTGTCATGGACGTTGGATATGTAATTTTGTGCCACTAAATTTGATTGGGTCATTGCCAACCCAAACTAACACGCAGGATGTGATGATAGTTGGGTCATTGCTTATTGGGCCGGTAGAGCAAATCTAATAAATTCTAACGGTTTTTTTTTTTTGTGGCCAGTAATGACTTTCATTTCATTGTTCTGAAAACTTACAAATTAAAAAAAAAAAAATTGTGTCAAGGGGAAAACTCCGTGATCATAAATTTGTTCCTAAGTACTTTTAAGAAGAAATACATTTTTTTTTAATGAATTAAATTATAGAAATAATATAAGAGAACTCATAGAAATTATAGAAAACTTTGAAAAAATGTTATGGGAAAAATGGTTTCTAATTCATAAATACATACATGAGATGAGGATTTTGTTGTGAAGATTAGCTGAAGAAATAGGATACTTCAGAACTTAAAACGCATTAATCTTTCTTACTTCCTAAGGTCTCCCCAAGTCCAAAACCAATTAAAGAAGAGAGTTAGAGAGTGACAAATTGGTCAAACTTTTTTTATATTCAAAGTTAAGAGGGAGAGAAGAACTGATTGACAACACCTTCGGACCATAAAAGTAAAAAACATGCAATTAAACCGGTAGGTTCTCTGTTCACAATCTTTAATAAATTTCTCTTCTCCCTCTTCAGTGATCTCCATCCACAACTTGAAAGAAATCCCTCCAAGATGAACCAAAACAACCTCTTCTTCTTTATCCTCCAACCCCTCTCTTCTCCCCTCACATATTCCTACATCATAATCTTCTATCTCCTTGCCCAGATCACCTCCTGTTCTGTCGACCCTAAATTTGATGCATGTGCACCCAAATCTTGCCCCAACAACAACCAAAATATAAGCTTTCCTTTTTACATCCAAGGAACACAAGAACCTTATTGTGGGTACCCTGGTTTTCAAATCTCTTGTGCCTCAGATGGCTTTCCTATCCTCAATCTCTCTCTCACCCAATACTTCATTCATAAAATTTTCTACGAAAATCAGTCCCTACGACTGTCCAATGCTGCGTTCTCAATCTCGCAAACAAACACCACCAAAGGTTGTCTTTTTCCTACCCAGAATCTCACTCTTCCTCGTAGTAACGTGTTCCGTGTTGCTCCGAATCAAAAGGACATGGTATTGTTCTATGGCTGTGACGCACCTTCGCTTCAAGAGTACAGAGTGGGGTGTTCTGCAGAAAATGAAACGAGTTCAGTTGTGGCATTGGATAAAAGGGATACAAATATTAGCTTTGTGGCAAAGAATTGCAGGGATGGGTTTGTGGATACGGTAGTGGAAGATGGAATAGGAGGGGTTGAAGAAGCCTTGAGAAAAGGGTTCTTGCTGACGTGGTCGGCGAGTAACTGCACCGTATGCATCAACAGTGGAGGGAGGTGCGGCTTCGATCCAGATATGTACACTTTCAGGTGTTATTGCACTGACAGAGTTCATTCTGCCAAATGTGGTGCTGATGATCCAGTAGGTTAGTCTCTCTTCTCTTTTAATACTTATAGGTATAAAGTGTTTATAATGTGCTTAATTTAACCTTAAAATCGATTAAAAATGACGTTTACACTTATTTATTTATTTATAAGGGATCTTTAAGGATATATATACCACTCACTTCTATAGTTAGAATATGTAAACATAAATCATGTAAAAAAAATCAATGTTATGATAATATGTAGAAAATAGTTAATAGCTAAGTTCAAAATTATACTCCAACTTACTTCCCCTTTCCAATCATCGTTCTATAACAAGTTTAACAAAAAAAAAAAGAAATGTAACCTCCAATGATTAAGTAAGCTAAAAACCATTTAGTTGCAAACTTACAATTAAGTTGGCCAACATTGCTCTAAGTAAATAAGAAAGTGAGAAAGTTGCGGAGATATGATTTTAACAATTAGGTATTTATGACCGTTATAATTTGTTGGAAGACATATAAATGTTTGTAATGATTAAGGAGGAGAAAAATATAATAGATGAAAAATAAAGGAGAAGTCCAAGGTGTTAAGTGAAAGAAAAATAAAAAATAAATAGAAAGAGACTTTAAAGAAAAAAAGTGAAAAATAGAATAAAAAAGTACTGTTCAGATTCATTCCGTCTTTAATGCCCTCTTTATTTATCTCTTCTCATAATGTATAAACTCAATTTCATCTCTTCTCAATCTCAAGTATACAATAAGAGAGAACTCAAACTTGTTATATTTAAATAGAAGTACACAAAGATGTTTATAACTCAGTCCATTGAATAAGGGGTTAATGTGTCATATGATTTTGAGTAGTGTCAAGTAATGTTCATTATTGGTCATATTGATTATTATGATACAGAAGTATTAAAAGGAATCTATAAATATTTTGGAAACTTAAACTAAAATAAATATAAACAAGCATTTCATTTAGAAATTTAATCAAAATGTTATATTTATTAAGTACCACATGTAATAAAAAAAATGATTTCATACACAAAATAAAAATACCATATATATACTACACATCTAAAACTTATTTAAATTTAAATAAAATATACAACATTTCAAATTTTCTTTGATATTATTCTTTGTTGTGTTATGCAGGGATAACCAAAAGGGGAAAAACTACAACAGTGAAAATAGGTACAAAAACACTCAGTTCGATTTCATTATTTTGTTATGATAGACTAGAGTCTGCAAATTAATTATTCTGTAAGTCATTTTTTTTATAATACATGAGCTCACCATTTAAGCATGAATCTAAGTATTATATATATAATTTTTTGAATTACTTACGCTAAACAGTTTCCTTTTATATTATATAAATTCTCCAGCAGCTTCAACAGTGGGGGTTGTTGGAATTGTAGTGGTGGTGGTCTTGGCTTGTTGGTTTAGGGCAAAGATCTTCTTTCCCTCGTCTATTTTATATTGCAGGGAGAATCCAACTCATCACGTTATTGAGGAGTTTTTGAAGGAACATGGACCTCTTCCTATAACTAGGCACAGTTATTCAGAGATTAAGAAAATGACCAACTCTTTTAAAGACAAATTAGGGCAAGGAGGTTTCGGTAGCGTATATAAAGGGAAGTTACATGATGGACGTGTTGTTGCAGTGAAGATTTTAGGTGAATCAAAAGGCAACGGGGAAGAATTTATCAATGAAGTGGCAACTATTAGTAGGACCTCACATGTTAACATTGTTAGACTTCTGGGATTTTGTTTTGATAGTTCTAAACATGCTCTAATATACGAGTTTATGCCTAATGGATCCCTTGAGAAGTTCATATATGAAAAGAAAATTCCATTAGAGATTGCTCATCAATTGGATTGCAAAATATTGTATAATATTGCAATTGGAATTGCTCGTGGACTTGAGTATTTACACAGAGGGTGCAACACTAGAATCTTGCATTTTGACATAAAACCTCACAACATATTACTAGATGAGGATTTCAGTCCAAAAATTTCAGACTTTGGACTTGCAAAAATATGTCTAAGAAAAGAAAGTGTGGTATCCATTAGTGGTGCTAGAGGAACTGCAGGTTATATTGCTCCAGAAGTTTTTTCCAGGAATTTTGGTGTTGTGTCACTTAAATCAGATGTTTACAGTTATGGAATGATGATCTTAGAAATGGTTGGAAGAAGAAAGAATGTTAAGGTTGAAGTCGATCGTTCGAGTGAAATATATTTTCCGTATTGGATTTATGATCGTCTTGAATCAAATCAAGAGCTTGATTTACAAGTTGTTAAAAATGAAAATGATGACAAAATGATGAGAAAAATGGCCATAGTAGGTTTATGGTGCATACAAACTCACCCTTCAACTCGACCAACCATAAGTGGCGTGGTGGAAATGTTAGAAAGTAGAGTTGAATTATTGCAATTTCCACCAAAACCTTTTTTGACTTCTCCTTCAACATCTCTGGTTCATTTCTCACATGAGAGCAGTTTGTCAGAAGATTAAGATGAGGTCCATGTCTGCTCTGTAATTTGTAAAGTAATTATTTTATAATGCTATTCCTATTTCTTATGATTTTTTTAGGATAAATATGTTATTGATACATAGTATTTATCAATTAATATCTATAGGAGAATCTAACTATTATCTTTATGGTTCTAATTTTTTTCATCTTCAAGTTTCGAATTCGATATTTAACTTAAAAAATACAGTTTTGTATAACTAGAACCAATAATATATGAAAAGTATCGTGGATATGGTTAATGTTTTATTATCATTGAAGTCAGTATTACTTTGAATTGAATGACATTTTTTCTTCCCAAATGGTTTAAGTTTTTAAAAATCAAAATAGTATTTAAAACAATATTTCTACTATTTTAAAAAAAAATCATGTTTTATTTTTTTTTTCTTTTATTGAAGAGAGCAAAGAACATTCAAAGTCGACCTACAACTGGTAGGACATGTTAAAGGAAGACTCATCTCATTTCTAAGAAGCAAATCAACACACTCTATTGGTTGTATAGGGTTAGACATATTTTAGGGGTTCATAAAGCCATACACTAATACAACTTATCTTTAGTTCGTATTTATTTACAATTTTGATTTAAATTATTTTTTCATCTTTATAGTTTTATTAATATATGATTTTAATTTCTATACAAATTTTAAAATACCTCTGATACTTCGTTCTCCAAAATTAAGTGATTTTGTGTTAAACATTGTTATTAAATATTAAGTGATAATACTTCAATATATTCCATCAAGAATAAAATATTAATAGAATATGATAATTTTTTATTTTAAAAATATTAAATGGATTCTCCATAACAAAGTTTGAAAATTAAATGAATGAAAAAGTAATCTTTTATAAATATCCTAATTTTTTTTTATTTTCTCTCCAAATATAAGATGTTTTTTTTTTTTTTTTTTTCAAGTTAATTGTGCGCGCATACTCTTTTCTTTCTCTCTCTATTATTGTTCAATGCTACAAGACCGATTGGTCATTGCATACATTAAATCATAGTGTTCTTTTTTACAACATTAAACATCTTTATCCCGTTTGTTTTGAACAATCTTCATGGACGTAATTTGAATTTTTCTTTCAACTATTTTTTTATTGTTTCCCATAAATAAACAATAGATCATAATGATGATGTCAAATTTTTGCTTAGTATATATATGTTTTCAATCTTTTCCGGTTAAAACATATGATAAATACACTGCAGTTAAAATTGGCAAAGCTATTGGAACTGCTATCTCAAACTAGTACACAAGGTTCTCTGGTCTGGTATGTGTTTATATTTAGTTTCTGACTAGCCTGGATCAGTTTTATCCATCAATGAGTAGTTACTATAAACAACATCATGACAATTATACATTTCCATTCTTTTGCTACAAAAATAATTTTGCAAGAACGAATCAATTTGGTGCATCAAGTATATGGCAAAGGAAAAACTTCTATGGCTTTTTGTAAGTGTGGTTGTATCCGAGAAAGTGGTGGAAAATGGAGCGAAATGCTTGTGGAAGATCGATGCCGGTGCTCGATAAAGACTCAACTTTTATTCTTTGCTAAACACAAAGATCTGGTTATTGGTCATTTCGCATCAGTCAGATTCACATTGGAGCATCAGTTTTCAACCATCAAATTTTGAACAAATAAACCCTCATGCGTTGGAGCGTTTTTGACTCATTTATATATCTAATTTTATAATTATATAAACTAAACTGGTTTTCTTTCTTGCCATAATTTATGAACAAGAAAAATGCATTCATCTTTAAGTCAAACAAAGAAAATTCATAACACTTGGAAAATAAACAACTTCAACGTAGAAAGTTTACAAAACCCAGCCCATGATCACTGTGAAACCAGAGATTGCTCTGCATGTGGACAGGGAAGAAGCAAATTTTTTTAGTCCATGGTCGAAGCAACTGTTGTTGCGTCAACTTTTGTCATTAGCCAAAAACACTTGACGTGTTTGACGATAAATTTTGAAAAGAAGAAAGAGAAGGAAAGACAAGATTTTATTTTTAATTTGAGAGTTACGGAATATTTATATATAAAAAAGAAGATTAGAACATAACTTCATATTTTTTTAATTAAAAATAAAATAAGAAATTTTTTGAAAAATAAAAAAATTGTCTTTTTTGTTTTCTTCAAAATTATACCTTCAAATAAATACGTCTTAGGAAAGGAAGGTTATGACTGGGAAAGTAATGTATCATAATCTGTTACATATAATAAACTTATTGTTTTTTTTAATAATAATTAATTAAAAATATTTTTTATTAGTTGACAATATAAAATTTCTAGGAAGAACAACACGTGACAATAAAATTGTAGTACCCAAATTATGGGATCAAATGATGCTGTAGGAGTTTTGTTGACCTTTTACCCATTTGTATCATTTGATTTTGCTTTGTTTTGGGTCAAATATGTGTCATTGTCCCAAGTCAGAGGCCCGGTTTAGTTACTTTCTTTGGTCAAGAGGCTAGGCCTTATTTAGAAAATGCTACACAATTTTCGATTAGGCCCACACTTACTAAAGCTAATCCAATAAAAATCTCACTAATCCTTCGTGCCATTCATTTTCATCCACAATTAAAATTGAACAAAAAGGACAAACTTTAAATTAAAGTAGGTACTATAATAGAATAATATATTATTTTATATGAATTGTTATAAGTGAAGCCTAATGATATTACCCACAAATGGCCAAATCAGATCTAAACAACTATCACCATTTCAATTCCCCATGATTATCAATAACTAGGCATTTTGGAAATTAAACAAAAAAGTAATGCAACTTTTAACTATTATGATGAGCATGGCTCCACTAGATATAAGAGGTAATAGATTGTTCTTTAAAAAACTATTATTCACGTAACACTATTTTATAATACTTTTTTCATACTATTTTCCTTTACTATGTCATCCAACACTCCTTTTTACTCTCATACTTTTACCAAGTTGTATAGATACACATATTCTTTTATTGGACATAACTTAAATGCAGTTTTGTAAGTATTTTTAGCATTATTATTTAATCAAAATGAAAATTTCCCAATTAAAAATCAGCATAAGTTATTAAAATAAAACTATAATTCTAATATGAAGAGACTACTGTCAAAAGATCTTTATTTAAAAATTTACTTGAGAGGAGGATTTTGTTGTCAAGATTAGCATAACAAGTTGGAGAGTTCTGCAATTAAAAGCCATTAATCTTTGGCTCTCTCTAAGGTGTTAAGGTGTGGCCTCTAACCATAGCCAAGTCCAAGTCCAAATCAATAAAGAAGTGGTGAGAGAGTGGGAATGTGGTCAACTTTTTCAACTGGTTTGCTTTTTAAAATTGGTCATTGTCTGTGGAGATGATGAATTCAAAGATAAGTGGCAGAGACAACTAGACAATTCATTTTCACTCAAAGATGTCAGAAGCATCCACTCCCAAATCCAACTTTCAAGGTCAAACCCGGAGCCGTAGGCGGCCATAATCCAAACTGTTCATGCTTTTTTGGTATAACCAACTCTCTTCAATCATCTCCATCCACAATTACAAAGAAAACCCCTCAAGATGAACCAAAACAACCTCTTCTTTACCCTCCAACCCCTCTCTTCTCCCCTCATCCCTTCTTACATCATAATCTTCTATCTCCTTGCCCAGATCACCTCCTGTTTTGTCGACCCTAAATTCGATGCATGTGCACCCAAATCTTGCCCCAACAACAACCAAACTATAAGCTTTCCTTTTTACATCCAAGGAACACAAGAATCTTATTGTGGGTACCCTGGTTTTCAAATCTCTTGTGCCCCAGATGGCTTCCCTATCCTCAATCTCTCTCTCACCCAATACTTCATTCATCAAATTTTCTACGAAAATCAGTCCCTACGACTGTCCAATGCTGCGTTCTCGATCTCGCACTCAAACACCACCAAAGGTTGTCTTTTTCCTACCCAGAATCTCACTCTTCCTCCAAGTAACATATTCAGTGTTGCTCCGAATCAAAAGGACATGGTATTGTTCTACGGCTGTGACGCACCTTCGCTTCATGAGCGCAGAGTGGGGTGTTCAGCAGAAAACGAAACGAGTTCAGTTTTGGCATTGGATAAAAGGGATACAAATATAAGCTTTGTGGAGAAGAATTGCAGGGATGGGTTTGTGGACACGGTAGTGGAAGATGGAACAGAAGGGGTTGAAGAAGCCTTGAGAAAAGGGTTCTTGCTGACGTGGACGGCGAGTAACTGCACCGTGTGCAACAGAACCGGAGGTAGATGCGGTTTCGATCCAGATATGTACACTTTCAGGTGTTACTGCACTGATAGAGTTCATTCTGCCAAATGTGGTGCCGATGATCCAGGTTAGTTACTCTTCTTCTTCTCTTGCTTAATCTTTTCACTTTTCGAATTTACTCTGAATAGAGAAAATGGATGCCATTTATTTGATTGAAAGAGATCCCAACTAGATAGTGACTATAAGTTTCAAACATTGATAATCAACCAAGTAGATAGTTTAACCTTATTACTAGAGTCGTATGGAGACATGTTAGCTTTACTCAAACTGCATAATTACTAGGGCTGGATGGTTAGAAGCTCTAATTGGAAATTATCTATACCGACTACCAGAATAATGAACTTTGGTTAAAATTTAAAGATTTGATAAGCTTGCATAATACTTGCTTTCACAAAACTGAGATGTTAGACAAGAATTAATATACAGACACAATTTTAAGGATAGTTAAGCATGTTAAAAAAATGAATTTCCTCTCCAAAATGAGACTGGAACAACACTCCAAAAGAAAAGGCAAACATAATAGATGATCTATGTTTGCATTTGGTGTGTTTTCTTGGTTTCTGTAGTGATTGTTTCTGGCAAACAAAAATGCAGAATTGAGACTTTTATAGAAGGGACAGTGACACACAACACGATTGGTTTGTAGAAGAGTTGGGTCAACTCCCTCTGTCCCATATTTTGAGCTGTAACAAGGTTTAAAATACTACTTCAGTTTGGTTGGCAAAAGAATGAATCTAATCAATCTCGAATGATGGTTATGTGAGTGAAAAAAAAAATACCTGACGTCAAAATAACTACCCAAAGTAATTAGTCAAGCCATAATCTTATTAATTAAGTACAATACTCCTACTTGCTATAACTTAAAAGTTGATTTTAGTACATGTACCAAAAGAAATAGTTAATGGCAGTACATTTTTGAAATAAAAAAGTCGCTTCTGTATCTTTAAAATAGTTGACTTAAACAGAATTTGAATATTCCAAACAACTTCTTGCTTTTTTTGTTTTTTTTTTTCAATTCCATGATTGATGTATTTTTAATAATTTAGATGGTGTTGCTATTGGCTACTTCTCAATCCATGATGGATACCTTTTTATGTCCACTTTTCAGTGCATGTATTCATTTTGGGTTATATAATTGAGAGAGCTGAACATATTAACTAAAATATGTTAAGGGTTTATATACTTTATTGAAAATTTTTAATTATTTTAAAAATTTATTAAATGATTTTTTTAATATAATATTTTGTAATGGAATTCTTAAACTATGTTTTTATTATTGGGGAATACTAGTAATAACATGCAATATGTTTTTTCTAGCACAATTAGATCAACACAAATCTTATTATTTGTATTTTAACTTGAAAGTTAACTTTTGCACTATCTAATAAAGAATTACTTGTATAGATATAATTACGTGACTCAAATAAATTTAGGTAAATATTTCAGACTTATTCAACAATTTAAAACATTTTTTCTTTCTAAATCAAACGAGTCTTACAAAATATATTCAATGCTCAAACTTTATTTATGTTTTACCTGCACTAATTTTGAAATGGAACCCTGCACTAATTTATCCTTCAATAAAAATTCTCTTGAAAAAAAAAAAAAAAAAGACACAAACGCATATAGATGATTTACTATTTTAATTTTTATAACTAAATTTTTAATATACATTTAAAACACTATTTCTTTTTTCTGCATAAAAACTAATTTTACTATTCATTAATTGTACGTATTTATTACTATTCATTATTGTTGACAATAAGTTTCAAAACCTAGCAAGATGCCGAAAATTCTGAAAATATAATTAAACAGAAAATATGGTCACTGACAATATAATATTTTCTGAATAACTATTTTTAGAGGTCATAAAACTGTTTAAGTAGTGAATCGAACTTTATATTGTAATTTATTTTCTATTTCTCAGAGAACTATACTGTATTAAAAAATGAAGGTTTTTTATGGTTCACGTAATAGATATTAAGATGATTCAACATTTGAACTTTTGATTTTTCATTAAAAATATATTTATATTGATACTAACTTTTAATGGAAAAGAACACTCAATCTAGTTTATTTTGTATCATGTGTTGTATTGTATGCATGTATATATAGCACCGAGTTTCAAAATCGGGTGTTGGGTGGGTTTGAAATGGATTGGGCTGGATATTTCTCCACCTTATCAACTGTTATTTTCACAATGGGCCGAAGTTAGTGGGTTGGGCCACTATTAGGCTCGGTTTTATTTTGCCTTATGGTCTTGGCAATTGCTTTTAATACTTGTTAATACATTTTGGACAACTTTTTTTTTTTTGGATTAAAAAAAAAAATTGTAAGAAAAAATTATTGTCAAGAATGGGATTCGAACCCATGCCCTTTCGGACCAGTACCTGAAACTGGCGCCTTAGACCAACTCGGCCATCTTGACCTCTTTAATCATTTCGTTAAATGATTATTAATAATCCAAATAATATAAACTTCAGAAAAAACAAAGAAAGAGAAACATCAATTAATTTGGACCACGTTTAAATACCATTCATCTTATTTCTATTTTTAAATAATATGACCCTCATATTCCTTATTTTATTTAAGAATATCTTATTAATTAAATAAAAAATATGAAAAATTAAAATTTAAAAATATCAAAATTTAATATCGACAAACAATTATTTTGATCAAACATTTAATTTAAATAAATAATATTATAAATTAGATTAAATATTTAAATTTTTTTCGCACCTCCTATTCTCTAATACTTTTCCCCTTTTCTCTCATCTTAACTCCTGATTTTCCAGTGTCTTTTCATTTGTGTTCTGCTTTATCTAATATCTATCATGTGTATTTTTATATGACGAATCGAAAGGGTTCTAATCCAATTTTACTTTCTTACACCGATTCTCTTTTGGTCAATTCTTCCTCTTATTTCTAGTCCTATATCAACCTATAAGAGAAGGATAACCACTAGATTAAAGACATTATTACAACATTTTTTAAGTCAACAAGAGAAACGTATGTTTGTTAAGAAACTTCTTTATTTTATTGATAAAATTTCAATCAACTTCTGTAATACTGTTTTCATGATGTTTAGCATAGATAGACAAGAAAAATAGAGAAAAATGAAAGAACAAAGTTAAAATTTGACTTATAAAATGATACAAATATTTCAGAGGTGAGTAAATAAAGATAATATTTTTTTATCAGAAAAAAAGTCTTGGATGGATCTCATTTTTTGGTGATCCATGTAATGAAGAATTTCCACAGATTTGTCGAAAATTGGTCGGATTAGTGACTGGTGCAGTAACAAACATATTAGTTTGAAAGCAAGTAAGGCAGGACAAAGAAAAACTCGATAGGTCCCTTTAAAGCAGACCTTAATTTCATAAGTTCACACTCAGTTTGAATTTTTCTGTTAGAATTATAATATTAAATAAAGTTTCAGTCATTTAATTTTATTTAATCATAATAATTGACAGAGAGAGTCCTAGAAAACTGGTTGAAACTTGAGACAGGAGAAATGATGAGCAGAGTGGGTGCCCAGAAATTTGAGGTGACTGATTGTGAAAGTGAACGCGTTTTCTCTCTGGCCTCGTTGACTGTAAAGTGTGAACCTAACCGCTTAAAAGGACCTAACCATTCCTTAATCTTGTCCTTTTATTTCTCACACTCTTTCAACGTCATTCAGTGTTCTTCTTTTCTACATTGGGCCACTGCATTTCCAAACTCTTCTGGACTCTGGACCATCCCCTAAAGATATTTTTTTTAATCTTAATTACCATGCACCCAATTGTTTTTCATTCTGCTTTGCGTCTCATACACGGTTCAAAGCCTCCTGGACCAAGAGATGTGTCAGTTTTTAAGCAGAATCAGCTAAGAGATCATAAAGAGTGAACAAACAAGTCAAGTCTGTGTTTGTGTTTGTGTCAAAAGGCGTAAGAATTGGTCTCACTTCCCTAATGGCTAGATACGTGTGTATGTATGAATGTCTTGGTTTCACACTCCCTCTTCCGTGGAAACTTTTTCAAGGAATACTCCGTGAATCCGTAGTCATTTTCTAATTCATCTGACGTATCAAGCGCTTCAAGTTGGTGTTATATTGGAAAGAGTTTAGAAGCAAGTAAAATCACTTCAGCTTAGTCTCCAGAATCAAATCCTAGTTAAATTCTATGCTGTTTTGCCCATAAAGGTGGTGGGTGATTGAGGAAGCATGAATGGAGTTTATGAGTTTGTATTACTGCTTTTGTTTTGTAACCTTGTGCCACTTCTCTTGGCCGCTGGGTACCCAGTAAAGTGTCCCCCATCATTTCCTTGTGGATATGTTGGCAATATCAGTTTCCCTTTTACTACATCACAACGCCAGGACTGTGGCTTCTTGCCCATACTAAATTGTGATGATCCACATCCACTTAACCTCAGAATGATCCAACTACAGCAAAATGGAAAATGGTTTCCGGTAATTCGTGTAGCTCAGTTTCTCACTAGTCCTACTACTCCTTTCACAACTTTTCAATTTAGAGACAAAGATCTGTATGACCTTCTGCAGAACCAAAGTTGTGAAGCTTTCAGAAACAATTATACTCTTCCTCATACCTCTCACTTTGCTTCTTTTAGTTTCTCATCCAGCACAACTCTGTTCAGGTGCAACCGTAGCCTCCAATTCAGCCCTCCCACAAACATGAACTATACAAAGTGCCATGACTACATCCTCTACTTCGGCTACCATCCCTCTAGTTCTTTGACAGCATGCACAAAGGTCGAGCTTCCAATTAAAGACGTGCCTGACGCTCCCAACCCATTTACATTCATTACTGCAGATATGACGATTAAAGTAGAATTAACTCATGAATGTGTAGATTGCTTCTATCGCCAAAGGGGGCAGTGTCAAGTTGACCGCAGAGAGAAATTTTGTTGTGCCACCAACAAGGGTATCTACAACAAAATTCCTGGAAACACAAGCACCCATTAATGCAATGCACTAATACTTGTTGCTTTTATCTGCTTTTCATATTCTATGTTCTTAAATGTTTTCTTCACAATTTGTGGAACATAGTCTATTTTTCTCTAAAATGGCCCAAGCCCAGTTCCTTCTCCTATATCACAAACAGCTAAGGGGAAGTGACATTGTTGTGCCTAGTTCAAGTTCTCTCCTTGTCTTAAAAATTCAAATGTAGAATTTAGTACACTTAGATGGCAAGACCTGAGTTGCTTTGATTGATTGTCTAATGTCTAATATTTTTTGGTGCAACACTCACAATTAACATGCTATATTCGTCACTGCATAACTTTATCTATACACTTCAAATCTGTGCTGTTTGCTAAAATGTTTCTTGTAATAACTGCAGTTCCGAACAGGGGGTTGAGTTGGAAGGTCAAACTGGCTTTAGGTAATGAACTGTTTACATAACTTGATATTCTTTTTCAACATGAGATTTCATAACCGTTGATCCTGAATGCAAAGTTCATCAGTATGTTGAATTAAGAGGATCTGCCATTTTTTTTTTTTTACCCAAAATGAGGAAACCTTATTTAAAAATTTAGTAAACCTCTACCAATGCTAATTGCAATCTAGCAGGAAAGTAGCAACAGTCATGCACTCTGTTGTGTCTCGTAGTGTCTTCAATTGATATTTTCTCTTGGCCCGTTTTCACATGTTTAGGTATTGGAATCCCATGCATGATGCTATTTGGGTTATTGTTTTTCTTTATACGCAACAAACGAAAACGTGCTACCTCAGGTGGACAATTGGAGTTAAGAGATTCTTATTCTGACTCCTCCTCGAATCCTCATCGAGCAAGTAATGGCGAACACTTTGGCGTTCCACTCTTCTCCTACGCGCAGCTTAAAGAAGTCACAAACAATTTCGACCATACTCAGGAACTTGGAGATGGAGGCTTCGGTACTGTCTACTATGGTAAGCTACTTAATCAAGCACTACACAATTAATTGACAGTTTGACGCACAACATGTTATTGTATAGTTTAGAACTAACTACTACTGCATGTTCATTGGTCTTAGTCAGTTTCCACATGTTCATGATCCAGAACTAGGCTTATCTATAGTACTGATCAATCCCTAAAGAAATGATCACATATCAAGTGGAAATTGGATAGAACTTTGAATGTGTGAAGATGCATGAAACAATGAAAACATAATTTGAACAAACTTATCCATAAAACATTTCTAAGAGAACATGAAACAAAATTATTTATAAGCTAAAATTAGTGAACTATATAATATTTGTCGTATAATTCTTCTTGTAACACTTAGACCTTGAAATGAAAATGCAGGGAAACTCCCGGATGGAAGGGAAGTTGCGGTGAAGCGCTTATACGAGCACAACTGGAGGCGAGTAGAACAGTTCATGAACGAAGTTAACATCCTCACACGTTTGCGTCACAAAAATCTTGTGTCACTCTATGGCTGCACTTCACGGCACAGCCGTGAACTCCTACTAGTGTACGAATACATTTCAAATGGCACCGTAGCGTGTCATCTCCACGGTGGATTAGCCAGGCCCGGCTTGCTACCATGGCCTACACGTATCAAAATTGCCATAGAAACTGCTAGTGCATTGGCTTATCTCCACGCCTCAGAAATCATCCACCGTGACGTGAAAACAAACAACATTCTCCTGGACAGCAACTTTTGTGTTAAGGTAGCAGATTTTGGGCTTTCAAGAGACTTGCCCAACGATGTCACACATGTCTCCACAGCTCCACAAGGGTCCCCAGGTTACCTTGACCCTGAATATTACAGCTGCTACCAGCTTACTAGTAAGAGTGATGTGTATAGTTTTGGGGTTGTGCTTATTGAGCTGATATCATCCAAGCCTGCTGTTGATATGAACAGGAGCAGGGATGAGATTAACTTGTCAAATCTAGCAGTTAGGAAGATTCAAGAAAGTGCAATTGGGGAGCTTGTAGATCCTTGTCTTGGTTTTGATTCGGACAGTGGGGTTAAGGGGATGATAGTTTCAGTGGCAGGGTTGGCTTTACAGTGTTTGCAGAGGGAAAAGGACTTGAGACCTTCAATGGATGAGGTGTTGCATGAACTGCAGAGAATTAAGAGTGGGAAGGATGAGGTTGTTGTTGTTAATGTTGGAGTTTCAGATAGTTGTGCACATTCACCACCACCAGCCTCACCCGAGTGGGATGAAGTTGGATTGTTGAAGAATATGAAGCCTAATTCTCCAAACAGTGTCACTGAAAAATGGGAAAGTAAAAGTACTACACCTAATATAAGTGCCTAATCACTTCCTCTATCATTATTTCTTCATCATCCCATTTTACCATACTCATCATTAGTTGAGTCAAAGTATAGCTTGTTTAATTGTGAAGAGAGGATGATTATTTTTACCACGTTCTTCAGGTGAGGCTACACCAGTACATATATAAATATTACAAAAATCTGTACAAAAAATACCACAAAAGTTTTTGGCACCAGGTTTCCTACCTTCTTCTATGACTATCTATCACCATAATACTGGATTTTCTTTTCTTTTATACACAGTCAATTTTTAAAAAAATCTAATCCAAGTCAAGGCAAAGTATTTTATCAGATTTGGGTGTGTATACTTTTTTTAATAAATGATATTTGCATTGACTTGGATTTTTTTTTTTTTTCATTTTGTTATTAATTTTGTATCTAATCAATCTGATTGAACAGTTTGTTAAACACTTTAAAAAAAATTAAATAATTCTTTTGTAAATTAAAATCAGTTTTTTTATCGGTTAAAAATTATTTTTAACAATTAATATGAGAAAATTTGTATATACTAGTATATGTATTAGTTAATTTTAATTTATTAAAAAATATTTTTTTTTTTTATCATAAGTGTTTATAAAGAAAGTTTATTTAACAATAATAAGTTAATTAGAGTCAAAACAATTAAGTCTATCTAGAAGGTTAAAAACTGTTTTTAAATTTTCTACAAAATTGTATTTTTTTTCCTCCATTTTAACACCTTGTAGAGTTACTGAATGATGCAACTCAAAATTAAGAGAATATAACAAATATTATTAATTGTGTTTGGTGTTAACTTCAACATGAAGTTTTTTTTTTCTTTACCACTAAAACATGAAGTTATTCATTTTATCCTGATACAAATATTAGTGAAGCATAAAGTATATATGTTATCTTATTCTTTTTCTTTTTTATCCTCATACAAATATAACACGCAATAATAAAAATTCATTGCCATTATTTATTAATTTTATGTTTGGTTTTGATAAAACTTACCTGGTTATATATAAGTTTTTTTCTTCTAAAAATATTATTTAGATAAATTTCTATAAAACTTTATTATTTATCTCACGAAAATTTTATTGTTTAAAACAATTTTCAATTTTTTAAATGAGAAAAATTACGAAAATGTTTTTTTAATCTGACAAACATTTGCTTGCTCTACATTTCCTTACATATTTTCTACTGCATTATCAATCAAAGTTGAATAACCTTTTAGAAAACTTTTGCTGCCGCTTAACTTTAAATAAAATATATTTTTAGAAACATATGAAAGTAATTTGTAATTAATACTCTGAAATTTTAAAATAATTTAAAAAAAAAATAAAAAGCACTTTAAAAATGGAATTCGAACATATTAAAAAAAAAGACTATATAATTTCTCTATTTCTTTTTTAAATTATAATAAGTATACTAAATATTTTCTTAGTATTTGTTTTTAAACATTTGTATATTAAATAATAAATTGTTTCAAAATTTTATATAATTACATTAAATGAGATTATTAGAATATTATGGACTTTTTACATTATTAAAATTTTCTTTTCCGTTCGAGAAAATTGAATGGCGTGTAGTTGTTGTTCTATTTCCTATTTTTACTTTTTAATTACAAAAAAATGTTACCTTATTTTTAATTATTTTGTTGAGTAATTTGTACAGGAAGCACGGTGAAGAATAATCTTATTTTGTTTTTTCTTGTTTTAGTACAAATATATTAAAGAAAAAATATATTGAAACAACACGACAATTTAGTAATAAAAAATAAAAAGATAACAGAAAATAAAAACAGAAACAAATACTCCTTAGATATTCAACTGTTCATAAGAATAATTTCATACATAAAAGTTACTTAAAAGACTTTTCTTAAAAATGTAATTTTTGAATAAGAGAAAAAAATATAGGTTAAGTTTCATACGGTCATTTAATTATAAATTATTGATAAATTTGTTGACTTTTACATAATTATGTTAAAAAACATAGTGATGTTAATTTATGATTACAGAACATTATAAAAGTAGGTTATATTGTGGTTAACATTGTCCCGTTTAGAAAATATTTGGGTAGAAAAAGTTGTTATATTTAAGCATGGATGTCTCTTTCTGAGAAATTATTTGGTTAGGTTCCCGTGTCCATCATATCAACCGTCCTTCACATTGTAGCCTCAGAGTGAAATTCAAACGAGCGTGGCGAAAAATCTTTGTAGCAGTTCTCAAATTCTCTTTTCATTTCCTTCCTGGGAAATCCTGTGCCTGGGAATGCCTAATCATGAAATGCACTTCAGACTTTGTCAAGACGCGTTTTCCATAACATCTATACTCCTACTTTTACCCCTGACTTTGACATCAACCATTACTCACTATCCACAAAACCCATTCTCACCTCCTATTTCATTACCACATCTGCTAAATTTAATCTCATTTTTTATTTATCAAAATTAATAGTAAGATACATGTATAAAAAGAAAATCAAATTTTTAATTTCCCTACTCTTCTTTTAACTTTTTTTTTTTTTTTTTTTTCAAAATCCCATTTGCTTGCACTTCTAATTGCTACTGTGTAGTGATCTTCAGTGCTTAAGTTGTCTTAAAAGTCCCAATCTGTCTGTGTCCATTAGCAAATACTGACGTTCAAATGTCCACCTTTGAACTTTAAACTGGAAAACGTGTGGATTTTGGAAGAGTCAATTCCAGTCCTGTCTTTGTGCCAATAAACTGTATATAGTCAATAGAAGAAATTGACCGAAAAACTTTGTGGGTCAGGCTTCATTGTTGTAGTGATCAAGACGATAATATGTTCGTATCTACACTTATTTTTCTCCAAGTCTTCCCTGCTCATTTTCCTAGTCAACTTGCCATTCTTTTAGATTAGTTGATTCATGACATGTATATATTGTGAATCTGTAACTGAGTAACATTAAGAACACTAAGCATAGCATCATTAATAGAGAATCTGTCATTGCTGAGAGAGTTCGTCACTTGTTCCTCAAAATATTGTTTTATCACCTTGTAACAATTGGGAATTTGGTATGGCTCTAGGAGATTTGTTCTGTTTCCTCTTGTTTTATCAACTTGTACTTATTCTCTGTGCTGGTTATGGAAATGGGCACCAAGGTTGTCCACACTCCTTTACTTGTGGCAAACTTGGAACTTTCCATTACCCTTTTACCAAGGCAGAACAACCAGACTGCGGATTGCTACCCATACATGATTGTGATAATCCTAATTCAACCACAAAAACAATCCAGCTGGAGAAAAATGGAAAAGACTTTGTGCTTACAGGCATCACTCAGCAGGATGCGATTTCAATTTTGGATGAAGATTTTCACAAGCGTTTACAAAACAACAGTTGTGAAACTTTGAACGATAACTATATTCTCCCATCCGATTCTCCTTTATATTCTATTCATATAAAATATAATGTAACACTGTTCCGATGCAAACACAACCTCGATTTGAAACCCCCAGAACATTATTTTTTTCACTCCTGCCCTGAGTATGCTTATAATATCTATTATGACAGCCTTCCCCTTCCTAAGAACGAGGAGGCTCGTAAACTTTTCTCGTCTTGCTCAGTTCTTCACTTACCAAAGAAAGACAAGACTGATACCACAGACATTCTATCGTTTGTATCTGCTGAGATGGTTGTTGAAGTAGCATTATCTAATGATTGTGATAGCTGCTACAATCACAGAGGAGGCCAATGTCGCCTTGACAACGATCAAAAGTTCTACTGTAACGAAGGTACGCTTCGCATAAATTTCTTATGTTTCTTATTCCATTGAATGTTTCCTTTCGGTAATGAGTTTTCTAAATCAGACCAGTGAGATTGTAACATATGAAGTATCGTCTTAGACGTGGCTGCGCCTATTTTTTTATTATTTCCTGTTTAGCACTTCCGTGGCAAGGGTCAGATTGATTACTGAAAGCTAACCTTTTTCTAGTTTTGTTAGTATCTTCGTACCAGAATCAAAAACTTATTCCTCAAGCTAACTCCATTTAAACTACTAACCTCTTCCGACAAATTTCCATATACCTGACCACATGCTTTACGTTACTGGCATCATGGCAAATTGGCAATCAGAATTAGTTTGAATGTCATAATTTTCTATACTAACGTGAGCCTAATACTTAATGCTTCATGGTTTACTAAAAAATTTCTTCATTATAACTTCATCTGCAGGGCCAAAGAATAGGAGTAAAATTTTGAAGCTGATACTTGGACTTGTAACAGGTTAGTTAGTAATATTTATTTTTTATTGAAGCGATGTCCTGGGAGTGAGAGTTCGTATTTATGATCGAAGTATTATATCTAAAATGTTGTCAGATTAAAGTTTGGTATCCCCTTATTGCAGGTATATTATGTGTGATATTGTTAGCCATTGTACTAATTGGATGCATTATATTTAGACGAAAACACACTCCTTCAGACCCGCAATACCAATCAAGAAACACACACGCTGATGTGATTGGTCCCAGCTCAAATTCGGACCCCGAAAATGGCAGGTTCTACTATGGAGTCCCTCTCTTCTCTTACAAGGAGCTTAAAGAAGCTACGCACAATTTCCACCACGCCAGACAACTTGGAAGTGGAGGCTTTGGAACAGTTTACTATGGTAAACCATTCCCTCATCTTGATGTTATATACTTGTATTTATTTTGTTTAAATGAATTGTAAATAGTGATTGATATGATGATTAACAATCAGGAAAACTGCGAGATGGGCGAGAAGTTGCTATCAAGCGTCTCTATGAGCACAACTACAGGCGAGTAGAACAGTTCATGAACGAAGTTCACATCCTCACTCGCTTGCGCCACACAAATCTGGTGTCCCTCTATGGTTGCACTTCACGTCGCAGTCGTGAACTACTGCTTGTGTACGAGCATGTTCCAAATGGCACTGTTGCTTGCCATCTCCACGGTGTTTTTGCAAGGCCACGCTCTCTTCCATGGCACATAAGAATGAAAATTGCCATAGAGACCGCAAGGGCATTGTCTTATCTCCATGCTTCTGACATCATCCACCGTGATGTTAAAACCAAAAACATTCTTCTTACCCAAAGTTACACTGTTAAAGTTGCTGACTTTGGTCTTTCAAGGCTGTTCCCAAACGATGTCACGCATGTCTCCACTGCCCCACTAGGGACACCAGGTTACCTTGACCCGGAATATCACCAATGCTACCAGCTTACGAACAAGAGCGATGTGTATAGTTTTGGGGTTGTGCTAATTGAGCTGGTATCTTCTAAGCCAGCTATTGATATGACCAGGCATAGGAATGAGATAAACTTGTCTAACTTAGCAATAAAGAAGATTCAGCAAAGTGAATTTAGTGAGCTGGTTGATCCTTCTCTTGGTTTTGATTCAGACAGTGAGGTGAAGAGGATGATGATTTCAGTGGCAGAATTGGCCTTTCAGTGTTTGCAACGGGACAAAGATTTGAGACCCTCTATGGATGAGGTTTTGAAGGTGCTGATGAGAATTGAAAGTGGGAAGGATATGCCTGAGCATCTGGATGAAGAAGATTTACATCCACCCTCTCTACCTTCACCGCCAGATTGGGATGAGAATGGAATATGGAAAAAGATGATGGTACAAACTTCACCTAAAACCGTCACTGATAAATGGCACAGTGAATCTACAGCTTCTAATGTCAGTGCTTAATTTTTAGGCACTTGTCATTGTAAATGAGTTTTATTAATTTCTGGTAGTATATAATTCTTAATTCATAAAGACAATCAATAACAAGAATCGCAAAGTAAAATTTGGTTTCTTCACACAAACTATAAATAAAATCGATTGAAACAGTAATTTTTTATTTTGGAAATTTCTATGTCAAGAACAAAAGTGTTGAGATCAGGTTCCATTTTATTTGGATGAATTTTGAACTAAGATGATCTTGTAGGTATATAAATATTTATATCTAATTATAAGCCCATGAAGTAAATTCAAACGGGAACAAGTGACAATCAAGAATATTAATTTTTATACCTATTCTTTATCGTTTGATAGAAAAGTAGTGATTATCAATTATAGTTTTTATCCTAATAATAAACTGTGATCAAATAATTAATATCAAAATTAATGTGACGAATTTAATTGTAATGAGATAATTGTAACGAATAAATAACTTACTTTCAACGGTTAGATTAAAAGGAAACTAAAAAAAGAAAGTATGTTGTAAAAGATATTTTTAGCAATATTTCAAAATGAATTTAATGATAGAATGACAATTAGTTGGTCGAAATTGTTAAACATTTCTCAAACTGGTTTGAAAAATAGGTGTTGGTTAGGTGGTTGAAACGGAGAGATAAGAACGCGTTTTGACGCAGTCACAGTGCAGGGTGAAGTATTCTCACTTCCTTAGTCTTAAAATTATTGTGTTTTATTTTCTAACTCCTGTCTAACCCATAATTAACTTCGAAGCTATGATGGAGTGTGGATTTTTTAAGCTACGAAATTAACATCATAATCACGATTTCTTTCATTTGTCTCCACAAAACTTTTCTCAGTACTTCCATTTTTGTCTTCTACAATAATAACGTAAAGAAAAAATTAACCTACCCCTCCGAAGGTGACTTTGAATACGTCAATAATCGAGTCTTCTGTTATTGTCTTTCTTATATAATCGAGTCTTCTGTTATTGTCTTTTTTATTCCTCTTTCAAGGAAGTAGCTCTTGAAATGACTTCCACGTTCAATCACTAATTGAAATTTATTTTAAAATCATTACCAAGTTTCAAATAGTATAATTACTCTAAACACCAACCTTTTCATTTTTTAAACATTTTCTTCTTCTTTTGGGAAAGTTTCTAAACATACTTTATTGAAAATAACTAACTAACTAATTCAACCAAAATATAAATAGTGGAACTTTAAAAACTATATAAAATTATTATTAATGCATACTTAATCAATTCAAAATTTAAACCAAAGCTAAAAATAATGTAATATATGTGTATAAAATATTTAAATAGAGAACTTTTATCATTGATGACTATTCTATCCATTATCTCTAGTAAAAAAAAATTGTAGTATCTTATTAAGCAACATTTTCTTAGATTCAAAATTAATTTGGTTAAAATTAATTTTATCTTAACCTTTAAACCTACTAAAATATATCGAAACTGAACATCCTGACAAACAAAAGTACATAGCAATATATCAAAGAATTCCATTAACTATATATATCAACTTTCTAATAAAAATTCTTCAATGCATTGAAAATCTATATTCACTTTGAATTTTTAAAATTGTGTTTTGGTGAATAAATTAGATCTTTTCAAAAGAATATTTTAGTTCTCATTTATTAAAGTTAATTTAAGCAGCAGGCTTATAGTAGTTATTTAATATTCAAATAAAATCAATATTTTCTATATTTATTTTAAAATAACATATTCAAACATAAATGGATCATTTAATACTAGTGTTTAATAGACCATTAAGTAAAATACTATAGAAAAAACTGTATTTTTAAAGATTAAAATCATACTATATGAAAATATACAGTCATTTTCGAAGTCAACTGGAGTATCAAGCACTTTAAAAACGATAATGTGTTTTGTTTGAAAAAAAGGTGCAGCACACTTTGACTGTGGGGTTTATGTTATTGTCATTGTTATCTAAATTCTGAAGTGTTTGTCACCTCTCCTCATAAAATTCCCTTCCCTGGTTCCATATTTGCTTCACAATTCTCAACATTCCTAATGGTCTCGCTTCTTGTTTCCAAATCACTACTAATATACTTCTTACAGCTTCTGATTCTTGTTTCAGCTCAGAATGGAAAGTGTCCACCATATTTTGAATGTGGATTTCTTGGCAAGATTCGGTTTCCTTTCACAACCACTGAGCAACAACACTGCGGCTTATTGCCTATACATGGCTGTCAACAACATGATCCATATTCTCTCAAAACCATCCTTCTAAACTCCTCAACATCTAGACCCTACACTGTTCTAAAGGTAGAATCTCGTACCATAATGATCGTAGATGATGAACAACAAAATCATTTGCGATCCAAAAGTTGCAAAGCGTTCAGCAAGAATTTTAGTCTTCCTCACACCTCTCCTTCAGCTTCTTTCCACATCAAATATAGTATCACTCTCTTCAGATGCAATCACTCCTTCCAACCCACCCTTCCCGACTATTTTCATAAATATTCAAACTGTTCTTCTGAATACGTTATCTACTATGGCTATCCAGATACAGCAACTCCTCTGGATTTAAAGTGGCAGAAATCTTTAGCGCCATGTTCAACCATTCAGCTTGCAACACAAGGAAACTCTGATGGCGACCTGTTTCAATTTCTAACTAGTAATATCGCTATTGAAGTTCAGTTATCTGATGAGTGTGAAAGGTGTCTTAGTGATGGAAAGGGCCAGTGTTTACCTGACAGTAAAGGAAACTTCTATTGCTCCACAGGTATGCAAATTTTATTCTCATAACTTTTGGTCAAAAAAATTGTGTAGGGGAGGAGAGGATGCTCAAGTTCAGGGATTGCCATAAGCCTCAACTAAACAAATGAATTTTCAATGAATGAAGGATTAACATAAAACATCTAGTTCAAGATTTGTTTATTTACATCTGTTCTACATTTAGTTGGCATAGAATTAGCCCAACGTTCTGTCTTCTATATATCATAATTTGTTCAACAAACTTATCTTTATAAAGATTAATCACGCATATTAATATAACTTTTTTTCTTTATAAATAATTATCTATTATTAAATATTTCAATTATGTGTATTCTAAAAAAATTCAGAGTAATTTAGTAAAAAATGGGATGGGTGATCCACTTTATGTTAACTTCATCGTTTGTTCTAAATTAATTGGTTCCTTTGATTTTCAATGCAGAGCATAAGCATTTGGCGAGGAAGTTAGGACTAGGTAAGGCTCCTTCTTTTCTTATCTGTCAAACTTAGAACCATATATTCCATGTCTGATGTGCCCTGATGAATTTTTTGCCCCTCATTGAAACTTACGATGATTTCCGATGCATCTCTCATTTTAAATTTTCATATAAATGCTCGAGGACAGAGTCATACAATACCTATTAATCAAACAGTTTCAACTTTCACATTTACACGTTCTGCACGATAATCTTAAATTAATAGGATTTCTCCTTTTTGTTGGTTTCTAGGTATTGGATTTCCGGGAATTGTCATAATTGGAATACTGATTATATGGCAGCGTAAGCCTAGATATGTGTTTGATTTCTTTTCAAATCCAAACCCAGAAAGTGCGAGTATCTACTTTGGGGTCCCTGTCTTCACCTATAAGGATCTTGAAATAGCAACAAAAAGTTTTGATCGTTCAAGAGAACTAGGAGAAGGAGGCTTTGGTATTGTTTACTTTGGTATGTGACAAACAAACTCCACCTTTCTGTGGAAAAAATAATTCAATGGGTCTTCACTTTCTCTGTACTCAAATAACTCTTGCATTCATCTCTATTTTAATAACTAGGAAAACTCCAGGATGGACGTGAAGTTGCTGTGAAGCGCCTATATGAGCACAACTATAGGAGGGTAGAACAGTTCATGAATGAAATCAAGATTCTCACACGCTTGCGCCACGAAAACTTAGTGTCTCTCTATGGCTGCACTTCACGTGACAGCCGTGAACTACTGCTTGTTTATGAATACATTTCAAATGGGACTGTGGCCAGTCACCTCCATCGTCATGAATCAACACATCATGGCTCTATGCCATGGCTTATTCGAATGAAAGTGGCCATAGAGACTGCCACCGCATTGGCCTATCTCCATGACTCTGAGATCATTCACCGTGATGTCAAAACCAACAACATTCTGCTTGACAGCAATTTCTGTGTTAAGGTTGCAGATTTTGGATTGTCAAGACTGTTCCCAATTGATGTCACCCATGTTTCCACTGCTCCACAAGGCACCCCTGGCTATGTTGATCCTGAATATCACCGATGTTACCAACTTACCAACAAGAGTGATGTGTACAGTTTTGGGGTTGTGCTTATTGAGCTAATATCATCTCTGCCAGCAATTGATCTGAACCGGCATAAGGATGAAATAAACTTGGCGGATCTAGCCATAAGGAAGATTCATAAAAATACAATTGCTGAACTGGTGGATCCTTCCCTTGGTTTTGAATCAAATGGTGATGTTAAAAGGCAAATAACTGCAGTAGCAGAATTGGCTTTTAGGTGTTTACAACGGGACAAAGAATTGAGACCCTCCATGGGTGAAGTGTTGGAGGTGCTGAAGAGAATTGAAAGTCGGAAGGATGAGGCAAGGAATGTAGAAGTGAATGTTGAGGATGAAGAGCCATCATCACCATGTTCAGCAGATCACGATGAAGTGAAATTGTTGATGAATATGAAGTTGCCACCTTCGCCAAAGGCTGTAACAGATAAATGGAACAGTCAATCTACTAGTCCTAATGTCAGTGGTCAATAAATCTAACTCCCAGCTTGTAACTTACTTCCTTTCTCACTAAAATACCAAACTTTTTTAAGTAACTATCATTGGTTAACTTTTTTTTATCAATATAATTTTTTTTTTAAATTGTAATATTTTTCTAGAATTATCTTTAAATAATTAATATATATAAGCTGAGAAAATAATCATAATAAAAATTAATTTTTAAAACTATATTATTCAATTATCCAATTATTATAAGATAAAAAGAAAAATTTATAATATTTATTATTTGAGAAATAAAATAATAAAATATATATATTTTTTAAATTAATTGATACAAAAGAAACTAATAAATAATCTTATTTGAAAAATTAGAAAAAGAGTATACTGTATTAAAGAATATCATCACTAACTGTATTCTTAATTATTACATTTGTTTAATATTAAAATAATTTTTTTTTATATTTGGTGGTAATTAAAACATTTTATCTAAATAAAATAAAATATAATAAAATTGAATTGATTTATTTAAAAAATTAGTTAAAAAAAATTGAAATAAAAAAAGTTGAACCAGTTATTGTAAATTGAACTAAGTAATATAATAGAGATAAAAAAGACTATAAACATATATAAATTGTGTAGAATTTAACAGAAAGACTAGAAGTTTAATCAATAATAAAAAGGATAGTTAACAGAAGTTTAAGGAAAGTGAAGGATACTTATGAGAATTGGTAAGAGAAAGAGTTTTGAAAATAAAAATTGAAAAATATATACAGGAGAGGAGAATAATATTAATTGACTCATTTATGTGAATGGTGAAAATTATATTAAGATGAGTAAGAATTATAATAAAATGATAAGGAAAATAAAAAAGTTAAAAATGTGTAGACAAAAATAGAAGAAATATTCGTTTATATATTGTGAAATAAATAAATTTATTTGGTATTAAAAATTATTTATTATAAATTTTAGCTGTTGTTTATCATGGTTCTAAGTCGTGGTTCAGAGCAGCTGCAATTGTGATCACAATATTACTGATTAGACTCAAAGAAAAAGGAAAATAGTGATACTCCCTCAGGAAGTGAAGGATCTTTCCAAGATTCAAGGGAACATGTGTTTTGTGTTTCAAAGGCCCTTCTTACTCGTTTTCCAAGTCAACAGCGGAGAGTGGACTGTGAACAACTTGCAACCGTGTGACACGATTGCGGGCGAAGAATGGGTTATAAATTATTGGTTATTTTTTTTCTAGGTGTATGTCACAACATTTTCATCATCTGAGGATGTTTCCTGTTTGCATGTTCGTCATGGTTTTCATTCTGTCTGTTAGGGATGTAAGTGGGCACAAAGATGATTGTCCACTGTGGTTTGATTGTGGAAACCATGGGAGGTTCGGTTTCCCTTTCACCACGGTACAACGCCAAGACTGTGGCCTATTTCCAATCCATGGTTGTGATGATCACAATCCAAATTCAGGGTCAGGTGTGTCGTTGAAGATTGGATCAAGCCGGATTAGAGTCAGAAATTTTGAGATGGACATGTTCAATTCTATTGTCTACTACATTGATGTTCATCTCAAGAATCTCTTGCAATCCGATAGTTGTGAGACATTCAGCTACAATATTTCACTCCCTCAATCTCCCTTTGGTTACTTTGATATCTACAACAACATAACCCTGTTCAAGTGCAACAGCACCATCCATGTTAAGACCCCAAAAACATTCCTCAAAAATACAAGCTGTGGCTACGACATCTTCATGGGGCCTCCACACTCTGATGATGTGTCTCAGCCTTCAACTTCCTGTTCAATGGTTCAGCTTCCCCTTAATGGTTTTGCAGTCTCTGCAAATCCGTTTGCATTCTTAACTGCTGACATTCCCCTTCAATTCCATCCGTCAGATGAGTGCTTCCAGTGTCTTCATGCCCGACGCCGTTGTCTCCTTGACAACCAAGGAAAACTTCATTGCGCCCAAAGGTATTCAATACCCAACCTAGAGGAATACTGTAAATATTTTAGTTCTAATACATTTTTTATTAATTAACTTTTATTAGAAATTATAAATGTTAATGGATGTTGCTTATAAATAAAAAGAGAAACTTGTTGAATAAGAAGAGAGATCAATAATAAAAATAATATCAAAAAATGTTACTAAAAAATTTGCTGCAATTTAGTTAAAGTATTATCACTTTCCAATATTTTTTTTTAAGTAATATAATTATATAAAGCAGTCATATATGTCTCTTTTCACATTTATTTATCTCATTGCATTCATTTTTTAATTTCCTCACATCCCAACCATTTTTTCAGATCCCTTTGTTGATAATTAATTTTGCAAAAATCATCTCTTTATGTATGTGATCGATCTTTCCTACTATGAATATGCTGTTCTTTTATTTACTTAAGATTACACGAGAAAAAAAATATATTATATATATAGATTCAATTAAATGTAATAGTTGGGAAGAAACATTAGGTGTAAATTAATCTGGAACGAGTGAGATTATACTTTTGTTTTAGAAGAATATGATGAATGAATATGAGATGAAATAACTGTTTGATGCCCATATGGCACTGGATTTATACAGTTGATCATAATTTTGTTTCATTTTTAGGCTTGCCATAATTTGTGTGAAATAATTTCTATGCAGGAAGGATAAAATTTCAGCTTGGAAGCTCGGATTGTCATTAGGTAAGGATGAAATATTAAATTATGCAGAATGGAAAAATAATAATGGCAGATAATTATGCAACCGTGGCAGGTATAGGTGTTGGACTATGCACAATAATAACATTCGGGTTGATCCTCACAATACGGCGCTGCAAACGGAACTATCATGCTAAATTCGAGTCAAGAAACATTGGTGCTGAGCCTTACGAAAATCCCGATATGATGACAGATAGGATCTTCTTTGGGGTACCCGTCTTCTCTTTCAAGGAGCTTCAAGAAGCAACCAACGATTTTGAGCGCACCAGAAAGCTAGGAGAGGGAGGATTTGGAAGCGTTTACTATGGTGAGTAGAGTGCTAATTAGTATATAATCATTCATTCACTTTTATTAAGCATTGAAATGTAAGAAATTAAAATGCAGGTAAACTGGAAGATGGACGGGAAGTTGCAGTGAAATTCTTGTTCGAGCACAACTACAAGAGAGTGCAACAATTTATGAACGAAATTGAGATTCTCACTCACTTGCGGCACAAGAACCTGGTGTCCCTCTACGGTTGCACTTCGCGTCACAGCCGCGAGTTACTGCTCGTCTACGAATACGTCCCCAACGGCACTCTTGCTTACCATCTCCGCGGAAGGGACAATATGCTGACGTGGCCAATTCGGATGCAAATTGCCATAGAAACCGCGACTGCGTTGGCTTATCTCCACGCCTCCGACATCATTCACCGCGACGTGAAAAGCAGCAACATTCTACTGGACACAAATTTTTTGGTTAAGGTGGCGGATTTTGGGCTTTCGAGGTTGCTGCCAAGCGATGTAAGCCACGTGTCAACTGCTCCTCAAGGAACTCCGGGGTACCTGGACCCTGAGTATTTCCAGCACTACCAACTGACGGACAGGAGTGACGTGTTTAGCTTTGGGGTTGTGGTTCTTGAGCTCATATCTTCCATGCCTGCTCTTGATGCGAGCAGGGACATTGATGAGATAAACTTGGCCAATCTTGCCATAAAGAAGATTCAAACTGGGAAACTCACTGAGCTTGTGAGCCCATCCCTTGCTTTTGATTCCGACCAAGAACTCAAAAGGATGGTCACTTCCGTCGCCGAATTGGCCTTTCGCTGTGTGCAAGGAGACAGGCAATTAAGACCTTCCATGGATGAAGTTGTCCAAGCACTACACCAAATTCAAACCTACTTTTAAAATTTCTATTTTTCAATTTCACCTATAACATTTTCACCGTTAATTGTAGTATTTTTTATCACATATATTATATATATATCAGGTTATTATTTAATTAATTAAAATTATAAAATATTTATTTAATAATAAATTTATAATTAAAAATATAATTATTGTATAAATATTATAAAAAATATTTTATTTTTGTTGAAGAATAAAAAATAACATAATTATGATTTTTATTTTGTAAAAGGAATTATAACATAAAAATTTTGTTATCTTATTTTATCTTTTCATTTTTACTTAGAAATAAATAAATACAATAAAACTTAAAATTATTTATATATATGAAAGATTATATATCCTTGTTTTTTTAGTTATTTTTATTATTATAATAAATTTAAATATATTTTTTTCATTCTATTTTTATCATTGAATTAAGTATGAGTCTGTAAAAATTAATTTATAATTATACTATAATTTAAATTTTAAGTAGTTAGGTATAATTATTAATACTTATTAAAAAATCTACAAATAAAAATTTCTACAATTTACACATTATACATCGATATACATTATTTTCATCATTATTATTTTACAAATATATAAACTATTCCATTCTTTTTTTTATGTCATCATCTACCACCGGTCAAAGCATAGTTCTAAATAAACGCTAATAAATGTAAATGTGTATAAATCTATTAGGATGAGCGAACACTATGACTTTGGATTCATTTGTACAAAATTCGGTTAAAAATTTATTATTATTATTATTATTATTGTTATTATTATTATTATTATTATTATGAGTTTGAGTATCGTGAGACTTTTCAAGTGCATTGTTGATTTTGTTGACTGTTTCTCTTTCTCTTTTTTGTTTCGAATTTTCAAATATCTTTTTGAGTAATTTTACACTATCAAAAACTGTGTAGCACATTAAATTGTTACAGAATATCATTAACGAACATCTCATCATGTGACTACTACACGAAAAGCAAATGCGAATTTTATTAAAATATTAGAAAATAAAAATATAGTTTATAAAACATAATTTATAACAAAGTAAAAGTAGACACTAAGTCGGATCAATATTTCATTTAGGAACTAAAATAAAATTTACAAAAAAGTTTAGAAACTAAAAATATAACTTTAGTCCATAGTGATTTCAGATTTTGTGAAATGATTTTTTTTTATGGATAATTCACCCATTTAAAAAATAATAATAATATTAGAGAAATAAAAAGTAAATTTAAAATTTAGTTTTCCTGATTTTATTAGAACGTATTTAAGTCTAATATAATTGCAAGGTTCAATTCTAATTAAAGATTGAATATAAAGTTCCTTTACTTGATTTTGGATTACACACTTTCTAACTTTTGACCAATTTTTTCTGAATAATATTTGAAATTAGAATCTAAATCACATTTAGTAGTAAACCAACTACTCCCATTCTCATTTTAGTCTTTGACAACATTCTTACATGAAAAACTTTTTTGATTGGATCTGCCGCAGTTGATTTTTCACACAGAAATTTTGAGCGCCGACGCAAATGCTGACTATCTCAGCCCAGGTTTTATTCTTTGACTAACACTTATAAATTTTGAACGTGTTTAAGACTTTAGTTAAGAAAATAAAAAAATTATTAATTACGAAAATAAAAGTGAAATATGAGATTAATTATTCAAATATACTTTACTAGAACCATTCAAATAAAAATGTATTAAAGGGACTCATTAATTTTTGAAAATTTTTATGATTTTTTAGAGTTTAAAAATCTTGGGTGCACGCGAAAGTTTTATTTATTTATTTCACAATTTCACGCCGTGGCGTGTATAAAGTCAAAAAGACGTATTAATTCTAAGAGAAGAAGAGAGTGTTAAATACTTCTCACAAGTCAACCCCGGAGAATCAGCAAGAACTGTGTCCTGGGTAGTCACTTTTTTTATAGAATTAAATATATTTTTATCTCTATTTTTTTTATTATCTTTGATTTTATATTTTAGATAAACAATCCAGTTTTTCATTTTTTTACTAATTTAATTAAAATAAAAATTATTATTAAATATTAAATTTAGATTTAAAAAAATTATTAAATCATATATTTTTCAAAATTAAGGAAAAAATATTTATTCCCTTTTTATATTATTATACTTTTACTATCCTTTAATACTTTTAGAATTTTTATGCAGGGTGAAGAAGTGAGACAACAGTGTATATATATATATATATATATAGAGGAATTCGAAGGTAGTGTGGTGCTTGTATATGTTCTATCCCTCATATGAAAATGTCTCGTGTATATGTAATCGTTTTGTTTTGTCGTCTAACGTTGTTGCTTGTCTCAGCTAGGAATGCAAATGGACACCGTTCTGATTGTCCAGATTCATTTGATTGCGGAAGTATGGGGAGAATTTCCTTTCCCTTCACCCCCTTTGAACGCCAGAATTGTGGTGTTTTGGCAATCCATGACTGTAATAATCGCAACCAAACAGCATTGAAGCATGTCCAGTTGACCAATGGAGGAAAATTTTTTCAAGTTACACAAGTTAGTGATGTTCTTCATTCGTGGCGCACTTATATATCCATTATCGATGAAGATTTCAGCAACCTTCTGGAAAATGATAGTTGTAATGCCTTCAGCTATAACACCACCATCCCTCCCCCCTCTCCTTTCGGTCATTTTTATCTGCAACACACTCTAACAGCCTTCAATTGCACGCACCAACCAAAAAATAACCTTTCTAATCATCATTTCTTCAACTACTCTCTATGCCCTCCCTCTGATTTTTACTTTGCCCCTTCAGACTCTGATAACGACGACTACCTCCGCTCCTTAACCTCCTCATGTTCAATGGTTCAACTTCCCGCCAGACAAAATTCTCTGCTCTTCCAAGATCCATTTGGGTTTTTAACTTCTCAAATTACCTACCAATTCGAGTTTTCAAATGAATGTGAACAGTGTCGAAAGGAAAAAAGGGGCTCTTGTCGACCTGACAGCAATGGAAATTTATATTGCGCCATGAGGTACTACTACTAATACCTTAACAAAACTTCTACATGAATATTTATATATATAACCAGATCTTTTATAATCTCCACACTTTTTAATTTCTGAACTGCTATAATGCAAGTTAACTCTCCATGTTTTTCCTCCTCAACCCAGGACTTAAAAATTTAGATAATTAATTCCTGCTTCATTACTTGTATATTTAAACTACTTCACTTCTTTATCATCTAATCGGAACATCTGCTGCTTTTAAATTATGCAGGAAAACTAGACTTTCGACTCGGAAGCTTGCATTAATCCTAGGTAACTTACAGATTTTTAACATTCCTGCTTCCAAATTTAAGGCATATATTTCAATTTATTTCACTCTACATCATGTTCTTTTCATTTCATTGGATACGTGGGAGAATCAATTTCTCAACAACGAAACTTCATTGAATGCATTATGGATAGATGTTTTACGATAATTGCAAATTTTTTAATATTTTGAAAAGAAAATGAATTTAACATTTACAAAACATACAAAAATTCAATAGTTAACGTAGAAAGTATCATAAAATAATTTAGAATTATTCTTCATTTCGTACTCTGCCTATGCGCCAAATTTAACATTACACTCTGTTTTCTCCAACATTATTTAAAATGGAACTCTTGGATACTATGGATAATAACAAAAAAGTGAAACAAATTTAACGTAACATCCTTCCCTGGAAAAAAGTTGTAGAAAGCCATATTAATTTCATCAGCAGTAAGTTTCTTTAAATTATTTATTTTAGGAAAAAAGTTAATCAATACCTTAAGTTAAAGAGTTAAAAGTATTTCTTTGTTAAAAATATTATTAGTATACCCATCATATTTTTATGTAATTTTAATATAAAGATTAATATATTATCTAATCAGAGACATTAGTCAACCATCTGCACGACTCTTTTCCTCCCCTCTTTGGTTCATTCATTGGCCAACTTTGACAAAATAACTTCAATTTGAGTCTATATATCAATTGTTAAACTGATTAAAAGTCGCAATCTTTGAAGGCATTGGAGTTGGACTAATGAACATGTTTGGGTTGTTCCTCTTGTTACGCTACTGCAAACGTAAATATGGTCAATCGAGTAACACTATCGATTCCTTCCCAGATCCTGACACTGAGAGTGAAAGGATCTTCTTTGGGGTACCCGTCTTCTCCTATAAGCAACTTCAAGAGGCAACCAACAATTTTGACCCCACTAGACAGCTAGGAGATGGAGGCTTTGGCATTGTTTACTACGGTCAGCACATAATACACTACATACCTCATTTCCATTACACTGTTAACATCACTTTTCGATCTTATTAATTCGCTTAAGCATTTATCTTTGAAAAACCAGGAACACTGAGAGATGGAAGGGAAGTTGCAATCAAGCATCTATTTGAGCACAATTACAAGAGAGTGGAACAGTTTATGAATGAAATTGAGATCCTTACTCGCCTACGCCACAGAAATCTTGTGTCCCTTTATGGCTGCACTTCACGTCACGGCCACGAGCTACTGCTTGTGTATGAATACATTCCAAATGGCACAGTTGCTAGCCATCTCCATGGTGATTTAGCGAGGGTTGGTTTGCTGACATGGCCTATTCGAATGCAAATTGCCATAGACACTGCTACTGCATTGACCTATCTCCATGCCTCTAACATCATTCACCGCGATGTGAAAACCAGTAACATTCTACTTGACATCAATTTTTCGGTTAAGGTAGCAGATTTTGGGCTTTCAAGATTGTTCCCCAGTGATGCAAGTCACGTGTCCACAGCTCCACAAGGGTCTCCGGGGTATCTTGATCCTGAATATTTCCAATGCTATAGGCTCACTGAGAAGAGTGATGTGTATAGCTTTGGAGTTGTGCTCATGGAGCTAATATCATCCATGCCAGCAGTTGATGCAGCCAGGGAAAGAGATGAAGTTAACTTAACAAATTTTTGCATGAAAAAGATTCAAAAAGGAAAGCTTAGTGAGCTTGTAGATAGATCCTTCGGTTTTGAGTCAGACCAAGAACTTAACAGGATGGTGACTTCAGTGGCAGAGTTGGCCTTTCGGTGTGTGCAAGGAAACAATGAATTAAGGCCTTCTATGGATCAAGTTCTGGAAGTCCTCCAGAAAATTCAAAGTGGGAATTATGAGTCTGAGAATCTAGAGAAAGGAGATGATGGTGGTAATGTTATCTCGTCTACATACAGCGAAGAAGTGCAACCACCAGTAGCAGCTTCACGGAGCTCGAGTCAAATTGAAATTTTCATGAACAATAATAAGCTGGAAGCTTCGCCAAAGTCCTTCAATGAGTGTATGTTTGATGTACAGGAAAGAATTGGAGGGGATGAAAATAGAGAAGAAAAAAAAAGTTGAAAAAAAAATTGAATATTTCGTTATTTTGTAGAATAGAAATTAATGAAAAAGAAAATTGAAATATTTTAAAAGATATTCCATTAATTGATTTGATAAACAATAAAAAGATAAATAAAAATAAGTAAAAAATAATAAAATGACTCATACCATTTTCATGTTTTCTTCTCCTTCCTTCTCCAAACCAAAATTATCTCTCAGCTTTGTCAAGTGAGAGTTGAGAAGTTAGACTTGCAAACTGATAGGAAATGGGTAAAGGCAAAGGTTAATGCAGAGACAAAGTCACGGGCATTCTCAAGAGGTAAAGACTTGTGCCCTCAGTCCAGGATTGGAATTCAGGGAAAGGATGAACTTTTACTTGGTGTCACCAACATGATTTTCAGCCTTCTCAACATTCCTTTCTTAACTCAAATCCATCCGCACCAACAGTGGATCCTCTGTTCCAAACAATGAGGAAGGATGACAAATATGAAAATGAAGCTACCACGCCCAATATCAGTGGTGAACCACTTTTTGTCTAATAATAACAATAGTTTTCCACGTTTTGGTAAAAATTAAGAATATTACCGAACTCTTTTTGTACTGTCGAGGCTCCTAATTCCATTACAGTAATGATTGATGCAGAATTTCAAAGAGACAAAGACTAGAAAAAAAAAAGCAAAGGAACCAAAAAGGATAAATGAAGGGGAGAAAAAAAAAACTGTGAGCCACGTCACATAATTCGTTATTTATCAGCCAAATCAATGTAACTATTAATTAGTAGCGCGTGAATGCATAGATGACCTTGTACTAGTACATTTATTCTTTGTTTTTCTCGAGGATTACATTGTTCTCATAAATCGCAAGATAAAGTTGGTACAAACAACTATTCATTTTATTTTATTGAAAAAAAAAAACGACATGGAAATTGGTTGGGTCCTACTTGGGATTCCATTTCCATGTTGTTGGCATCAGTCATACCACACTTTAATCCAAAGTATCAAAGAAGAATTAAAGAAAGTAATGAATGTGTATGGAAGAAAAAATAAAACCATTCCCAAAATTGATCCCATGCTTGTTACAAGCAATCAATCACCTTTGTCCCCTCACAATTATCAATATTCAAATTCAAACTCACTTTAACACTCTTTTAATAGAGCAGAGAAGAGAGTGAGGAAGAGGGAGAAATAGCTCAGGAGATGGCTGCATTGCACAAGTTCAAGCTGTTCGCAACGCCGTGCGGAGTGGGGCAAAGCCCAACCCAAAGCCCGAGGACGAGCCCGTTGGTTCAGTTCCGGCGGCCCAAAACATCCCTGCGTAATCTTCTTAGCCTGAACCGGTCACCTCGGCGACAAGAACACGTGACGGTGGAGAAGAATCCCATGCGGAGATACTCACTGAAGGATCTCTTCGTGTCCTCGCCGCCACGAGAGGAGCACGTGCACGATCACGAAACCACTCCAATGTTGGCTTCCGTTGCCGTTCCTAATTCTTGGAGTAACGAACCCGGTTCAAACAACCCCCCCTGGACCGGTTTTCGTTGCAGGTCCTTGTTGAAACGGAAATATTGGCGCCCTCTCCTCCTCACTATTCCCGAATAATCTATTCGACCAGTTTCATCGTACCACTTCCATTTTGTTCCAAATTTCTGTTCCATATCAAAGTTTTGGTTCTCTATTTAAGTCTCCTTAAATATAATTGCATTTTATTTTTCGTTACCCGAGGCTTCCTCTATGTGTATTACTTTGTTAAGGTAATTCTGTGATACGAGAAATCAATTAGATTGTCACTTAACGGTGTATCCGTCTCTTCGATTGAAACTAATGTTAACAGTTTAATTTATTTGTCTCAATCTAACTCATTGAAAATATTGTTGTGCTTGCGAGAGGAGAAGCTGTTCTTTTGTTTCTTAGTGCTGTTTTAAGAAAAACAAAATCAAAAAGGAAAAGTTAAGTTGGAATTGTCTAAAGAGAGGAGTGAGACACGTTGTGAGTTGGGAGAGAGAAGAATACTTTCTTAAAGAACGAACAATCAATGTCGATATAAGACAAAAGATAAAGAGAGACATGCTTTGGAAACATCCAAAAACAATGCCTTTGATTTTTTTTGGCATTGAAAAAACTTTTCCTTAAAGCTTGACTGTGTTAGTTTTGAAACTGAATAAATAATCTATTTGTGCAGGATATGATGAGGGTATAAGTTGAGGCGGGAATCAGAAAGTAATTGTTATGAGGTAGGGCAATTATTTTTTATACCATGTTCTTCCAATTAAATCTGTTTCTAACTTTTTAATGGATCGTACCAAAGTTTGCTCAACAAAATCCTTCTCAGCTAGGTCAATTGTCATGACTTGGCTATTAATTGTGAGTAACAGATAATGACAATCCCAGCATATACCAAAGAAAATGCACATAATCTTTCCAACATATGGTCTACAGGCTTTACAGTTGTTGAATTATACATGACATGACAGTATTCATGTGTTTAATAGTTTAAGATGACATTGAACAACAACATAAAGCTATAAACTATCAACATACTAATATATATATACATATATTATTTATGTAACTGATACCCAAAAATTAAACTTGAATTGGGCTGAGTCTGTGCTCATAAGGATTGGGCTACGAATGGGTGTGTCCATTTCTAGACCCCATTTTACTCAACTACTTTTAAAGGTGAAATTTGAAAACTGGTCTGGTAGGTTTGAGCTCAATTTTGAATTAGGATAATTGTTATTACACCAACTAATTCTTATTTTTATATATTTTTTTAAATTATATTTCGGAGTGGGAAGCTAAAAGTTTAAAACTTCCAGAAATGTGTTTTTTCAAATTTTAAAATTTCAGCATATTGCAAAAGTACTTTTGGAAAATATTTAATTTTTAAACCATTTTTAAAATACTAAAATTTTAGCATTATAGGCTGGACTTTTAGGAAGCCAAATTTTAGAAAAGAAAAAGAGCAGTAATTGCTTTAAAGGAACCACCTTTGCATTATTTGAATAATCTATGATAATGACTTTAAAGTCACAAAGAATTTGTGCCCTTAATTCTGGTTCTCACCATCATTAAAATTTTACTTATCAATTAAAAGTGTGACTTCATTAACAAAAGGGATAAGATTTTGGTTATTACATTACTTAAAAATTAGTTATCTTTATTATTAGGGTGTTTATGCATCCACACCATTAATTCTCATTATTTTTTACTCTTCTATTTCTTTTCTAGGATCCGTTTTCCAATTGGCACTGTTAAATGGATATATATGCTTATTTAAAAAGAGGTAGGACCGAACTACGGTCAGCAGTGGTTGTTTGTCCCCTGTATGTTTAGCAAACTGGCCTCTCACTCTGGGCCCATAAAAGGCCCATCCTTCCTAATGCTGATCCATATTATTTTTCTTTATTTGAAACATGAGCATTAAAATATGGACTGGACAAAAATGTACTAACTTTGATATAAAAAAAATAAAAATAAAAAAGAAAACCAAACAAAAGCATGAGCAGTGATCCAAGGCTGTTTGGTCTGGGAATGCTCACTAAGATCTCAGGGTGTTGAAAGTTGTCAAGGGTTAATAGTATATATACATACAACTTGGAGAATGTGTCCTTCCCATTAGTACAAGATTTTGTTTCTTAGCAATTATTGGAACATGCTCTTGTCTAGGTTTAACTTTATCCAGCAGCTACATCCAGTGTGACATTTTAGATTAGTTCTGCTCTTACCAATTACCATAGACATCCTGAAATTGTCTTGTTGGTACAAGCTAAAAGGACTCTTTCTGCTATTTCCCCATACCTTTAGTATATTTTTATTTTCACTCATATTGAGAAAACATAATTTAACAACTACTAAACAAGACTGGTTCTCTGTAACATGACAAAAAAAGGTTTGAATCTTCACTAAAATAAGTTGTTTAAATTTAATGTCTAATAACATTTTGAATAGAATTGTCAATACATAATTTGATAGGATTAATTTGAATGTGAAAAAAAATAAAAGGTTTCTTCGAAAGCATTATGCATGTGCAGAATATATCAGTACAAGTTTTTCATGGTCAAATGGAACATGGAAGCATAATGGGCTGCTATGTTTGAGATAATAAACAAATTACAGAGTTGAACTGAATTACTTAGATTCACACTGTTGCATGATGCTACAACACAAACCAATGAGTTTGCCAACTTGACAATTTGTTGTTTTATGATAACCATACAATCTGAAAGTCACTTTCAAAAAGTTGCACAAAACTTCCTAATGATACAGCTTTTCTCCCCAACTACTACTTTTAATCGGAATGCTTCAATATATTATCCCTAGGCCAAGAAACGCATATTAAATGCATGTTTCATTGTCATCCCCAACTGGTTGCATCACAGTAACCACATAAAAATTGCCCCACTATACTGCTGATAGCTACTTAGATAAGAAAGAGTATTCAGTATCAACTCAATCCTCTTTGAAAAACCATGAAACCATCTATATACATATAGGAAGAGAAGAGATGTGCTTCTTAATCACTTCTTTTTATAGTATAGTTCTAATATTTAGGTAAGATAAAAACTAATTAAAAATTACAATGTTGGAGAGGAAAATTTGGTTCACTTTTATGAAATATTTGAATATTGTTTATTCTTATTTTACATCTATTACATAGTGTTAAGGATATTATTATTTGTGAAATTTGAATAAATTTAATTTGAGTACTGAGCATAGGATACCTATGTAACCAAACTTAGATTGATCCAATATAGGCTGTACATACAGGTATATATAAGTAATATAATTGGAGGGAAGAAACAATAATCTACTCATGCAATCACGTGCTTCCTGATCTTTATTTTTGGCCCGATATTAATGAGACATTGTTCTCAAAATTGTAAAATAGTATATGTAATGATTTACATTGGTAAACCATCTGCTGTTACTGTTGAAGTCTTCATGGCGCAGCTGCATACTGCATGAGATAGCTCCATATCAGGCGTAGATAAACATGCATCCCAGAATATCTTCTGTTTCTAACCCCCACATACATATATACATTCAGGTACATGATATTCTTATTTGATTGATTGTTAAAAAAAATTACTATAAAAAAGATTTGATTTTTTTGAAAAAATAAATACTTTTAATGTCTAAAATATATATATAATGTCTAAAAGTGAATGGAATAGTTGGAACAGTCACAGTTTGAATATTTGAATTTTTCTTTTTTGAAATGAAAAAGTTATATCTTATTAAGAAAAGATACTTGCTCACAAGATTTGTCACAATATTTTTCAAGATGTGTTAAATTTTTAGAGCAATATAATATTTATACACTATTGGTTCAGATATCATTACTCCATGCACAATTTTGCACAAAATTAAGTAATTAAGTAACATTGTCACTTGAAAACATTGATATTCTCTTTAAAAATATATTCATCCAATACTCTAATATTAATTAATACATACAACTGGATCATTAATCCAATTGAAAAAAAAATTAATATTCATTTTATTGTCAATCACTTTTAGGATAAGAATTGCACCTTTTCAAACATTTTCTCATCACTATTTTTTTATGTTAAAAAATAATATTATATTTAATCTTTCTAAAATTTACACAATAAATTATATATAAATATCTTTTTATTCAGATATCTAAGATTGAATTAATAAGTTTTTTCTTGTCCAAAACAAATATAAACATATAACAAAATATAAAAAGAGAAATCTTATTTTTGAGAAGTTTTATTTTAATGTTTATCTTTTTTTTATATAAGAAATACAATGTTTTTCTTATAAATTATATTAGAATTTTTTCATTTTCTTTTCAATATTATAGTACTTAGAATAAAAATTAAGAGAAAAATAATAATTATTATTAATATTTTGTTCTTATTTTATTTTAGTGGTATGTTTTTATACTATTATTTAATATCCAAAATTATTAGAACTAAAGTAGAAAATATATTAATATAGAAGAAAATAACGAAAAAAATTATTAAAATTTAAAATAAATTAAATAAAAAAATTAAATAACATATTACATACGAATTTATATATTTAAAAAATAAAAATAAAATGATATTTTTTTATATAATTATATATTATTAATTACGTATAAATATTTTTTTATTATTAAAAATAAATTAATTATTATTTTATAATATTATTTAATTATTAAAATTATGATAAATCAATTTAAATTATTTATTAAAATATTAGATTTGAATGATTTAATAAGATGGTGATATAACTAAAATTTAATAAAATAATCATTTTTAAAATATTTTTTATGTAATTTTATAAATTTTAACCCTAATATTTTTATATCATAATTTATCACATTATATACTTTTAATCTATTAATCAATTATCAAACAAAATTTTTCTTTTATCTTTATTTATTAATGTACTCTTATTATATTTTTTTTAGTTTTGAATTAGTTTTAGAATTAAATTAAAAAATTATGTTATGAGAGTATAGACTTTTTTATATATGTTTTTAACTTATTTAAAAAAAAATTTAAACTGTTCTTTTTACAAATTAATATAAAAAGTACTTATTATTTTAATAGATTATTTAAAAAAAACATCTTATAATCTATTTAAAATATGATTTTTTTTATTCAATATGAAGAAATTAATAAAAATCACTTTCGATACAATCAAAATAAAAAAATGATATTTAATGTACTTTTAAAAAATGACATATGTTTCACTCAAATAGTAAAATTGACTGTAGCCATCCAAATACAAAATTGAAATGAGGTCTTAAAAATTCAAATTAATGTATATTACCATAAAAAAAAAAAAAAATGAGATTGAAATTCGATTGCATGTTCTAGACTCTACTTATATACAAATTGTTGTTACTTGTTCATTTTCCTCTTCCCTCTTTCAAAATACATTCTTATCAAATGCAGAAAGAAGATGATACTTGATACATGGCTTCTAAACTTTTGACTTACAGATTATGGCCAATACAGCTATGAATCCACTGACAAGAGCTGCAACAGCTGCCACACACCCTCAACTCTTTCCTCCCCAAATGGTCCCCTTCCCTCGGACACCACCATCTATTTCAAACATTAATATATCATACCCTAAACAACTATATATATTTATTTTAAATATGATTCTTTTTTCAACCATAATTACTTGTACTGGATAATTATAAAAATAATATATATCAATAACAATATAACTAATTTCATTTATTTCTATTATATATTTAAATGTGAGGAAAAATAATTTGATTGAAAACTAGAAAAAACAATTTTTTATACAATTTTGTTTCAGGTCAGGTTTTATACCAAGTACATTGCACACAAAAAGTCAAATCAAGCACAAGTATATGAATATGTTCTGTTTGTATACCTACTAAAAATAATTGGGACCTAACTCAATATTCCCACAAGCTACTACTTCATAAACAATAGCAATAATTTCTCATATATGAAAATATAAGTATTCAATAATATGTTTACCATGTGAAAGTGTCATGTATGTCAATTTTAAAATTTTAATACACAAAAACATATAATACCTGGCTATTCAAGGCCTGAAATTTTAAATGCTTCTTCATATAATATTGTTACATATCAATATTAAAGTGAACATGCAGATATTAATGAAAAACTAAATATTTAGTTCATAACAATTAGAAGAATTTACATAAATATGATACATATTCTCATACCTGTATTTGAAAAAAAGTATTTAGAAGTTAAGAAAGATTTATTTATTAATAAACTTGTTGAATTAATTTTAATCTATTAAGTTTTAAATAGATGATTCATTTAATGGATGGATCAACCATTTATAAAATCAAAATAGGTAGAATTAATGATGATTTATAAATTATTTTGTCATCATAATTATATGAGAAAATTTATTTAATATATATCTTTTTAAAAAAAGAAAATTAAGAAGCAGCATTTAAATTTTCAGTCTAAGAAATTTTTTTTTTTATAGATATACATATATAAGGGAGGTTCCAACAGATATGAGATTTTATGACATTTCACTTGACCTATTTTTCTATTATTAAGAGTACGAACAAATATATATAAATTTATTAGCTTATGAAGTTAATTCACTAGTTGACTGCTGCTAAAACAGAGTCAACTATAGAAGCCAGTTTCAAACTATGAAATTCTATCATTAATAGCCACTAAATTCAATGTTACATAAAACATCCTTTTTGTTTAAATTTTTCTCTAAAAGAATATAAATATTTATGATGATAAGAGATCAATTTCAACGTGTGACCAAATGGGATAAATTTGACAATAAGAACTAATTATAAATAATATTTAACTTAAATATATTTTTATCTATAATAAATTAACTAATTTTTATATTTCATCCTCGTACAAAAATTATTTATTGTATTAAAAAATATGTATTTTTTATTTTAATATTGGTGTAACTATTTATATCTATAGTTTATCTTAAATTCTATATGACGCAGAGCATAAAAGATATTACGAATATTTCTTTTAAAAGAAGAAAAATTCCTTAAGTAATAGGATATATACAAAATACTAAATTACTGTTTGTCATTGCTATAAACTTAAATATTACTATAAATAACATAAAAAAGTTATAAAGTAATTAGATAAAAAAAATTATATTAAAGAGAGATATTTTAATTGAAGAACCTTATCTTGTAAAGCATCCTTAATAAGTAGTGTTTGGACATATTGTGCTGACAAAAAAATTAATTGTCCATGAAGACGAGGGACCATAAAACAAAACCCATTGGCAAAGGTAAGCCTGGAATGGTTGTGCAGAAAATATACACATGACAGCTAATCCAATAATTATTTGATAATAAATAAATTCATTATAAATCATTAATAATTAATTAAATTACTCTATTTCTCTATAAAGTATAGGTCTTTCATAATTTTTAAACTATTTTTTATTGAAAATTTGCACTTATAATTTAATTGTTTCCTTATATAAATATTTATAATTTTATTATTTTTATTGCATTAACGTGTTGATGAGTTCTACTTAAGAACATATTTATTTAGTTTGATAGAAATAATATAAACTAGAAAAATAGTACTGTTATACAATTTTAAACAAAGCTATCTGTAATACATTATATAAGTAGTCTAAATATACTATTAACGAAAAATGTATACTTTTTATATAATAAATTATTAATTTTATAATAATTAACTAAAAAATGATATTATAAGTTATTTATAATTTTTTTAACTGTATAGTACTATTAATGAAAGTAAAAAAATAATGAGTAAAGAAGAGGGTAGAGTAGAGAAAGAAGAAAAAATGTGGTCCAGTGAGGTGTGCAATGCAACGCAAAGCAAAGCTGCAGCGCACTTTCTCTCTCAGCCAAACAAACAAGAAGGCATCGTTGTCGACATCATTGCGATCCCAGAAACAAATGCAAACCTCTCCAACACGTGTCCATTTCCATTCACCAATTCCCATACTCACATTTCTTTATTTATTTCACCTCCAAATACACTATTTCCCGTGGTCCCCACCATCTCCCTCTCAAGTTTTTTTCATCTATTTACTCTAACCAAGTTTTATATTTTCTTTCCTTAATTGAATTTCACTTATTCTTCTTTTTGTCCTAAACCACCTAGATAGATAATCATACTCATTCGCCCTTTCCCTTCGTTTGTGACGGAAATTGGTCTCCTCCTTAGGTTGTATGTCCATCTCACTTTCACACTTGCCTGCTACAACATGTTTTTCCAGTTGTCACCTACTTCCTCACTCTATTTTACTCGTTTTTCTTAGAAAGTAGAAAGAAAAAAGAATAAGGGGTTGCATTTTTGTGTGTCTGTGTGTGTGTATTTTTTCCCTCTGGGGGAAGGAAACAGAGAAAGAAAGTTTAAAGATACCGACTTTTAACTGAAACAGAATGTGGGTGTTTGCAAGCAAAGCTTTTTAAGTCACTAAAGCCACTTTCTTCATTCCATGAAAAATAGCTTGATCCCGTGCAACCACGCCAGCAGCATCTGCTTTATTGTTATTCTTTTTGGTTCTGGGGTGGAATCTACTAATAAAAGTTTAAATCTTTGTTTCATTTCTTGGTGGAGGAAAATTGGTTTTGGTTTTGGAGCTGACTTGGTGTTGGGTTGGTCCTAAGATTTTTTTATGCTTTTTGTTTTGTTGTTTATTTAAAGTGCATAATTCTCTCTCTAGGAATTGGGTGCGTCTATTTGTTTAATGGAAGATTATATATGGGTTTACATTATTGGGTTTAACAGTTCATACCTAGTCACCAATACGCGTTTCGTATTCGTATTGAAATCTTTCTTTCTTCTTTAGTGCAAGTTTGCTTGGTGTGGCAGTCTCATCTGATCTGGTTTTGCGCGTGGTGTACACCCAGACATTCTCCTTGGTAATTTAGCTACTTTGTTGTCTTCTTTTTTATGGTTGGAATTTGTGTTCTATGTTTTGGGTACTTTGAACCCAGCAACAAGTTTTTCCTTTTTTTCCTTCAAAGAAAAAAATAATTCAAGCTCCTGGTTCATCAAGCTCAGTAGAGGCCAAGATTTTAATAAATGGCCTGCGATTTCAACTGCAAGGTCAAGACTTTTGGAGTCTGCCACTGCAATTGTGGTTTCAATTTCCCGCTACTGTGACTGCAATTGTGGTTGCTTTTGTCTGCAATTTCCCCTCAATTTCCCGGAATCGTGATTTAAAACCTTGGTAGATGTCAAAACTGGGTCATACAAATTGTATGATGCTTTGTGAAAAGTTGCTTTTGTACTTTGGATTTACATGTTTTATTTGGTTGTTGTTGGGGATGAGTATGTAATTGTTGATCTTTGTGATGAATGCAGATCAAGTTGGGATTAAGAGTATTGCCAAGAAGTGTTTACTTGTGGGAGGAGTGTTTTATGTTTGGAGGTCTACTATGCTTGTGTGAGAAAGGGCCTTTTGAGTTTGAGTAATTTGTTGAGAGGAAGGTGAAGCTGAAGGTTCTTTGGTGGGGGCAAGATATGGCTTCTGGTGAAGGGAGGCGGCGTCATCATGATCTTGTGCCTCTTGCTGCATTGCTCAAGAGAGAGATGAAGAGTGAGAAGATGGAGAAGCCTACTGTGAGGTTTGGACATGCAGCTCAGTCCAAGAAAGGGGAGGATTACTTTCTAGTTAAGACAGACTGTCAGCGAGTGCCCGGGAACCCTTCATCATCCTTTTCTGTATTTGCGGTATTGTTCAACTTTTTTGCTTCAGATTATATTTTCTCCTCTAGAAAGGCATGACATATATAATAAGTAGTAGTTTGGAGATTGCTGATATTTTGCTCTGCTTGTTTTGATGGAAATTTTGCTTTACTTATTACTCTTGGGATGTGGCTACAGCCTTTTCGGACTAAAATGAATGTCCTTTTGGATGGAAGCACATCATCCTATGAGATGGTCACTCATTTCTTCTGGTTCACAGATCTTTGATGGGCATAATGGAAATGCTGCTGCTATTTTTACTAGGGAGAATTTGTTGAATCACGTGTTGGGTGCTCTTCCGAGAGGGCTTGGACGAGATGAGTGGTTGCAAGCTTTACCTAGGGCATTGGTTGCGGGGTTTGTGAAGACCGATAAGGAATTTCAGAGCAGAGGTGTGGACTGTAGCTTTTATTCTTGCACTTTTGGTGATAGTATAGTTATTCATTCATATAGGGAGGGTGGAAATACGGGACAAGAGAATCAGGAATGTTTTTCTTCTTTTTGCTGAATACCTGAGTCTCATTTGGTTTTTTCCAGGAGAAACTTCTGGAACCACAGCCACGTTTGTAATAGTGGATAGGTGGACTGTAACTGTTGCATCTGTTGGAGATTCCCGTTGTGTACTAGATACCCAGGGTGGTGCTGTTTCCTCCTTAACTGTTGATCACAGACTTGAAGAGAATATTGAAGAGTATGTTTTATCTCTAAGGCCTAGTTAGTTTGTTTTTTTTTTTTTGTATGCTTTTTGTTATGAGTTACTCTCTGTATGCACAGGAGGGAACGTGTAACTGCTAGTGGAGGTGAAGTTGGGAGACTCAGCATTGTTGGTGGTGCTGAGGTGAGCATATTTATGTTGTAGTCATTTTTTTTATCCTAAAATGGAAGAAAGGAAGAAATCTTCCATTTGTCCCCTACCCCCTTTCAGCATCTAATTAAGGGACTTTGCATTTAGCTTATCCTTGTTTTAAAGTATAGTTCTGAACCATTACAGATTGGTCCCCTTCGATGCTGGCCAGGGGGTCTATGTCTTTCTAGGTCAATTGGAGACATGGATGTTGGAGAGTTCATAGTTCCAATACCATATGTCAAACAAGTGAAGGTATAATTTGTTTCCAGATAATTTATTTTTCTTTTGGTCAGAGATTACTATGTCTATGCTGCCTGTGAGGACTTTGTTCAGGATAAAAACTTACCCTTTGTCATGGATTATAGCTATCAAAGGCTGGTGGGAGGCTTATAATTGCCTCTGATGGCATATGGGATGCTCTATCCTCAGAAATGGCTGCAAAATCTTGTCGTGGTTTGCCTGCAGAACTTGCAGCTATGCAGGTTGTCAAGGTAGTATGCACTACAATGCTATCTGTAATTTAGCCAAATCAACATGTCTTCTGGCTTGTGATTTGACATTAGCATCGTGTTGCAAAGTTGGCATTTCTCCTCACACATGTATATACATTCCAACTGTTATTCAGGAAGCACTAAGAACGAGAGGGTTAAAGGATGATACAACTTGCATAGTAGTTGACATAATCCCACCTGATAATGAATTGCCACCAACACCTCCCCCCCAAAAGCGGAATAAGCTGAGAGAACTTCTTTCATTCAGGAAGAGGTCCCGTGATTCTGCCAGTAAGCTGTCAAAAAAGCTTTCAGCTGTAAATATAGTGGAGGAACTGTTTGAAGAAGGGTCAGCAATGCTTGCTGAAAGGTAATCGTCATTCTCTTTTATAGGAAAAATTATTCAATTGTGAAGAATTGGAAAATTTCATGAAAGTCACTTGCATGTTGTCTTGCATCTGTGGACCTCCATTTGCCCCCGTAGGAGGATTTCTGTCATTACAAGTAGAGGTTGATACATAATTTATCAAGATGGGCTGTGGGAAAGTGGTAGGAATATTGGTGACTGGTAAATGATATGATGTAAATGTTTTTAGGATTTATTTAGTTTATTGTTCAGATAAGCTCAGATTTTTTCTTCATCTTACAAGAAACGACTTCTCTATCCCTTTATGAAGTTTACTCCTCGTCATAGCACTAACGTTAAGGATCTTCAATATTATGCGTTGCCATTTCTGAATACCACCCATGGATATAGACTGTGTTTTTGTTTGGATTGATGTGACTACTTTTCCACAAATGATTCTCAATTTGAGTAGGTTTGATATAGGATTACAGTTAGCTGGACATAATTCTGAAGATAAGAATTTATGAAAGAAAGGTGTTCACTTACCTGTATATGATTTGGCCAACTTCTGATTTGATACACTTTGTGTTACTATTTAAAACAGTATTTCCCATATCAATACTTATATCCGTAATATTCTATTAAATAAAAAAACAATGTTGAAACGTAGAAAATGAACTATCAGTATCCTGAGACAGTTTCAGTATGTGTTGTGTAGTTGAGTTTTTCTTGTCTGGAAGTATTTTCCTGGTTTGCTTATCGAGTTAGACTTACTCAAAGACAATATCTATCGTATTCCTTTTATTACTTTTAAAACAGTTATGGTTCATGAATATTTAATACTAAATACATCCTACATCCTACATGCAGATTAGGAAATGATGACAACTTGAACGCGGGGCAATCAACATCTGGCATTTTTGTCTGTGCTGTTTGTCAAGTTGATCTTGCTCCAAGTGAGGGCATCTCTGTCCATGCAGGTTCCATTTTCTCCACCAGCGCCAAACCCTGGCAAGGTCCTTTTCTTTGTTCTGATTGCCGTGATAAGAAGGATGCTATGGAAGGAAAACGTCCAAGTGGAGTTAAGGTGTCATAGGCTCAAAATTGGGGTCTTATTCTAGTATTCTTTATGCTATCTTTCACATTTTTTGTATCCATGATTTTTATAGCAAATTAATTGATTGAATCTCACTTCAAGTAGCAACAGATGTATATGTAATATTCGCGAATTCATCTAAAATGGGGATTGCATTTGAGTAGCAAATCAAGGCTGGGAGAGTGCCTGGAATGGATTTTTGGGCGGCTGAAGATTCTTCATTTCCGATTGGTTGTTAGATTTGGATGGTTAAAATACTTGGTGCCTGCTAAATTCTTTTGTATAGTAGTTAATATACCCTCAAAAGTGGGTATCATCTTCATCTTGTATGCAGCATTGCGTGCTACTTCCACCCCAAATTCCTGTGTATAAATTTCCATGACCTTTCAAACCCTTGGGGATTGAACGCTTCAAATCTTCACTGTGAATTCAAAAATTAATCCATCCAAATTCAATTGCATATTCATTTTTCCCCTTTTCTCATGTCTTTTGACTCTCTTCTCATTTTTGTCCTTTTGGTGGAGGAGCGTGTGCTGTAATGATTAATGGATTTTGGTGCAAAATTAAAGCATAATTTTTTTTGAAACTATTGAAAATTTAAACATATTCCCAACCCGCTTTGTATTCCAAAATTAAATTATAATATTTTTATTGCATAAATGCTAAAAAGCGGTACACAGTCACTTTCAAACAAAATTATCAATTTTTCATTGTTAAACATAGTACAAATATAACAAAAATAAAAGTGAGTAGATTTTTTTATTTTATTTGAATTTAGTGGCAGACTGACAGTACGCGTTTTTAATCATTTATGATTCATGAAAATGTTTGGCACAAAATACTCGATGACTTGGAATTTGAAGTCATTGAAGTTGGTACGAAAGCTACAATAGTCGAAGACATGCAACAAAATCATAATGTAACTTAGAAACCATTTACAGGGTAGAATTAGTTCATTCAAATATTTGTGAAGCAATAAGAACAAAACAATTCAGAAACTACTAAAATATGGTCCAAGCGTGATTAGAGGATCAAAATGTTAAAAATAACAGCCGAAGAAAGAGAATATCCCCGCATAAAAGTTCAATGTTTTTTTTATAAGTTATTTTAAATGAAGAAACCATATCAGGTTATAAGTATAACCAAATAATCTAAATTATAATATATAAATAAATATAAATTTTATCTTAGATACAGTTGAAGTTAAGTTTAAACTTTACTATTTTTTATAGAGTATCAAAATCTAAGTAAGATTTGTGTCACTATATTAATTTTTCCATACTTAATTCTCAGACTAAGTCTCTCTCTAAGTCAATGTCGTATTATGCAACTCATATGGGCATGCTAAGAATGCTTAAAATGGTTAAAGAGACTCACCTCTTCTTCAATTATAACATTCTCAACTCGTTCAGAAAAGTAGAGGGTGATTGAGGAAGCATGTGTGGAGTTTATGAATTTGTATTACTGCTTTTGTTTTCTAACCTTGTGCCACTTGTCTTGGCCGCTGGGTACCCAGTAAAGTGTCCCCCATCATTTCCTTGTGGATATGTTGGCAATATCAGTTTCCCTTTTACTACATCACAACGCCAGGACTGTGGCTTCTTGCCCATACTAAATTGTGATGATCCACATCCACTTAACCTCAGAATGATCCAACTACAGCAAAATGGAAAATGGTTTCCGGTAATTCGTGTAGCTCAGTTTCTCACTAGTCCTACTACTCCTTTCACAACTTTTCAATTTAGAGACAAAGATCTGTATGACCTTCTGCAGAACCAAAGTTGTGAAGCTTTCAGAAACAATTATACTCTTCCTCATACCTCTCACTTTGCTTCTTTTAGTTTCTCATCCAGCACAACTCTGTTCAGGTGCAACCGTAGCCTCCAATTCAGCCCTCCCACAAACATGAATAACTATACAAAGTGCCATGACTACATCCTCTACTTCGGCTCCGATTCCTCTAGTTCTTTGACAGCATGCACAAAGGTCGAGCTTCCAATTAAAGACGTGCCTGACGCTCCCAACCCATTTACATTCGTTGCTGCAGATATGACGATTAAAGTAGAATTAACTAATGAATGTGTAGATTGCTTCTATCGCCAACGGGGGCAGTGTCAAGTTGACCGCAGAGAGAGATTTTACTGTGCCAACATTTACGGTACTGTTCTTCTGCAATTTTTAAATCATAAAATTTAGGTTACCAAAATGCTTGACATAACTTAAAGTGTTTATATAAATTATTCCTTTTAATTTTTTTTTTCCTCATGCAGAAGAGAAAGCAAGAAAGATGTCGATAGTGGCAACAGGTAGAACACTATAAACGCACCAAATACAGTTTTATCGTTTTGTTATACGATCGATCAGGATCCAGAATTAATTATTTTCTGAATCATTTTTTATAATCGTACAAAGCCCACCATTCAGGCTCTATCGAGTCTAAATACTTGGCAGATTTATATGTTACATGGTTTTATTGTTAAAAGTCAAAATCTAGTAAAGTTGATCAACATAAAAGATAGTTCGTAAATATGTTTGGTGACTTTTATTCACTAAATATTTTCCTTTTATATTAAATAAATTTTCCAGCTTCGACCGTGGTGACTGCTGGACTTGTACTGTTGATGATGGTCTTGATTTACCGCTTCCGAACAAAGATCTTTCATCCTCTGTTTTGGAGGGAAATTCCAACTCATCGCATTATTGAGGACTTTTTGAAGGAACATGGACCCCTTCCTACAGCCAGATACAGTTATTTAGAGGTTGAGAAAATGACCAACTCTTTCAGAAACAAATTAGGCGAAGGGGGATTCGGTAGTGTATATAAAGGGAAGTTACACGATGGACATGTAGTTGCGGTGAAGGTTTTAAATAGATCCGAAGGTAATGGAGAAGAATTCATCAATGAAGTGGCAAGTATTAGCAGGACTTCACATGTTAACGTTGTTAGACTTTTGGGATTTTGTTTGGATAGATCCAAACGGGCTTTAATATATGAGTTCATGCCTAATGGATCTCTAGATAAGTTTATATATGAAGAGAAAAATTCATTGCAGGCTTCTTGCCAATTGGATTACAAAATATTGTACGATATTGCAATTGGCATTGCTCGTGGTTTAGAGTACTTACACAGAGGTTGCAACACTAGAATCTTGCATTTTGACATAAAACCTCACAACATATTACTTGATGATGATTTCTGCCCAAAAATATCAGATTTTGGACTTGCAAAATTATGTCCAAGAAAAGAAAGTGCCGTATCAATATTTGGTGCTAGAGGAACCGCAGGGTATATTGCTCCAGAAGTATTTTCCAGAAACTTTGGTGTAGTATCACATAAATCAGACGTCTACAGTTATGGAATGATGGTCCTAGAAATGGTTGGAATGAAACACAATTTTAAGGCCGAAGTAAACTGTTCAAGTGAAATATATTTTCCTCATTGGATTTACAATTTTCTTGAATCAGATCAAGAACATAGTTTAGAAAATATAATAAATGAAAGTGATGACAAAATAGTGAGAAAGATGACAATAGCAGGTTTATGGTGTATACAAAATTATCCTTCAACTCGACCAGCCATAAACAAAGTGGTGGAAATGTTAGAAAGTAAGGTGGAGTTATTGCAAATTCCTCCAAGACCTTTTTTGTCTTCTCCTCCAACCTCTGCGGTTAATTTATCATGTGAGACATTGTAGTTTGTGACTTCTGATAATACTATAAGGTGTTGTATATGCTACACTATTTCTACTATATTTTGATAGTTTTGTAGACCTTTTTTATATTTGTACTTAGTTTAACTTAATAAATTCACGAATACTTGTGTTGTAATTTTACGAAACATAATAATTTTGGTAGTTATATATATATATATATATATATATATAACATTCTTTCTTAATCGAGTAAAATCGTGTCATTAGTTTCAAAATGAACAATTTTTTAAGATTTGGAGTCTTTCAAGTAGAAGATAAAGTAAAAATGTTTTTCCTCCATTCTGTCATAAGACTTTGCTAACTAATGCTGGTATTAGTTAATAAGTCCACAATAAAAAGATTAAAAAAAATTAGGATAAGGCTAATTAGTAATATTTTTAACAAAAGCTTTTTATTTTTAATTCATTAAAAACACCAATTAGCATTTTTGTATGTTACTGACCAAGTCTTTTTTAATGACTCTCGCCCAATCTAAACGTAGAACTGATTGCTACAAAACGTGCTTGAGAGGGGAGAGATATTTGCCTAAGTATTTAGAAGAAGTTCCAAGAAATTTGAAGCCATTGAATAGGACATGGACAGCGAGATGAAAGGGAGTTGAAAATGAGATACACCCTTTTGAACGTGTCTCTCGCGTCTCTCTTTAGTCTCGTTCACTATTCACGCTCATGAAGTGAAGTGAGGTGTGAACATATACTGCTTAAAACCACATTCTCACCTTTCCATACTCTGTTTTTTCCTAACACAGTATTCGGGTTCTGATTTGCATGATGATAGTGTTTATCAACCTCCAAAGTTCACAATTTAAATTATTCATTATAAATAACTCGAGATTATCCTAGAAAACCATGCATATAGTCATGTTATACCATATATACCATATAAACAACCAGCAGCTTATAGAATCATATTCTAATTATACTAATTAAATGTACCCTAAATTGGTTCAAGGTCATTGTTGGATTGATTATGTGGAATTCTTTGAGGGATGACTTACTTTCTAACACGAGAGACCCCTCTTACTATTGTTTCACCACTTATCTTGTTTTTCTTACTTTATAAGAAGTTAAATTAATATTTATAAGAATTAAAATCACATTTTGTATTTTTCTGCAGTCATTTTCGAAGTCAACTGCACATCAATTACTTCAAAATGAAAATATCTTATTTTGAAAAACAATTTGCAACACACCTTGATTAGGGCACCTTATTCTTAAGTTTAAATTCAGAGTTCATCACCACCTCTACTCAGAAAAGGAAGGTTTTCTCATATTTGATGCATTGAATGCGTTTATTGTTTTCAAAAAATTCTACCATATTTACTATGCAGATTGAGAAAATGGCCCCCCTTCTTAATTTCAAATCACTATTAATATACTTCTCACAGCTTCTGTTTCTTGTTTCAGCTCAGAATGGAAAGTGTCCACCATATTTTGAATGTGGATTTCTTGGCAAGATTCGGTTTCCTTTCACAACCACTGAGCAACAACACTGCGGCTTATTGCCTATACATGGCTGTCAACAACATGATCCATATTCTCTCAAAACCATCCTTCTAAACTCCTCAACATCTAGACCCTACGCTGTTCTAAAGGTAGAATCTCGTACCATAATGATCGTAGATGATGAACAAGAAAATCATTTGCGATCCAAAAGTTGCAAAGCGTTCAGCAAGAATTTTAGTCTTCCTCACACCTCTCCTTCAGCTTCTTTCCACATCAGATATAGTATCACTCTCTTCAGATGCAATCACTCCTTCCAACCCACCCTTCCCGACTATTTTCATAAATATTCAAACTGTTCTTCTGAATACGTTATCTACTATGGCTATCCAGATACAGCAACTCCTCTGGATTTAAAGTCGCAGAAATCTTTAGCACCATGTTCAACCATTCAGCTTGCATCACAAGGAAACTCTGATGGCGATCTGTTTCAATTTCTAACTAGTAATATCGCTATTGAAGTTCAGTTATCTGATGAGTGTGAAAGGTGTCTTAGTGATGGAAAGGGCCAGTGGTTACCTGACAGTAAAGGAAACTTGTATTGCGCCACTGGTATTCAGAAATACTTTATATTTTGCACACGTACATATACAGTATACTCTGTCTGATATATGAAATTAGCAAATACCTAGAATTAGCCAAAGGTAGATGATATGCAAAACTCAAGTAATATTATAAAACAACCATTTGCTCTGCATTCCTGTTCTTCGTCTTTCCAAGACTAATTTCAACGATTGCTTTTGTTTCAAATAATTTTAACCAAAATAGTTGTTAATTATATTCTAACATCTGCAGGTGGGAGTAGAAGATGGATGGTGAAAATGGTACTGGGACTCGCATTAGGTAATGCATATAGATTAATTTTCATTTTCATTAGTCTATCTTTATATATAATAATTAATAATCATATAAGTTATGTTTTAAAGTGTAACTAACCAGTGTCCTACTTAAGGAGCGTTTATAATATTATATTTAATATTTTTAATTTCTAAAATTGTAAGAATTAAATTATTTTTCTATTCACATTGCTTCAGTATCAAAGTGCATATAATCCCATGAGTTTTTTGTTTTTTGTTTTCTTTTTAACAACGTCTTCTTGTTTCTCTATCTTTTATGCATCGTGGAACCAAAAAGAAAAATCAATCCCTATCCTTCTCCAGATTCCTTCTACTTGCTTCCCCCAATGATTAGCCTAAGCTCTGCACTTCAAAGTTCATAGTCTTCAACTCAGTAAAGCAGTTCTAAAGTTAGGCATTATGAAACTTAAGCATTATTGTAGCCGTATATTGTTCTTGATTACTACAAGCTGAAAACCATAAGCAAACTGGTCTTAAAGCAGCCATAAGATCAAACTTAGCTACCTATCTACTAAGTTTAGGCTTTCTCATTCGGTTTCTCTGCATAGCATTTCTTTCTAACTCTTTTTAAACAATCTTTCTAATTCGAAGTACCTCTCCAGCTGTTACAGTTGCTTTATTGCTAGCTATAGTCAAGATCTACTGCACAAGATGGAAGCAAAATCCAACCAATCAACGGATTGAGGTATTTCTGAAAAAAAACGGACCCCTTCAGACTACGAGATATGGTTATTCTGAGATAAAGAAAGTGACCAACTGTTTCAGAAACAAATTAGGCCAAGGAGGATTCGGTAGTGTATACAAGGGAAAATTAGAGGATGGACGTAATGTTGCAGTGAAGATTCTAAACGAATTAAAAGATGATGGTGAGGAATTCATCAATGAAGTTGCTAGTATTAGCAGAACTTCTCATATTAACATTATTACTCTTTTGGGGTTCTGTTGTGAAGGTCCTAAGCGAGCTTTGGTTTATGAGTTTATGTCCAATGGATCACTTGAAAAATTTATCTTTGAAGAAAATGCCCTAATGACAGATCATCAATTGGACTATCAAATGTTGTATCAAATTGTAATTGGTGTTGCTCGAGGACTAGAATACCTGCATAAAGGCTGCAATACTAGAATTTTACACTTCGACATTAAATCTCATAACATTTTGTTGGATGAGAATTTCAATCCCAAGATTTCAGATTTTGGTCTTGCAAAAATTTGCACCAGAAAAGAAAGTATGGTTTCCATATTTGGTGCTAGAGGAACAGCAGGCTATATTGCTCCAGAAGTTTTTTCCAGAAATTTTGGTGTAGTATCACATAAATCAGATGTTTACAGTTATGGAATGATGGTCTTAGAAATGATTGGAGGAAGAAAGAATACTATGACTGGGCTAGATCCCTCAAGTGAAATTTACTTTCCCGATTGGATATACAATCGTCTTGAATCAAATCAGGAACTTGGCTTACAAAACATGCGAAATTTAAGTGATGAAAAAATTGTAAGAAAGATGACAATTGTGGGTTTATGGTGCATACAAACTCATCCTTCAAGCCGACCTGCCATAAGTAAAGTGTTGGAAATGCTAGAAAGTAAAGTTGAGTTATTGCAAATTCCACCTAAACCTTTCTTGTCTTCTCCTTCAACCTCTCCCATCCATTTAACAAGTGAGACATTGTAATTGAGACTTGTAAGCTAGGATACTATATAAGATGATGTAAAATGTTAAAGTATTTCAAATGAATAAGTACGCTGGATATTCTGGTTCTTTATGTTTTACTATCTAAAATAGATCAATAGTTGTGATGGTAACAGTGATTGACCGGATGTTATACATAACTACGACTACATTCTGAGTGTGCTTCCTCAGAGACACGACAAAAATAGACTTTTAAACTGGTTTGATCTTAGGTTCAATGTAATAATAGTATTGGTGGATGCTGACTCAGTCAGAAACGGCTGCATATCAAAGTCAGTGGTAGAAAATAACAAAACCATTCAAGACTTTGCTTGTCTCTTGCTAACATTTCCATGGTGGCCTGTGCCCGCTTTGTTTTTCAGGACTTTTCTTTGAGGAGGCTATTACAATAAGACTTAGGTTAGATCCAATTAAGAGAGTACTGTAGCAATATAGAAGCCAACCAACCTAAGAATGCCCGCACTTCATGTGTCTGGATTCGTTTCGTTTGCATGGCTTGTACAAGCGGTATTGGGTGGTAACTGTCCGTCCTTCATTAACTGCGGCGATCTCGGTAACATCAGTTTTCCATTCACCGACACACGTCACCGAGACTGTGGCATATTGGTGATACATGGCTGTGATGACCACGAACCAGGGGCCCCAAAAAGCACAAAAAGCAACAACAAATGGTTTGATATCGTGAAGCTGGACAAGTTTACGATTACCATCAGAGACAAAGAACTCCACGAGTGGTTGCTACAACGAAGTTGTGAGACCTTCAGCAAGAACATTACTTTCACTTTCAACTCGCCTTTGGCTATGGCTTCTCGTTTAAATCATTACGTGGACGTACTCAGATGCAACCACGCCCTCGGTGCTCCTCCAAACAATTCTGTTTCTAACTCCACAATTTGCAAAAATGAAACACTGTATTCAATGTTGGACCCCGACCCTTCTTCCAGCTACAGCTATCTCAGAGGATGTTCAATGGTTCAGCTTCCAACGAGCTTGGAGACGCTGGATATCGATCTTGATCCCAATGACCCTTTCAAGTATGTAACTGAGGAAATCTCCTTCGAGATAGAATTATCTCAAAATTGTTCAAGGTGTTTATACGCTCATGGAGGCCAATGTCGTCTTGACAACACCGGAATCTTTTACTGTAACCGAGGTTCGCCCCCTACGATACAAAAATGTACTAAACATGTTTTCATCCTTTAATTTTTTTTTAATAGTAAATATAATCATATTTAACGTCAATTATCTTACAACAAAGTCAAATCAAATTTAAATGAATCTCACACTAAAATGGTTAGGTACATTAACTTTGTACGTCTCTGTGAAATACTCTCAACATCAAATTAAAAGAAAAAGGAAGCATAATACAATTTATCAAAATTTAAATTATTGGTATACTATTTGATGCTTTTTATTCTTTATAATGTAAACTTACAAATCAAAATTTGTTTTTCTTCATCCCTCATTCTTTTTTCACATGAAACAACCGAGAATTATTTGGAATAAATTTTTGTTTGATTTGATTCTGTTCCGGTGCTAAGAAATATTAGCATATGTTTTTGCAAATTTATTATTATTTCCAATTTTTCAGGAAATAAATCAACGAAAACTCGTCTTATAGTGGCAACAGGTATGTGATAAATACTATCCACCCTTATCTAATAGTATTATTGATATACAAGGTTTATATTTCGGTCATATCCAAAAATTCATAGAATTATATTATAAACAAGATTAATCTTTCATTATAATAAGATAATATATATATATATATAAAAAAAAGATTTAAATTACATTTTTCTTTTCTTTTCAATGTATAATTTTTCTCATCTTAATTAGAGCCAGTATTTTAAATTTTATTTTTAGTCTCTAGAAAATCACTTTTAGTTTAAAAATAATAAAAGTATTGAACAAAGATTTAGAAAAAGAATTTCATATTACATCTTTATTTGTCGTTTCCACAGTTTAAAAAAAATGAGGAAACTTGAAGTAAGCTATAAGTGAAAATATTTCTAATAATAAAATTCAATTTATTCTAAAAATAAATATAAAAATTATCACTAATTCATTTTTATATAAACGAGTTACTATTTTAAATAATTAAATTAAAAAAATATTTTATACTTATTCTTAAATTTAAAAAAAAAAAAAAAAAAAAAAAAAAAACTTATACTGCATGACTTTATTTCTTAATTCTCATATATAAATTATGCAGTTGCATCTGTGGCTGGAGCTTTAGGAGTTCTGATGTTTTTGGGTTGGTGCATTAGAAGACGCTTTTACAACAAGAAAAACCCCACCCACCAAATCATTGAGATGTTTTTGAACACCCACGGTCATCTTGCAGCCAAAAGATACAGTTATTCAGAGATAAAGAAGGCCACCAACTCCTTCAGAAACAAATTGGGTCAAGGAGGTTATGGTAGCGTGTACAAGGGCAAGTTAAACGATGGAAGCCTTGTGGCAGTGAAAGTATTAAGTGACTCCAAAGGTAACGGTGAGGAATTCATCAATGAAGTTGCTAGCATCAGTGTCACTTCTCATGTTAACATTGTTAGTTTACTAGGATTCTGTCAGGAAGGTTCTAAAAGAGCTTTGATATATAAGTACATGCCTAATGGATCACTTGAAAAGTTCATATATGAAGACAAGGATCCACACAAGCTTTGTCTTCAATTAAGCTGCAAAACCATCTACAATATTGCAATTGGCATCGCTCGAGGATTAGAGTATTTACATAGAGGATGCAATACTAAAATCTTGCATTTTGATATAAAGCCTCACAATATATTGCTTGATGAGGATTTCTGTCCCAAGATTTCAGATTTTGGACTAGCTAAAATATGTCAGAAAAAGGAAAGTATTGTGTCCTTACTGGGAACTAGGGGAACTGCAGGATACATTGCTCCTGAGGTATTCTCTAGAAATTTTGGAGGAGTCTCTCATAAATCCGATGTATACAGTTATGGAATGGTGGTTTTAGAAATGGTGGGGGGTAAGATGAATAACAATGTTGAAGTTGAATGTTCAAGCGAAATATATTTCCCACACTGGGTTTACAAGCGTCTTGAGCTGAATCAGGAGCCTAGATTAAGAAGCGTAAAAAATGAAAGTGATAAAGAAATGATACGAAAGTTGATTATTGTAAGCTTATGGTGCATTCAGACAGACCCTTCTAATAGGCCAGCAATGAGTAAAGTGGTAGATATGATTGAAGGAAGCTTAGAGCTCTTGCAAATACCACCAAAACCTTATCTCTCTTCACCTCCCAGATCTCCTCCTAGCTCCTCTGATCACACCACCTACACATCTCAGCCTATGTAGTATTAATCATTTCCTGCAGCATAGATTTTAATCAATAATAAACCCACATATTTATAAGGTTGGCACAGTATTGTTCAAAATTTACAAGCCTTTCAATTAGTTAACTGGTTATTGTTTGGGACATAACTTATTTACGTGTCCTGTTTTTCAATAATATGTAAATAGAATTTTAAATTTAATTGAAGAACAATTTCAGTACTATATGTAAGTTTTTCAGTTAGTTTGATGAATATATTGATTGTCATTGATTTGTATAGCTGTATATGAATAGATGATGAATAAATGAATTGATTGTCATTGGTCCAGCCCTTTTGATCTTAGCCCACAAAGACTGGAGCCGAAAATTCATAAGATGAAACAGCCCACGATGCCTATGGGTTAGGACCAATTATGGGCTTCAATTGTTTTAAAAAAATATTCTGCTATTAAAAACTTGGCTTTATCTTATCGTATGGGCTAGACCATTATAAATATTCTTGATAGTTGGTACTAGGTAGTGTGACCTTGTACTTTATTATATATATATATACTTTGATTTTATTTAATACTTAATCATACATCTGTATTTTAAAAATTTGTAATAATAACTTATTAAATTATTTATTCTTAAATTAAAAAGTATATACAACTTGGATCAACAACTTATTAGTAACCATTTAAGATTTAAAAAGTAAAACAAAAAATCAATAAAATAAAAAAAAAAATATTAACTTATATAGTTTTTCTTATAGGAAAATGTTCACATCCTGAAAAAACAGATAAACAAGTGGAAATGCGAGGGAAAATAAACTTAAGAGATAAAAAACTTAAAAATAAGCATAAAATGGAAAATTGTTTGAATATATATAACGGTTTAATTGAGTATTAGTTACTAAAAAATAGTTAATAATTTATTTTTTACAAATTTTAAAATTCGGAACAATAATTCTTATCACAACTGAATTATAATGAGTGATGCATCTGATCCCAACACATAAACCATTATTCTTACACGATACCAGAGGATGTGACATTACTTTGAAAGTGACCTTTGCTATGATTATAATTTAGACTTGGAGGATTAAAAACATGAGTGTCTTTGTTACCCTGTGTGGCTGCTGTTCTGTGTGGGTAGTTTCCATCCAAGATCCCTCCCTTTTCCACTCTTCCCTTTTTCAGTTCTATGAATTGAATAGAAGCCTTTATTTCTTGTTCATAAAAAAAATACTTCCTTCATTTTATTTATTTTTGTTTCTCAGTTCTTGACATTCCCAATCCTAATGGTGTCCCTTCTCATCTTGGAATCACTAGTTTTATTTTTGTCCCACCTTCTGCTTCCTGTTTCAGCTCAGAATGCAAACTGTCCATCCTCTTTCAACTGTGGATCTCTTGGACTCATTCGGTTTCCTTTCACAACCACACAGCAACCACACTGCGGCATGTTGGCCATACGTGGCTGTGAAGAACAAGACCCATCTGCTCCTAAAACCGTCCAACTAACCACCACAACATCAACATGGTACACTGTTCAGCTTGTTAAATCTCGTACCATAATAATCCAAGATGATGAACAAGATCGTTATTTGCGATCCAATAATTGCACAGCCTTCACCCACAATTTAACTCTCCCTCACTCCTCTCCTTTGGCTTCTTTCATCGTCAAATATAACATCACTATCTTCAGATGCAATCCCTCCCTCAAACTCACCCTTCCCCAAGAATTTTACAACTATTCAAACTGTTCTGATTACAGCATTTACTACGGCCACTCTAATACTGAACTGCCTGTGGACTTCAAGTGGCCCAGCTCTTTAGCATCATGTTCCACGATTCAGCTGGCCGTACAAGGAAAGCATACTAGCGATCCCTTTCAATTTCTATCTGGAACTAACGTTATTGAAGTACTGTTATCTGCTGATTGTGAAAGGTGTATTGGAGATGGAAAAGGACAATGTTTACTTGACAGTAAAGGAAAATTCCACTGCGCCAAAGGTATTGTATTTTGAACACATACATATGATCGAAAGAGTAATTTAATGATTGGTTTCGATTGAAATAATTCTAACCAAAATAGTTGCTGTTGTTTTGTAACATCTGCAGGTAGTAGAAGTTGGGTGGTGAAAAATCTGAATATGATTCTAGGAGTCGGACTTGGTAATGCATATAGATTCATTTTCATTTTCATTAGAATGTCATCATATATATTATATTTTTAAGTGCTGCTAGAAGTGTCTCACATAGGGAGCATTTAACATTATACTGTGTTTTCCTAGTCAATTTTAAGGAATCTATATGTAGGGCTTTCTTTGACAATGTTTCATCATCAAAGTGTGTATCCAATGAATTTTTTTAATAGGGTCAATACTCATTCTATTTTTTTAATAGCTAGAAGGGTATCCAATACTAATTCTATTTCTCTGTATAGCATTATTTCCTCATCCTTCTAAAATAATCTTTCTAACTGGAAAACCTCTCCAGTTGTTGCAGTTGCTCTGTTGCTAGTAATGGTCATGATCTACTATACAATATGGAAGAAACAAAACCCAACCAATCAACAGATTGAAGTCTTTTTGAAAAGACATGGACCCCTTCAAACCAAGAGGTATCGTTATTCAGAGATAAAGAAAGTGACCAACTCCTTCAGAAACAAATTAGGCCAAGGAGGGTTCGGTAGTGTATACAAAGGAAAACTCCAGGATGGACGTGATGTTGCAGTGAAGATCCTAAATAAATTGAAAGATAACGGTGAGGAATTCATTAATGAAGTTGCAAGTATCAGCAAAACTTCTCATATCAACATTGTTACTCTTTTGGGGTTCTGTTATGAAGGTTCTAAAGGAGCTTTGGTTTATGAGTTTATGTCTAATGGATCACTTGAGAAGTTTATCTTTGAAGAACATGCCCTATTGACAAATAATCAATTGGACTGTCAAACGCTGTACCATATTGCAATTGGTGTTGCTCGTGGACTACAATACCTACATAAAGGTTGCAATACAAGAATTTTACACTTCGACATAAAACCTCATAACATTCTTTTGGATGAGAATTTCAATCCTAAGATTTCAGATTTTGGTCTAGCAAAAATTTGCACCAGAAAAGAAAGTATAGTTTCAATATTTGGTGCTAGAGGAACAGCAGGCTATATTGCTCCAGAAGTTTTTTCTAGAAATTTTGGTATAGTATCCCATAAATCGGATGTTTACAGTTATGGAATGATGATCTTGGAAATGATTGGAGGAAGAAGGAATTTTATAATTGAAGTAGACCAATCAAATGAAATATACTTTCCTGATTGGATTTACAATCGTCTTGAATCAAACCAGGAGCTTGGTTTACAAATTATACGAAATGAAAGTGATGAAAAATTGATGAGAAAGATGACAATAGTAGGTATTTGGTGCATACAAACTCATCCTTCAACTCGACCTACCATAAGTAAAGTTGTGGAAATGCTAGAAAGCAAAGTTGAGCTATTGCAAATTCCTCCAAGACCTTTTTTGTCTTCTCCTCCAACCTCTCCGGTTTATTTATCACGTGAGACATTGTAGTTTGTGACTTCTGAGAATACTATATAACATGTAGTATATGCTACACTATTTCAATTTCATAACTACAATATTCTGCTTCATTGGGTTTTACTTTCTAAATTAATCTATATGATTGACTTGATGGTAGCAGTGATTAGCTGGTAATAGTATAGTAACTACGACTAAATTCTGACTGTGCTGCCATAGAACCTTGACTGAAATGAACTTTTAAATTTTGTTTGATCTTTAATACAAATGAAATAAGTTGGGAATGCGGAATCAATAGAAAAGTGTTTTTCTATGAAAAAGAATATATGATGCAGTGACTGAGTGATCTTGGGCTTAAAATTCTAATAAGCTTCATACTTGTATGTAGAAAAGGTAATTCTAACATACATTTGTTACTTTTTTCTTCTCTTGTTTACAATCAAACATATAATTATCTAAACCAATGATAAAGGGTATGGTATGGGTGTCAGAAGTTCGTTTTAGTACGGATTACAGAGAGAGAGAGAGAGAGAAGGAGCATCTCACGGATCAGTTCTGAACTTTTTTTAGCAATTAGCAATAAAAAATGAATAATTCACCAGTACTTAAATAAACAACTGTTTCCTCTTCAGTTCCTTTCTATCTCTATCATCTCATGCTTTATAGTATTTCAACTCCGTTTTTGGCCCTCTACTGTTCATTTATCGATGCAAAGCTCTGCAATATAAAAATATGAAGAAGATTTTGATGGGGAAAAGGACCAAGAAGAAGAAAACGCCCCAGGATTGGAGAAAGAGAAGTATTTAATGCATCGTTGAAATGGGACAACACGTGCAAGTAAATCCAAAAACAAAATGAAGGTGGTCACCATCTACAATACTATAATTCAAGTCAGAAACCCCAGCACTTATTACAATAATTCTATACCTTCTTCTAATATAATACCTCCTTTTCTTAATCATCTTCTTATTTGCTTTCCCTTACGTCAAATTTAAAGAAAGTTAAATGAAACCTTTTCGATTCAAAAATTCATGAAGAACAGATTCATCCTTGCCACTTATTAGATGCGAGTTTTATTAAAGAAAGTGAAATGAAATTATCTCTATTGGTTAAATGAAGAAAATATTACTATTGGTGAAATGAAATAATTTATAAACTTAACTTATACGTAGTTTTTACAACGAATTTGTCTATTATAATTTAGATTGTGTAATTTAATTTATTTGCTATCTTAACATGTAATTTTAATAAAAATACTAATGTGACATTTTTTACTACTAAGTCTCACCGACATATATTTCTCGCCCAATATCAACATTTTCAATAATATCATATGTTAATAAGTAGACATAAAATTATATAATTAAAATGATAAGAATAAATTAAAATATAGAAAGGCAGAATTTTCGGAATGAAATAGAAAAGAGACTCAAAATATAATTAACCTAAAATGTTTTCGCAAATGTATATTTAATAATGAACTCATTTTGTAATTACGAAATATTAATAAGCAGTATGATACAACGATATGATAAAATATTCTGTATACTTAATTTAGTAAATTCATAGAGAAACAACAGTAACAAATTATTTTCAAGAATTTATTAGAAATTACAAATTTATGTGTTTTACTTTTTATTCAATAAACTCTCATTCTTAATTTTATATTTTAATAAATTTTATAACTTAAATATATTGTTAGTTCTTATAAAATAAAATAAAATCTCATTTTAATATTAAAAAAATTATCTATAAAAAAAAATCACAATTTTCAATCAATCCCAATATAATAATCAAATCTTTTATTTTGACCTTTCCAAATATTTACTCTTTAAATTCCACCATCTCATAATCTGTAATCATGTGGATTTGTAATACCTATCTTAAAACATAATAAAAATTATTTTAGCGATATAAAAATATTTTAAAAAATCACATTCTAACATATCTACATAAAACAGTTACTCAACACGATATCGAACATGTATTAATTAAATAGTTAACCTGCATTAGATAATAATAAAAAATAAAAATAATAATTCTAACATTCAAACAACAAAAAATAAATATTTGTTTATAAAAATTTTAATCAAACCTAACTTGATGGAAATGATTAAAAAGTATATTTAAGTCATTTTAGTAAAAAGAAATTGTAAAAAATCTTTAAAAAAAGTGTATGAGCACCGCTACACAAATTATTACTAGCTGTCGTACTGCGAAAACTGAATAAAATCTAAATTAATAAATTATAAAGTCTTAATCAAAGGGATTAGAAAATAATCACAACCCATTATTGATCATCAAAATCAGAGTGGTGGTGGCAAGGCTAAGAATTGAAGAGAAGAGAAAGGATAGAGTGGTCTTTTTGGTTGAAGGTAACAGCAAAAAAGTTGGTTATTAGTATAGTCTTTTGAGGCAGAGCAATGTGTGAGTAGACCCAAATCACCAATACCAAGCATTGCATTAACACAACACCCACATCTCAATTAATCACTCTCTTCAGAACAATAACTCCACCAAAATTAATACTCCATTGCATTACCGTTAAGCCCTTTCATTTTCGCATTAATTCCAAATTTAACACCGACCTTTACAACCATAAACACAAACACCCTTCGCTCGCTCTTCATCTCTCTCCTTCTCTCTCTCTCTCTCTCTCTCTCTGAGAGTAACAATGGCAGCAACACTCTCTCACCTCATTGCTCCTGTTCTGCTTTTTCATTTTCTTCTTCTCACGGTTCAAGGTTCCAATAACCCAGATTTCGACGCTCTCGTTGCCTTCAAAACCGCTTCAGACACTTCCCAAAAGCTCACAACATGGAACACCAGCAGCACAAACCCCTGTTCCTGGAGCGGCGTGTCCTGCATTAGCGACCGAGTCTCGCGACTCGTTCTCGAAAACCTCGACCTCCAAGGTTCCATTCACCCCTTGACTTCTCTAACACAGCTTCGAGTTCTCAGTCTCAAAGGAAACCGTTTCTCCGGTCCCGTTCCCAACCTCTCCAACCTCACCGCCCTCAAACTCCTATTTTTGTCACACAACGCCTTCTCCGGCGAGTTTCCCGCGACTGCCACGTCGCTTTTCCGCCTCTACCGTCTCGATCTGTCCAACAACAACTTCTCCGGCGAGATTCCGGCGACGGTCTCCCACTTGACCCACCTCCTCACTCTCCGCCTCGACGGGAACAAGTTCTCCGGCGACATTCCCGACGTCAACCTCCCCAACCTCCAAGAATTCAACGTCTCCGGAAACCGCCTCTCTGGCGAGATACCGAAAGCATTATCAAGTTTCCCCGAATCCTCGTTTGGGCAAAACCCGTTTCTCTGCGGTGCCCCAGTTAAAAAATGCGCATCAGACCCAACCAAACCCGGATCCGAAGGCGCCATTGCTTCACCATTGTTACCACATAACAATAACAACCCAACAACTACAGTGTCATCTTCACCAAGTTCAATGCCGAAAACGTCAACACCAACGTCAAGTAGTAAGAGCCATGAGAAGAATGCTTCTAAAATAAGCCCGGTGGCGCTTATAGCTATTATAGTAGGTGATGTTTTGGTTCTTGCAATAGTGTCATTGCTTTTGTATTGTTACTTCTGGAGAAACTACAAGTTAAAGGAGGGTAAAGGGTCAAAGTTATTTGAGAGTGAGAAGATTGTGTATTCGTCGAGTCCGTACCCTGCTCAGGGGGGGTATGAGAGGGGTCGAATGGTGTTCTTTGAGGGCGAGAAAAGGTTTGAACTTGAGGACTTGCTGCGAGCCTCTGCTGAAATGCTTGGAAAGGGAGGGTTTGGGACCGCGTACAAAGCGGTGCTGGATGATGGGAACGTGGTTGCGGTGAAGAGACTGAAGGACGCGCAGATTACAGGTAAGAGGGAGTTCGAGCAACACATGGAGGTGTTGGGAAGGTTAAGGCATCCCAATGTTGTTAGTTTGAGAGCTTACTATTTTGCGCGCGAGGAGAAGTTGCTGGTCTATGATTACATGCCCAATGCCACCTTGTTCTGGCTCCTTCACGGTACCTCTAACCTACCTACGTCATTTACTTTCATTTTATTTCATTACACCTTCATGACTGTTTCTGTTTGTTTGTTTGTCATAGGCCACATGAATGAAATAAAACAAAGTTTTACATTTTTTTGTTCTTTAGTTGCCCCCAGTTCAAGAGTGGGTTATCTGCTTTGAATTTAATTTTCTTTGCAACCAGGACCATACCCACCGCGTTTGTAGCTTACCCTCCCATGTAGGTTAGATGTAGTTGGTTTTATTTTGGGGGGGTCCATTGACGAGGCTCATTCAAATTTCGATCATGAACCATGTGCATTGGATGGTTCTCTTTATGATGATTCCTTCCTTCTCCCTCCTTGCAACGATATAGTAATTTTTTAATACATAGATTCCAGCAATTGCAGACAAAGGAACTGTTAACCGGACAGTTGCTGCATAAATCACAATCATAAGCCCCTGGGAATCGGGACAATGTATTGTACCATGCAGACTGATTTTCCATTGTCTTGGACTGCTTTTCATTAATAAAAAAAATGAAAGAATACGTTAAGTATATTGCTTTATGTTCTTTTCCTGCAACATTTGGCCTTTTGCTTTATCTTTTGGCAGATGAATGTCCAAAAAGTGCATACTAGGGTTTGGCATTAGGAAATTGAAAGTTATAAATGTTAGTGGCAAATGTGTAAATGAATGGAACCTGATGGTTGAATTGGTGTGCTTGCGACAGGGAACCGAGGACCCGGACGAACCCCGCTGGACTGGACCACGAGGCTGAAGATAGCAGCAGGAGCGGCGCGAGGCGTGGCTTTCATTCATAACTCGTGCAAGTCCCTTAGACTCACCCACGGTAACATCAAATCCACCAACGTCTTACTTGACAAGCAGGGCAACGCACACGTGTCTGATTTTGGGCTCTCAATTTTTGCGGGCCCAGGCCCAGTGGGTGGGAGATCCAACGGCTACCGTGCCCCAGAGGCATCGGATGGTCGAAAACAGACCCAGAAGTCTGACGTGTACTCTTTCGGTGTGCTCCTGCTGGAGATGCTGACAGGGAAGTGTCCCTCCGTGGTTGAGAGTGCAGGCAGTGCTTACGGTGGGGTGGTGGACCTACCGAGGTGGGTCCAGTCAGTGGTGAGGGAGGAATGGACGGCTGAGGTGTTTGATTTGGAGTTGATGAGGTATAAAGATATTGAGGAGGAGATGGTGGGCTTGCTTCAGATTGCAATGTCGTGTACCGCGGCAGCACCTGATCAACGGCCCAGGATGAGCCACGTCGTCAAGATGATTGAAGAGTTGCGTGGGGTCGAGGTGTCGCCGTGTCATGACACGACGGACTCTGTTTCCGAGTCACCTTCCATGTCTGAAGATGCGTGTGGAACGAGTCAGTGAAATAGGGGACTAGGTGCTAACTTGGTTGTGTGGATGGTGGTAGTATTGTAAATCAGATCATTGGGGATTTTGTTTTTCTAATTATTTTTAATATCGTATTTGTTTGATGCTAGTCCTTTGCCCACTTTCCTGAATGCCAAGATTGATTTTCGTTCAAGGTTTTCCGTTAATTAAAGTTTTGTGAAATGAATGTATTTGTAGGAGTTATTAATAGAATAGGGCTCTAAATTGCGGCAAAGGGCAAAGGGATGTTTTGGTGCTGGTGGGTGAAGACACTCATTGTAGGGTCAGTTCAATAATGGTTGACGTGGACGGTAATGAAAAGGGTTTCAAAAGAAAAGCATGCCTAGTTTGATTAGCCAAATTTAACTGATTATTGGCATTGTTATGTCTTTTTTTACCGTCTTGGAATGTGGAGGAGGTGTCCAAGTTCTGCACTTTCTCCTGTGCTTTCATACGTACCTTTTAATTGTTTTGTATTCGACTTGTTACCGCGTTAGAAGATCCAATGGAAAAAACTCACAGTATTTGATTAAATAAGTCTACACCCTATAGTTAAAAACTTACAAGATAAAAAAGAATGAATGAATAATTGGTCACATTGGGAACTTTGTGTTTTTGTACCTATGGTAGTATTAGAAATGCATTACCATTGGTGCAATCTTCGTGAGCTTTGACACAGTACTAGGCGCAAACTTCCTAGCAAACAGAAAACAGACGTTGATGCTATCTCCGTTATACTTGCATTTCTGATTCCTTAAACTCTCCAAGAAATTAACAGTAATCTCTGACCTCAGAAATTTAGCTGGGTGTGGACCACCCTTTGACCAGTCAACCCAAGTCAAACTCCTATTTGAATTCCCCTCCCAAAACTTGATGCTCACATACGTTGGCAAATAATGTTCATCTGCGTAACATGAACCTTTGCAGTACTCTTGAAAAACTGGGAAGTATTTTCTGTCAGATACTACTTCTAGTGCAAGCTCTCTGTCCATTTCAAACCATTGGGACCCTTTTCTCCATTGGTTGAGGGAGATCTCAGGCAACATCTGGATGCTATACCGCCCTCGGCCAACAGAACTTGGATCATCAAAAGCCATGACATAGTTTTGGGTAGAGTTCATCAAGTAAGTGTAGATGGTTGAGAAGTTGAAAAGTGGTATGCATGATTCCGACAACAGTACAAAGCGTTGGTTTGAGATATCAAGAAGTGCATTCGCCAGCAAACGACGTTCAGCTTCAATCATGTTCACATTGCCCCATTCCACTTCCTGCATTACGTGAATGGCAGATAATGAGATGAAGGTATTGACCAATGTTTCTTTCCAAATTGAAGCAAATTTCTGGTGTTAATAGAAATCCTAATGAACTCCATGACATAATTAGAAACTGATAGGCATAAATGGAAATGAAATTAAAACCAGTAGTACCGTATATATATGTGTGGACAATTTTCTTGAGGCCTAAGATTCGTTTTATATTTTTTTAATAAAGGATCCACACAAATGATGAGTACTTTCTGATAAGACAAATAAATCAATTCAAATAAGAGTTGACATGATGTACGATTTACACATAAAGGTTGTAAACATCATTGTCCTTTTATCAATTGGGTTTTGCTAATTAAGAAATGTTTCCGTAAACCAGTAGGAGCTAGCTGTTACCAGTTCATGGGGAAGGGGTATGAGCTATCATTTTAACTGCTAATGTAATTATCATCTTTTTTTTAACTCGGATGTACAATATGATATCTACATTCTAGTAATCCTAAACAACAATAGAAAATGTGTATGCTAAAGAATGCTCAAGCTTAGATCATGTTTTACTTTTTCTAAGTTTTAAAAAATAATTTGGACAACGTCTAATGACTAGTGACGAGAGTGAAAATGAGATTTGGCATCCCACATTGCAGTTCTCGTAGTTGGTGAATGTGGTTATAATTGCCAGCGTACTGATAGAAGTTCACAAAGGTACCGTTCTTACTTTTTTTGCTTGTAAACCCATGCACTAATAAACACAAATAAAAATTGGCTGATTCACTTCACTGTAAATTGTAGCGGAGCCTTATCTAGCAATACGAAGCAAATATATAATCAGTTTTCTTCTGTTCTCTGTTCTATTTTCTTCTCCACGTTTCCCTCTTTATTGGTTTTTCTCTATTTGTTCTTTCTATTATGCAATTTGCATAGCTACAAGTATAAGAATATAACAAGACATCTATAATGGAGCATACAAAATATAGTCATAGGATGTGTACTTTTCTTTTTGTAACAAAAAAAGTACATACCCTATGATTCATTTCAATTATGCAATCTATAGGATTATTGACTTATAATAGAAACTAGGATATGATCATATCAATAACAGAAGATACAAGTTATCATTGACTACGTCAATGATCCTACTACACAAGCAATAGTCATTTCCATAATTGAGAATAAACCAATACTAAATGTAACAAGTAACTGGAGAATAAACCAACTGACCTTACTGGGAATTCTCCGACCTTCAAACATAGGACTCTCCGAGCGTGATCCATTGTATGATGGATTGGAGTGCACGTAAATTGAGTACAACCCTTCATGCCCTTTGAAGAATTGCTCCCACAAAGGTGCCAAAAACACAGGACCCCTTGTCAAGAACATGAAGGCAACCTTTGGAACACGATCAAACGGGTAATCGGGGATCTTTGCTGTCATTGAAGCTCTCCATAGCAATTCCTCATCATCCATGTCATGCACAACTTGAGGAGCCTTAAGGAAATCCTTCAATCCTACGTGACTACTCTCGGTTTGAATTTCAGTTTGAGTTTGAGTTTGAATTTCCGTCTGAGTTTGAATTTCTGTCTGGATTTGAGTTTGATTAGATATTTCTGGTTTTGTAGTAGGTGTTGGCAAGGTTGGTGTTCGGGGAAAGGAAGAGAGTGACAACTGCGTGAATTGTAGACTAAAGTTGCAGTCTTTAAGATAGAAACTGAAGATAACCCCGATGGTTATACCAAAGCCCAGAATAAGGATATAAGCAAGAAACTGAATAAAGTGAAATTGAACATTGAAAAACTTAGAAACAGAGTTTAAGGGGTATTGATTATTTTGGCCCTTCATCATGTGGGGATAAAAACACCAAATTCCCTAATAACTGTTATATGGGTATATATGATGGGTACCAAAGTTAAAAGCTTGTAAAGGAAAAACAATCAGAAATACGTGACTTGATGCAACACTCAACGGTATCAACAACAAACTAATCTTCTGATTAAAATATCTCAACAGTCGTAAGACCAATACCCAAAAGATCAAATGAAGGTGTTTTGTATATAATAAGGTTCACCTTGTTTGAAACTTAAAATATGATGGAAACAAAAAGAAAGAAAGAAAGAAAGGGGTGATAGAGAAAGAAAAGAAAGAAAGCTCTGAAAGTGCAGAGGAAATCAAGAAAGGCAGAAGGAAAAGCTATCTCCCTTTGCTCAATTTATGGCAGAAACAGACCCTTCAAAACAGGAGTTGATGGCTATGGATTGAAGACTTTTTCTCTTATCGTTTCCTCGATGGTCACTTTATGAGTATATTCCTTTTTATTTTATGCTCCCCTTGAAATAATAACAGCTTTGTATAAAAGCTGAAGTTGCCAAAGACAGAAACAGTTATAGCTGGTTTTGGAAACCCGTAGAAGATTGATTTTATACAAATTCGTTACAAGAAACCAATAAATATATTACATGTATGTGACTGGAAGTAGGAAATCATTAATTAATGCGTTGAAGTTTACAAGAAAAATGCTGATTCGGTTGTTATTAACTGGTGCCGTCTGTTGCTGGTACAGTGTTCAATGGTGAAACGACAGAGACGTTTTCTTCTATGTGCAACTTTTAGACATAGGAAACGTATGTTACCACGAAGACCTAGTTATGTAGCCGCCGAGAAAAGCAAATATTTTTCAACACGTCGGTTTTATTCCGTGTTTGGTTACTGAATTTTCCTCAATTTCATTTTTGTGGACTTTACAAAACCTTTGGTAAAACACATCAAAAAGTTGTATCGAGAAATCATGATATCACATAATTACAAATCCTCAAAATTATTTTTTTTTCTTACTAAAAAATACTTATAACCTTTATATAAATAAAATAATAACATATCTTATAAGGATTAAATATATTTTTAGTCTCTATGTAAAAATTAATTTTCTGTCAAGTTTTCAAATTTTTAAAAATAAATAATTTTAATTTTTTATCAACTTAAATAAATATTATTAATATTATATTTAAGTAGAAATATAAAGGAACTAAAAAAATGTATAATTTTTTTTATTTGTATTACATTGATATGATTTAACAAGTAATATAATAATTTATTTTTTATTAATTTTTATTTGAACTCGAAAAAATTAGATTCTGAATTTTTCTCATGATAGAAAGAAAAATTAAGAAATCTTGTGGCGGATAGGAGCTTTTGAAGACTTCTCCCACAAAATTAAAATCCAATCCAACGATAAAAAACAAAACGATAGAGTGAGAATAAATGAGCATGGTTAGAATTGTAATTATATTAGAACACGTGTATTTGATTGCTCAGTCAATTAAAAGTTATAAGAAAAGTCAATGTGGCGGTCAATGGTAAATGAGGGCAATTATTTTGAGTCAATGAATGAAAGAAGGTGGAGAAAAATATAAATGATAGTTAATGTGATTAGAAAGATGAAGATTAGTAAGAAAAAATGGAATTAAAGGAAGATTAAAAAAGCAAGTATAATTTAAAACATTACTCTTTAATTTCTAGAAAATTTATATGAATATTCCTCATAATAATTTTTATTAAACAAAAAAAATAGTTTCTTTATTAAATTTCTAGGATTTTTTTTTTCTTTTTTAAAATAATTTTAAGAATTCATGATTTTTGGATATAAAAAAATTGTAGTATCAAATGTCTTCTAAAAGTTATATATAATTATTATAATTTTTAATTAAATATGTTAAAAAATTCACCTAATATATAGTAGTAGATAAAAAAATAAAATATTTATTAATAACCTTGATCAGAAAACATATTTTAAGAAATTATTTTTTAACGACGATATTTCCTGTGCGAACGTTGACATTTTACATTGAAGTCCACTTCGTACATTCAAGTTAGTTTCTATATATTAAGAAATTAGAAAACAATATTTTAATTAGAAGAGAATAATTTAAGAAATTATTTTTTAATGGTAATGTATATTTTTTAGAAATTTTGTTTGGTGATAATACTTTTAGGGTTTGTTTTTTATGGTAGAAGGAGAAGAAATAGAGGAAAAATCTTTAAAGAGAGTTGTCTACCTAACATAAATAATGTCAAGGAAACCCTAATATAATTCCATAGAAAATATGAGAGTTTGTTTTGAATATTTAATCACTTGCGTCAACCCAAATTACTCTTTTCTGTTTGGAAAATAAAGTTATGTTTGGAAAATCATTCAAACCATGTTCAAGTGAGATTTTTGGTATTTGATGCATAAAAGGAGAAGGAACTTTAAGGATGGATTGAAGATACGTTTAACATAACTTATTTCCAAAAGCATATTAAGAAGTTTAATTAATAAAAAAGTGGAAATGTAATTTATTTTCAAATCCCTGAAAACGAAAGGGTGAGGTTGAGATCAATAAATTATTTTGATGTTTTCAATGTAAATAATTTGAGTGAGCAATATGGAGTATACGACAACTATCCGTTGCCACCGAAGTTATATGTTAATCACTTTCTTCCCTCCAATTATTTTTCAACGAATTTAATATATTCCTTGTTTTTATCCGTGGTCAAATGTTCATAGACTATGTTATATTAACTTAATTTACAAATTGTTAGTATATGAATTTGACAAATTACATTAACAAATTGTTAGTAGAATGATTTCTGCATAATCAATTCAATATATACTTCTATCATCAGAGATAACGAAGTTGAAAACTATTATTAAACAGTAAAGTGTGTTTAACTTAATAGATTGAAGATTGTGACATCTGTGATCAGTTTCTATGAATTAAAAAAAAAAAAAAAGAGAGAAAACAAACTAATACCAAAACAGAAACAGTTGTTGGTGATTATAAGGTGACAAAACCTAAAAACATTGCTAACAGGACAATTGGCACATGACAAATAAAAAATTCTATATTAATTAAAAATGAGGTCGATCTATAATATATAAGTGAGGTATAAACTTTACCTTTTAAACCAGTTTTGAGAGTGAGTTAGGTCTATAATCACTTTCTTTAACAACAAAACTTAAAAATTATGTTTAGTAAAGAACAAAATCATAAAATATGACAATCCTGAAATTTGACCAACAATTTTTTGTTTAACCAGTTGAATGAAACATTAACAACAAAACAAATCAATAATAACCTGAATGCTTTTCTTTTTCATTTTTGTCCAATTATAGGAAGGAGGACAAAAAAAACACTTTAGATATCACATTTGAAGAACTGTTTAATGGCTGTCTATAATGAATGTAAAAATATTTTATATTACCAATTAATAAAAACAGTCATTGATAAGATTTTTAAGATAGTTATTATGAAAATTAACACCTTTATTACATATAGTGGTTTCAATTGATAAACCGTATAAAACCATTTTACATGATAGGTTTATAAAATTTCTATTTGAACAAGAATCTGTTTGTTATGCACAATTTGTATAAAAACTGCGTCAATTTTGTTGATAACTGTAATCGAAAAAAATCTGTCAACACCGGTAAAAAAATAATATCATAATGATGATCTCCCTATTTAATTTTGTTGGTGATATCACAAGCCCATAACATCTCAATCAAATCTAAGTTGATGAGATTTTTTGAAGAAGAGAAATATAAATGAAAAAAACGATAAAATATGAAAATTTTAAATTCTTATTTTCAAATAAAATTTGAAATCTTATAATTTTACATAATTAAATTACTTCAATAATTTTTTTAAAAAAATTATCATCTAAATAGCATTTTTGTCATAAAGAAATTTAAATTTTTTTATAAAAATAAAATTAGATTACTCTCTAAAATTTATTAAGATCTATTTGGAAAAAAAAATTCATGACATTCTATGATTAACTAATTATGTAAAAAGACTTTCATACTGTTAACATATTTAAATCAAATTCATAATTTTATTTCTCTGTTTAATTAACAAGTGTTATAAGGACATTGATCGTATTTTGGATAATTTTATATTATTATTTAGCTAAGCATATCATACTTTTGCAATCACAACAAATATATAATATGGAATGCTAAGTATAAAATACTTTTGCAATCACAACAAATAAGTTAAGATGATCAATCCAATATCTACTATGTTAAGAAAGTGCTGTTTCAATTTTATAATTGCAAAAAATTTCTCGAGACAAAAATGATTCTATTTCTAATTAAGGAAGGAAAAGTTGAATTTTAAATTTAAGAAACTAAAAACAAATCTTACCCCAAATTCAAATGACTAAAATAATTTTCTAACTCAGTAATAATTTTATCAACATACTCATGTATTACTTACATCTGCGGATAAATTTCTAAAAAAGAAAAATGCATTTCCCCCCTCTACCTTGATCCAAGTGTACTAGAATTTTCTTTTTCAAAGTTTGCTCTTCAATTGAGTAAAAAATAATCAGATAAACCAAATAATTTACCAAAAATTAACTTCAAATTGAATTTAATAGTCTACCGTGAATTGGCTTGGAATATCTAACCCCTGAAACTTTTTTTGTTTCCGTATGCGAAGGGTTATCTTCTGAGATGTATCAAGGGGACCTTAAGTTGCTCTAGAAGCCAAGCAGCATTCACTCAAATAACTCTACACCACACATGCTTTTAGCATTGATCACGGCACCGCACCAGAACTAAAATATGGGCAAATGGTAAACCTAGCCTTGACTTTGGTAGGGTGACCACAAACACAAGTGAAACCTACTATTAGACTATTCGTGCAAATTGCACCAAAAATAATATTAAAATTTTTTCCAGTAAATGGATGACAAACTCGCTGAGAACATCTCAAATTTTTTTCCAGTAAATATCATAGCATGTTACATCAAGGCTCACAATTTAGACTCTAATTCCTTCGCATACAAGTTGTGTCATTAAGCAACCCACTTAGCGATCACCAAAGTGAAAACGACTCTCTCACAGAGGTACACCTGTTTATTTAGTGAACTTGCTTTGACAGTACAATGCAGCAGTGCCAGCAAGAACACCGGCAATAAGAAATGAAGATTTCCCTATTTGACGTGATAAACAGCCACTAGTGTAAGCCCATATCCATCGAGATATGAAATGCAGCCCACAGGTATTTTTGAACTTCTGGATTGAAAAATCCTAAAGTCGATACAGTATGTTCTGTCAGTTCCACGAAAGACTACAGCCAATCTCACAAGTAATTATCCTCAGATTATTATAAGGGCTAGTTTGCATACAGTTCCCGTTATCTAGGGCCATTTCAATGCAAACAATGACATTGGAGGACAGGATACACATTTTCTCAAAAAATGCAATTGAAGTAACTGATCGGCAGTCACCGAGCCAGCCAGTGCAGCTCTTCATGATTATAGTTTACCCACATTGTCAACAAATGTAACCAAACTGGAATTGTAAGTTTCTAGAGAGAAATCCTGCACATTCTCACAAAAATAGTCTAAGTTTCATTCAATGTGAAACACTTACCAAATTATGTTTAACAATTTTCTCAAACAAGGTAAAACTGCAATACATGAATCATGCACTATTCTGCCCAAACTAATCAACCACATGAGAACAACAAAATAAACATTGAGATGCTGGGGAAATAATTAAATTCAAAAGTTAGAAGCAGTGTTAAATCTGGTTTCCCTGACTAAAATACATCATTCTAGAAAAACATTATTTCCCATATTAGAAATAATAGACAAGGTTTAGTTATTTTCTTCTGTCCACATTGATCAGAGCTATTTGACAGTTCAGGTACCAGATTCTTCACATAGTTAGAAAGTCAGATGAGAAAGGGTTATTTGTTAGTAAAGGACGACAACAAAACAACCAATATAAAAGAAGAGCTGAAAAAGTACATATAGCATCGCAAGCATATCAAACCTGTCAGCCAGTCTCTAGGTTATTTTGTAGATCCAGTAGAACTCATTAAATAGTATGCTTTCAATCATTTGTGTCGTTTCTATAAATATCTTTTGTAAGAAACAGTATTTTTGTCAGACTATATTGTTACATCTCAGCTCAATGCTAGGAAGTAACTCAAACAAATGACTGACATGGACTCCAACCACCAAAGGTTTGAATTAAACTTACGCTCGATAAATCTAAATATAATACAAAGATATTATGATACAATGCAATACAGTGTAACAAACAAATGCTATGCATTTTAAAGTACTTCAAGAGACAAATATGAACATAAATTTGCTAATGCATAGAAAAATGAAAATGTTCTCTTTGTTTTTTATAAAGAAAAATACAAAACGGAAAAGGAAAAGGTGCTATACCCTTAGAGCAAGGCACACATGAGAAGAGAATGTGTGCGTGAGAAAGAGTAAAAGAACGCAATGCATGAAAGAGGAGAAACTCTACGAAGTTACGTACCCCTTCAAATTTAATTTAATTTTTTTTTTTTTTGAACAAACTGTACTGCCATGTGTTACTGTAATGCATAAGCTTATATTTTTATTGAATGAGGCTCATTGAAATACACTTAAATAACATAATAAAATGTCATGCTCCATCATTTTACGAACTACTACTGATCATGCAAAATAAACCCAAAAACTAACTTATCCACTATTAACAAAATAACATTTTTATCTTGTTTTCTTCAAAAATTAAAACTACTTTGACAGCATAAAGGAAAAATCTCAACAATTTAGTCTTATTTGTGTAGTGAAATAATACTCCCAGAGAATGTAAAAAAAGAAAAAGACTCAGGGAAGAGACTTCAAGGAGAGACGCAGAAAATGTCGTAAATATAAAAATGCAAACAACTAAGAAAGCTGACAAGGCCTGCAATCCTAGGCAAGACACAATGGATTTTTCACCAACAGATTAATTATTCTCAAATTAATATAAGTTAGTTTAAATCTTAAACAATATTGGTCATTACCTTTGGTAACTTGTGTTGTTGAGCTAGATGATCCACATGGAGCCTCACATTTGCTGATGCAGCAATCCAGGCACGACGATCAACATCAGAATACACATACTCTACAATGTCAAACAAAGTTTTTGCTCCACCTTCAATTGCTTCCAGGATATTAGCTTCTCTAGTCCTGCGATTCCTGAAAATAATGATAACAATCCACTCAGTAGTTGACTCTGACATAAAAATATCAAAGTTAACTTGTCCAATCAAGGGAAGGAAGTAATAGATGGTTAGTACTTTAGATATCCACACAGCATGTGTTTTGGCCAGACATTAACTCTCCCATGTATTGGTATTAAAGCATGTGGTGAAAGCTCCAGAAATTTGTACGTGGTTTGGAAGTATTCCTGCAAATGACAGTTATGTTGAGCAAAAGGACAAATAAAACACGGATATTATTAACTTTATTTTCTTTGTTAGTGTACTTTTTATGGAAATCCAATCCCTACTGGACATGTCCCCATTAAGAAGCCTCTTAAAGTCTACACACATAAGCCTAAATGCCAAGGGGCTTAGAACATCCATAGGCGGGAATTTCTAGCATGAGGATGGACTTGGTTGAAGAAAGAGAAAACGAAGGAAACATCTAAATCTGTTAGATAGAGGAGGAGGAGGGAATACGATAGGATCATGTGGAGAATACTATTGATTTTGGAAGGCTAAAGAACTCTCTAGCTTCTGCCCTTATTTACCTGCATTTCCATCTTAACTGATTCCTAGTAACATGACACTGAAGGAACATACAGGTGAAATTTCAGAAACCAAGTATTGCTCATGGGACAAGATCATCTGGTGTGCTCATATAACATGACTCTGAACGAACATACAACAAACTGATTGATGACTAGTGTCACTAAGATCAAGTCCTTCTATATTTTACATGCTGCAGTCAAGATGGATTTCAATAGCAGCAACAAAAACATCATTCTCTAGTTTGACATTATAGGGATCACCAAAAGCAGTACCAAATTCCGTTCCCACTTTGTTAAATAAGTTCCTCCTTTTGCAAAGTGGAAAAAGTTGCCCTCTTTTTAAGGTGAAGATCCAGTGGGGTGGATCCTGAAGGCAGACATATTTCCGAATGCATGGAACACTTCCAAAGATGGAAGTGTAGTTTGCACAAATCTATAAGGAAGATGACAAGGCATTGGTTCTAAATTTTGCGTAGTAAGATCCTCAACTGAATTGGGAGCCATTTAAGTGACCACTAATGGATTGTTACAGCAACCTCTGGGAACCCATTTTCCCAACTCAAGCACTTTCAACAAACCTGAGCCTTAATGCCATATACGAATATGTGAAGGCATTTGAGGTCCATATGGCACAAGTCTTATCCATGTTAGAGGAGCAATATATGGGTTTTTCCCAGCTGGCCAGAAGGAAGAAATTTGACCAGAGGTTTTAGCCTTCAACCCACCAAACCACCATAAACTGATTTGTTGATGCACTAGATTGAACAAAGGCTGACTTACACCACCCCTTTCGGGGTCCGTTTGGTTCAATAGAGGGAGGGGAGGAATTTTAAAGGAGTGAAGGGAAAGGGAGGGGAGAAATTTTAATTAGACATTATGTTTGGTTGAGAGGAGGGGAGGGATTTCAATGGAAGTGAGAGAAAGTAAACTTATCTAGTTTGGTTCACAAGGAGAGAAGAGGGATTTTAAAAATTAATTTACTTTCATACCATTATAATTTTGAGTTCAAAATATAAAGAGTTATTTTTATCAATACACTTGGAAATAATTTAAATCATCTCCCCTTCCCTCCAAATTCCTCCAATATTGAGGGGGTTAAAAGTTGGATGAAGAGGGATTTTTCTCCTCTCCATTTCCTCCTAACAATTGAACAAAACAAGAAAGGTTTTAAAGAAAAGCCTCCATTCCACTTAGTTTAAAAAAAAAAAAAAAGAAACTAACAATTGAGCAAACTACATTTTGTCTTTTACTCCACCATATGATAAGATTTCTTGAGGTGATCTTCTGTCAACAACAAATTTTTCAAATGTCTACATTTATATACACTTCCATGCATAATGTACTTTCTCTTCTGAATAATAGTCCTCATCCTAAACTTGCATTCAAATATTGAAGAATTTTACCCAATGTTTGAGGAATCTCTTAAAAGATTATGCATGAATTGACTAACTATACTAGTAACATAAGGAATGTGTACTCTAGTGTGAGATAAATAGATGAGTTTTTCCACTAGTCTTTGGTATCGAGCCTTTTTTATTGTCAAACTTTCCTTATCAAATCCAAAATTATGATTTTGCTTGATGGGAACTTTGAATGTCTTGCACCCCAATTTACATGTTTCTTTGAGAAGGTTAAGTACATACTTCTCTTAGGAGATAAAAATACCTTGTTTGGAATGGGTTACCCCTATCCCAAGAAAGTTCTTTAACTTTTCTATGTCCTTCATCTGATGCCAAGTTGTTAGCTTCTCTGTTAGAGTCTATTTTTCAATCTCATCATAACCTACAATAATCATATCATCCACATGACTAGAAAAAGTGAGCTTGCCAACATGAGATGTTTTATGAAAATAGTATGATTTCCTTGACTCTGTTTGTACCTCAAGGATATTATATCTTGGTTGAATCTTCGAAACCACACTTGAGAAGACTGTTTGAGACCACATAATGTTCTTTTAAAGTCTGCATACCTTATTCTTCCCAATGTGAGAATCAAATTCAAGAGCAATGTACATGTACACCTATCCCTTTAGGTATTCAAGTAGGAAAGCATTCTAATATCGATACATGGCTCCATTAGATTGATACTTCACATTATATATCACACCTTGCATTCTTATCTCTCCGCTTGACTAAATCTCCCAAGTTGAATTTCTATCTAATACCCATCTCTACATTGATAACCCAAACTTAATCCTCTTGAATTGAGTTGAGAATAAATACTTACAAAAAAAAAGAAAAAAAACTTTGGTGTTATGCAACTAGATGGTCAATATTAAATGCTTAGAAAGTGGATATGAGTTTAACTCAACCCTGCGAAACTAGCTTGTAAGATGAGGTTTATAACCTACTTATATACTATAATTCAATTTTATCTCTAGGCGATATAGGATCTTTATCACACCCCCCTCAAATGAACATCTCAAGAGCGTGAAAGTTATGGGTGGACCAACCAACAGACCCGAATAGTGAGTGGTACAACAAGCCCAACAAACCTCACTAAGATAAGTTTTCATACCATCTTAGAAATTGAATTTGGATCTAACTCAAATCTATAAAATCGGCTTGTAAAGTGAAGTTTGCACCTCACTTATATACTATAATTTGGACAAACTGAGATATAAGATACTTGACACATGATGTTTTTCCTTTCATCAAGGCAATTGACAAGTCATTAGTAAATCTTAAACAAATCCTCATCAACATTTTACATTAAGAATTAGCATGGAACAAGTAAACTTGCTACAAGATAAGAGTAGTTTTCTCCTACATAATTCTTCCCATAGAATTGGTCTACCTTTCTTGCCTCATCTATGGCTTCCTCAACGGTTTCTTCTTCAAGAATGGAGTCTTGAGAATCTTGCACAATAGGAAAAGGTAATGACTCAACAATAGTTGATCTCTAAATTAGTCTCCCCCTAAAGCTAATGGCTAATATGAAAAGGTTTAGTTCCATATATGTGATATCCATATATCTGAACACAACAACTCTTAAGGTGATAACACTTGTGTCCCTTTTTGTTTGAGGCATAATTGATACATTTGATACATTTGACATCCTAAGGTCTAATTTTCCAATGTTGATTGGGAGTTAACAGAAGTAACACATCAAATGACACAAGTTTCGAGACTTGGCATGGCAAGAAAAGAAAGGAAGAATGACAACATATTTTACACTAACTAATACCATTCAAGATACAAGTAGGTAACTTGTTTATCAGATGTGTGATTGTAGAGAGAGAATATGGGCCCCCACAAAATTGTCTTGCATATCTCTAGTCAATGAAAGATTTCAACCCCAATCAACATCCCAACAATTACACTCTTTCATGCTTCACAAGGCCTTCCTGGTCAGCACCATCCGTAGGTAGTCATTGCTAGACATATCTATCCAACTTTGATAGACCACAATTAAGATAAGCTAAGGTGATCACATTGAGTCAGATCGGACTTTCCATCAAGAACAGCCAACAACTAAATTATTATTGTCACTCAAAGAAAATATGGCCAAAGAAGGGTACAAATGATGATAGGACTAGACTACGGGCACTTGATCCTAAAAGACAGTCTCATCCAAAGGAACTGTGCCCTTAAGTTTAGAGATACTTAAGTAAGAAATGCAGAGTAATGGGTCTTACTCCTAGTCTTTAACATTCTTCTCAGTGAATCTCAGTCTATAACTTAAAAACTAAATAATATGCATTTCCAACACAACATCTTTTCGCACTTACAGACATATTTCCACCAGCTCTGATGTCCAAGATAGCACTTCCCTGACTGAAACAAAGTAAATTAATAATTTAATAGAGTAATTATCAAAAGACCTTGAATATGAAGTAGGTCTTTGAAATAATTGTAACTGAAAGTGGAAATGAGATGGCTTCAACATTGGAAAAAATGACACAAATTCAGCATGCCAAACCATTTCTTTGTTTGCATCAAAACTAGGTAGTCAATGTATTCCCTCATCAATTCTTGACAAGAGGATTTTACTGAAGGTAAGTCTAGCAGATTGATTCTCCTATTACAATCCTATCATATATGTGTCTCCCTATATCTTTATGACTTTAATAAATTCACTAACTAGAAAGAAAAAAGGAGGAAAGATTGAAAGTAGATAATCTACTCTTTATTGACTTCTAGAGCTAACTTCGGTCATCTCATTAACTCATAAATCACCAACATGTGTGATTACAATATTTTGTTATATTTTTATCAAATAATAGACATAATTAGTAATTAGAAAAATTCTGTACAAACAACCCCCATGCACTTCAAGAATGGCATCATGACTATAAAATTAAAATAGTTTACGATAATTTCAAGTATCTACAAACAGAAGTCCACAGTCCAACAAAGACATTGTTCCAAATAATAAGTATTCAAATGTAGTGAAAGTTTCACAACCATCCAAATATGTATAAAAACATAACATAAAAGATATATGAAATTTGAAAGTGTATCCATTCCATACATGATAATTAAAATTTATTATCATACTATCTATTATTGTATGGAATCTTACCCCACACAATGATCACCTACAACCAAGGAATGAGTATCTGCATGAAGCAGTGCCATATGACCATCTGTATGTCCCTGAATCCAACATAATTTTAAAATTTGGCAGAAAATAGAAGCAACTTTATAGAGAACAAATATGTTCTCAACATACTTATGACTTCAATACAAACTCAGTTAAGAATTCAAGTAATAATTAATTTAGCTTGATTTTTTTTTTTTTGTCAAAAATAGTTACCAAGAAATACTCAAAAGGCTTTTCATTTACAACTTCAAGACCCTCCTTCACACAAAAACAAATGGTTCTAAAACAAGGAAAAAGCACAGGTTCACTGTTTGAAGAAATTATCTTACTAAAAGCTTAATCTACTCATATAAAATACCTGGATAATTTTTAATGTACATCTCACACAAATCTTTTGTGAAACTTTATTGTCCTATAAGGTAAGGTTAAAATAGCTGATGTACCATTTTCCCATCATACATCTTAAAGAAAATTTTCAAATTTTAGTAGAACATAAGATCTAGAAAATTGAAGTTATTGTAAACTAACTAGGATTATGCACGTGAAAAGTACCGGTGCAGAAATAACTCTCAATCTATGACCACCAATGACAATGTCTTCATCTCCTGTAACTGAGGTATAGCCAAGTGACCAATCATCTGTTATCATGAAAATTAAGTTTAACAGATTGGTGAAGTTCTATTTTTGTTACGTCATGGGAAAATTTAAAGTTCTAAAAGAAAATTTAGAAACTAATCCAAAAACTGTTACCTAAGGGTTGAACTTCATATCAGTTGTCACATACACATATATGAATAACAAATTTAATTGTTAATTGACTCCAATATGCAACAGAAGAATGTCTATAGCAGTGAATAAACCAAAAAATGCATGAAGAAATGATCGCTTAAAGTCAATCTGCAACCAAAATTTGGAAGCATATTGATATATTTGTTAAGAAAGTATCAAATCAAAACTGATAAGATGTTGAAGTCCTTTTAAAACAAGTGGTTTGTACACATAAAAATCGGCTAAAATCAGGTGGAAATGGAATATTAGTGAATTTGATTCAAATATAGTTTTAATGATTTGGATTTGATTATTTAGAACTCATTAGATTTTGAGTGGGGGAAACTCTATTATTCTAAGCAATGAAAATTGAGAAGGAAAGGGAAAATTATTAAAATAAAATGAATTAAATTTATATTTGCAAACTATATCCAAGAAAATTATTGAAATGAAAATAACTCTATAACCTCTGCTTATGCGATGCATGGTCTTTTCATGGGCTAACAAAATAGCATCAGGATTGGACTTCTGGATAACTGAGAGACCTGTCAAAGCATACCAGAACAAAGGAACAAGTGATGATTTACATGGTGAATTTTAGAGCAGAACTAACAATGTGAAGATTATATCTTTTGCTGCTTCTTGGTTCTCATTTAGCTTTAAGGTCTAACAATGTAAAGAAGACTATTTATCATTACTACCTCACCACTCACCACCACCTATACTAGTAGCATAATCTCTTTTAAAAAACAGAAGTCAATAAAATTTAATAAAGACTCACCATCTACATGATCAGCATGATGATGTGTGACAAAGACCACTAGTCGTCTTGGTAAAGCATTAACAATTTTCTTTAGCTGAGAACATGTTAAGATTTAATTGATGAGGAAACCAAAATGCAAAAAGTAGAATAAGAAATTAACTAATAATAGAAGGTATATATATATAGGGGAGGGGAATTAAACATAAAAAATATATCTCCATGCAAAGTCCTCAAAAATCACATGAATTGTATTAGAGTAAGAAAAGTTTACAGTCATTTTCTTTCTGCTTTTGCCATCAAACTAAATTCAGAAACAGTCAACTCAGTGTGATTAAGTACGAAAAAATTATTTTTATCAGAAAAAAAGAAAAAGAAATTATGAACTGAAATGCACATACCATGAACATGGAATTGAAAACAGGATAAAAGATGACTTGAAGGCCATAATGCTATGGATGACATGCACAAGCTTGGATGTAATATGGAAGTATACCTCTCCATGGAATTCAGATAGGCATCCTGGATCAACTATTAGTGCATCTCCACATGCAATAAAATTATTTTCCTCTGAATTATTTGGAACATTTTCAGGTGCAAACACCACCAAATTTGTCGTGTGAAAAGGCTTTAACGTCCTACTTCTCATAGGTATAATTATAACACCAGGTGGGTACTCCTGAATATGAAAACAAACTTCATTTGGCACCAGATTATAAACATAATGACTTTGAAGAATAAAAAGCCAGCTTCCTCTTTCTCCTTTATTTGTACAGAAATATCAAGATGCAGCTATGATCTCAGACTAAATAGTTTTGAGTTGCTGAAAATTAACAGTACGTCTTACTCATTTGGAGAATGCTTTTGTCCTTTTAACCCATAAACATTTAACAAAGTTAATGAGCAGATTTGTCAGTGATATAGGAGGCCAGTGAAAATCTAGTAAACAAATATGCCAAATTTAAATGCTTGAGCCTTGCCTCAGTATTAAAATAATCCAAAAGTGGGGACTGGGGTGAGTTATTGATGCAATAACGACAGAAGGTGATATCATATCTCTTTTGAATGAAAGACATGACAGCATTTGGAAAATTATACATTAACAAAGATTATCAGTCTATGAGATTTCATTTAACAAAATCTTTCAGAATAGCCACTGAAAACAAGTCATTTACAGTTTAGTTTGAAATTCTTGCTCAAATATAAAAAAGTAAAGCTTCTCCAATATCACAGCTTCTGGATTTATTCAAAAATTGCAATTCCCAATACCTAATAACAATATATGCTCCCACCAAGAAAATGGAGGATTTTCCACTTTGTAGAGAAAGATGATTCATTTATAAGATCAACAAGAAAGAAAACCTGATGATTTATGGCTGGTGGGACTTTCCACTTTGTAGAGAAAGATGATTCATTTATAAGACCAACTACAATAAATGGTCCAACCCGATCTCCATGTGGTTTCACTTCCAGAATCCAGTTAAGACAGCTTCGGACAGACATCCATCTATATGAATCTGCATAGATTTATTAACATCTAAATTTAATAAAAAATGTTATTGACACAAACTACCTATATGGCATTAAAATTTAAAAATGAACAATAAAGATAGATTAACAGTGCTTGAAAGTATACATTTGCATTAAAGAATGGGTGGCAGTTCATTCAAACTACCTACATTGCTTACAGAAAGTACACAAAGGGTAAGAACTCTCATGGAAAAAACATTTGCTTAACAGAAGCCACTTTAACTTTTGTCCACCAGGACATCAATCAGCCACCCATCCACTCAAAAAAAAAGAAACAGATTGGCACATGAAATTGGAAACCTTCAAGCCACTCTCAATGTAAGAACAATGGAAAGCATCATATTGAACTCGTTTTGTGCAACCCCATAGAAGTAAACCACATGATTCTGTTATGCAAAATATTAAATCACTGAAGCATCTCCTAATCTACCTATTTCCGTTTGAAGTTTATTGGATGTACTAATCCTCAACACACAAACACACATATATGAGAATACCTTAGGTGATAATACTTGGTTATTGTGAGAAATAAAACAACAAATATAAACCATCAAATGATTTCTGAATAGTCACAATTAAAAGATAAATACAAACGACATATTTAAGTGATGGAGTGCAATGTTATCAGACTTGGACGGAATCAAACTAGTATATTACTAGTTGAACGGCATGATTTGGTTGAACTGTGATGTAGTGGTTTATGGGACTATGTCTTGTGCTCGGTCCAATGCTCGATCCTCCAAAGGAATATATTATATTAGACTATACTACAAACCCATCTGTTTAACCCTAAATCTCTCGTCTAAGTATAATGGATTATATTAGACTATACTACAAACCCATCTGTTTAACCCTAAATCTCTCGTCTAAGTATAATGGATTATATTAGACTATACTACAAACCCATCTGTTTAACCCTAAATCTCTCGTCTAAGTATAATGGATTATATTAGACTATACTACAAACCCATCTGTTTAACCCTAAATCTCTCGTCTAAGTATAATGGATGAGTCGCTGCACAACACACAGAGCATCTTTTCCCGTTCTTCATTGCAGCATCATTCTTTGATTTTTCTCCCTCCCTTTACTTCATTCTTGCTTCTTCTCACTTCTTATTTCTTGCTTGTTCTTCTCCTGCTTCTCCATTGCAACAATCTCTTGCAATACGGAGGAAAATCTGGAAGCATCATCTCACAAATGATGACATTCCACTGGTATAAAGTGTTTCCATTTGGTATCCTTGTCCTCAATTCTCATGTGGGATTGTTGGCAGATGAATAAAGTTGTGATGGGTAACCAGCTCTTTTGGGTTGAGACAAACGAATAAAGATCTGTTGGTAATTCTTAATAGTTCACTTGCAAGCTAAGTCAGTGACTCGTGCAAGCAACTTTGGTTCACCTCTGATTTAATGACATTGACACCAGCTAGAAACAAATCCGATTTGATAACTTAACCACATCAGTCAAAGCTTTGGTTCCTGGTAGAACCAATCCAGGTTTAATATCACTAGTCAAGTAACCACTAACTAACTTTTAATCTTATCATCCATGTATGGTTGAATGGTTCAAATTTACTATTCTCACATTCTTAAAATAAAAATTATTCTCATTGGGTGAGATCAAGTTTCACTAATATAAGTTATATCAATTCTTGCATTGATAAATAACTTTTTAGCAAATAATTGCAATCCAAATCTACCATTGTATTGGAAGCTACAATCATATTTATTAAATAAAATTTTACATTGACCCTAAATTACTTAATAACTCATTGAAATATGAGAAGACTAATTTCATATATAGTTTTGAAATGTATAAAAATAAAAACTGTTTGGCTATTCATAATGGTTGGAATAACAACATCTACATACTATCTAAAGTTATCAATGGGTATTGGTGTAAATTGTACTCTCTCTCTCTGCTTATCTATCTAGATATGCATAAAACCTTTAGTTCATTTTAAATAGAGTTAGAGTTGAAACTGAGTGATCATCTTAGCAGCATCTCGAACCTCAGGCATATGTAAGCATATAACCAGTGAATAAACTATACTGTTTTGGTAAATTGTTTCATATGCTGAGAATCAAAACTTTTAGCAAGGCATCCAAAATCCAAATGAAAGAGGAAGAGAACCTTTCACAAATAAAAAACAAAGTAACACAGTAACAGACACAAACACACTTTAGCTTTCCAATGCATACAAGGTGAAATATTATATTTGCTTGTCCTGTCTTCGGAGTTTTGTCCAAAAGAAAAAAAGAAAAAAAAAAAATATATATATATATATATTTTTTTTTTTTTTCTAAAACGGGAAATTTTCTCAACAATCTAATTTAACAAATGTGAGGTGAGGGCTAAAATTTTGTCTTGGTCACCACTTGTAGGTCATAGTTTTGAATCCACAAACAGTTTCGTTGCAGATGCAAAGATTAGGCTGCCTACAATGACCATCTCTCACGTCTTCACATAGCATGGAGCCTTCTGGCACCAATGTTTTGTAATCAAATTTAAAGAAAACAGAGCAAAAGAAACTAACTAGACAGAGATAAGCAAACAAGAATCACCATCTTGAGGCAATCCGAGCGTGGGCGCAGATAAAATTCAATATAATTGTTCTACAAATTTATAGCATACAACCCAATTAATACATCACCTGAAAATAAATAATAATAATAGTAATGAAGATGATGATGAGAAGTGCAAACGAGAAACAGGAGAACAAGCAAACCTGTAGAGTCCTTGTCCTCAGCCGTTACCAATTTTCCAGCAATGAAGACTGTGTTAACGGGCAAATCAGGTCCAAAGGCAGCTTCCTTTACATACTTATGGAACTTCCAACCTCCCCCTTCAACCACCCCAAAGCCTAGTTGTCCAAACACCTAATCGGAAAATCGTTTCACACGAATTCAACAACATCATCAAACTCGAAACATCCAAAATTTAAGAACACTACCTCGTTGAGAGCCGAACGGACGTCGAATTTCCTCAAATCGAAGTCCTCGGCATGAGATGCCGCAACATCCACCACAACCGGTGGCTCTGACTCTATTGGCAGCGGGTTTAACGGCGCCGAGGGCAAATCCCAGAGATCAGAATCGACGAAAGAGTCGTATTCTTCGTGGTGGAATTTGGGAGGGCGTGACTGCTTGAGGAGCAGAAATTCATCGTGGTTTGAAGGGTTTTCAATTATGACGGCGAGTCTGTGAGCTGCCATTGCCAAAGGAACTGTGAATGAATGGAGGGAGTAAAGTGAAGTCCCTGCTTCAAACAGAAAAACAGCTTAATTAACTATTCACTTTCCAAGACAGTTGAAACAAACTTTCCATAAATATTATCAGCATTTATGGGCCACCCTTCTGGGTGTAAAATTTAAGCGTTCTTCGGCGTTAAGTTGAGAGGGAAGATATCCGCTTTTTCAACATATCTGCATAATATCCATTATTTCCACATGTTTCCACAAATAATTTGACTAAACGCATAAGCGTCGATTATATTTTTCTTACAGAATATATTTCACCAACGGGGATGGTGTTTCTTCTGGTATTGTGAAACTACAAACGTTAAGGACTACAATTGGTTGATTAGAATATTATTAGACAACAATAATCATAACTTTTATTTTAATTTATAACAACCACAGCTTCTACTTCATATTATTTGTTTAACAATAATATATGTTTTTTATAATCATATACATTATCTAATTATATATTTTTTAATTTTTCATATCAATCAAACCAGATATAAATTTTTAAAAATTTTATCATATTTATATTAAAATTCAATGTTTTGGAGATTTAAGTATTTCAAAAGAAAAAATTATCATTAGATGTAAACACAAATTATTTTTCTATTTTTTCCTTTAATATATTTTTGTTCTCTAATAGTATGAATAAGTAAAAAGAAAGTTAACATTTAGTGATTATTTCATCTAAGTTACATATGACGAAATAAGTAACTATTCAGTTTTGATCTTAACTTCTATAAAATAATGTTTGGGAACACTTATTTATAAGTAAAAAGGAAGTTACCATCTAGTAATTATTTCATCTTAATTCTCCATGTAACTTATAAATTAATTATACATTATTATTCTCAGAATAATTTACTAAGTTTGATTCAATGTGGAACCCTTATCAAACTAAGTTTAACAATTTTCTCAAGTCACATAATTGAGAACACAAATAGAAAAATATTTGAAATATAGTAACAAGGACATAGATGAAAAATACAACATTCAATGATAAATAACCATAAAGACATGGTAAATGCTCAAGAAAAAAAAAATGTAGAAGCCAACAAATATAAGAAACTTTAAAAACAAAAATAGAAATAAGATTAAAGAATTCAAGAAATAAATTACAGAAGATTTTGTTTATACAATTTGATTCATGAGAAATAACTGAGCTGCTTGGACGATCCTCTTGAGGTTCTATCATGCAGGGAATTATAGTGATTAAATCCAAAGTTTGAATTTACAAAACGGAAATACAACATCCAAGAAAAAGAAAATATTCCATAAATAGAAGTCATAGACATGGTTTAGTTCTTTTCATCTCTCCATATAAAGCTATTTCGAGTTGGGGTTGCAGATTTCTTACATTGTAAAGGCTTATTTTGTATTTTATGGAAGCATGAGTCTCAGTAATGGATGAAAACAAAACAAGGGATAAATAAGAAGAGCTGAAAATGTACCTAGAGTATCACATGCTTATCAAACTCTCTGGGTTATTCTGTGACTTTTTTTTTTATAGTTTGATAATATTTTTTTCTTTATTAAAATAGATAATTTTTTACAAAATTACATTTAAAAAAACATGATATGAAAACATCATTTTATTCCTCATAAATAAATTCAAGTTAAAGTTATATTTTAAATTTTTTTTATAAATAATTATTATTAATATTTTAAAATATTAAAATTATAATAGATAATTTAAATTATTATTATAATTTTTTGTATTTTATTTTCATAAAAATATTTATTATTATTTATACATAAATAAATTTATAAACAATTATTATTAATTTTGATAAATATTAAAAATAATTTAAATTATTATTATTATTATTATTATTATATTTTGATTAAAATATTTATTATTATTTATAGATAAATAAATTTATAAATAATTATTAATAATTTTTTTAAAATATTAAAATTACGGTAAAAAATATATAAATTTATAAATAATTATTATTATTCTTTAAAAAAAAAAACAAAAAAGACACATATTTTAGAAATACAACTTCATTTACGGTAAAAATTTCCTTTCCTAAAAATTTATCTATTTTAATAATAAAAAAAATATCATGAAAATATAAAAAAGAAATTGCAATATTATATAACTAATAAAAAACAACTAATATATTACGAAATAATTATAACAGTCCACCAAGTTTGCTGACTCTGACATAAAATATTAACTATTAACTTGTTCAGTCAAAGAAGGAAGTACTTGATGATTAGTATATTTAGATATGTTTAGGCCATAAATAATAACAATTACAAATTAAGTAAAATAAATAAACTGAAATTATATTTAAGCCACTTTTTTATTTTTTTAAATATAAATAATTCCGTTTATATAAATAAAAAAAAAAAATTAAATTATTTTTTTTCTCAACAATATGATAGTAATTCTTTTTTAATTTAAATTTATTCTTTGTATAATAATAAGTATGATAAAATATTATTTTGTTACCGCTAAAATGTTTCTTTTACTTTTTTTTTTTTAAATAAAATTATGTGTTCTCTCTACAAAATCAAAATATATCTATTTTGATCTCACTTAATAATTCTTTTAAGCTCATTTAATAAATCACTTAATATAATTTTTAGGCCTTTTGAATTATAAATAACTTACTAAAACTTTATTTCTAAAACTCTGATTTATCTCAACGAAAAAATGTATACAAATTTAAATTTATTATTTTCCATTTATTTTTTGAAGAAGAAATAATTTTTTCTACCATAAAGAAGTAAGTTAGTTGATAATAATATTTTCAATATATAACTTTTTCAAGAATCATATACCTATCTACTTTTAGAAATATAAAAAAAAAATGAATTCCTATTCAGTTTTATTTATAACAAAATATTAAATAAAAATTAAATATTATATCTTAATATATTTTCATTAACATGTTAAAAAAATGGAATGATATATTAAACTAGTTATGATACATGACATTATTTCTTAAAAATTAAACTAAATTTGAAATATTTTAATTTTATAGGAATAAAAAATAAAAAAATAAAAGATATATATTATTCTAAATATTTTTATATTTTAATCTGTTTATCAAACAAATCATTCATTAAACAAAATTATTAACTGAGATCAAATTTAATAGATTTCAGTTTTAGAGAAACAGAGAACACAATTTTTTTTAAGAGAACTACAAGCATATTTTATCTGTTATATTTTTATATCCTCATGAAAAAAAATCTAAATAACTACATGTCAAAAAAAAAAAATATAAATAGAAAAGTTAAAAAAATCTGTGAATGAAAACTTGCGTATGTAACTGGGGTCAGACATTAACCCTTGAGCATTCCTAATTCCCAATTTCCAATTAAACTAAAAAAATGAAATAAAATAAAAAAGAAAGAACTTCGTGACACGTTTCACACAGAAGCCATACGTATGAGACTCAGTAGAGTTTCTTTCTCTTCCTGCAAATTCAAATCCCAATCTCAATCTTTTCTTTGGCTTCATTTCCTTCATTTGAAATTGACCTAGCTTACGGTTTTTCTTAGATCCCAAATCCCCACCTCGCGATTTTTCCGCTTTTTCCCATTCCGAGGAAAGAAGCCAATCCACGTCCGATCCAATGCCGCTTTGAATTGCGTGCCGTCCTCCTTCGGTGGGAACATCTTATTGCTTTTGAATTCGAATATTGGGGTAGTTGGCTCGATGAGTAACATGTTACACTGTTTCTGAAACACAAAAAGATCGTTTTTTTATTACCTTTGGAGCTGCTCGGTGTTTGAAGAGAAAGAGAGAGAAGGGGTAGTTAATGGGAATGGGTTCGAAAATGGAAGGACCGTCTACCCCAGCCAATCGCCGTGACCCATACGAGGTATTGTCCGTGTCGAGGGACTCAACCGATCAAGAAATTAAAACGGCTTACAGAAAGCTTGCTCTTAAGTACGTTTCCATCTTGACTTTTGATTTTTAAATTCCCCTTTTGAGTTTTGTGTGTCTCCGTTTGGGTGTGTTTAATATTGTCTGATTTTTCATTTTTATTTTGTGGGTACTTGCACATGTGGTTCTGTCTGTTTTGGAAGTTGCTGTTTATGTTTGCTTCAAGTGTGTTAGGTCTTTTGTTTTTGAGTTATTTACTTTACTCTGCAAATTGATTAGTGTCCATCTTGTTGGATTTTGGAGTTTTTTTTTTTAATGAAAAAGAGGGTTTCTCTGAATTTTTTCTTTTGTAAAACTCTAGCGTGTCATCTTAAGTGAGATAGCTCATGGAAGAACATTTGAAGGTGATGAACATCTATAGTAGTAATAATCTTTCATGTTACAAAGGGCACTGAATCAAAGAAGGGGACTGGGGTGCGGAGATCGGGGATTAAATCTGGTAAGGACAGAATTTACTTGGAGTTTCACCTTAGTTATCGTTTGCATTAGGGTTTTAAATAGTGTGCTTTAGCAGCATAGCGGAAGCTGGCCACTACAGGGGCCTCTGCAGGAGTGCTTTAGTGTAGTGGCCGTAACAACCAATAATGGGCTGAATAGCGGCTGGGATGACGGTCTATGAGTTGTTTACAAAAGCCTCTGAAAAGTGGCAATAGGGCTTTTTTCTAGGGCTATTTTTGGGATTTCAATTTCCAACAATGAAATTTACATCTATAATAGTGGTGAAAATGATAAAGAAAACTTGGATTTAGAAGATGAGGCTTGATGTTTCCTTTGTAGGAAACTTGTATTTGACTGTTGTTGGTATTTACTTGTATGTTTTTGTTTAAGACACCAGTGACTTTCTATTGTTAATTATGAACGTCATGGATAGAGTAACTTTTGTCATTTTTGAGAATTTGTATGAACGTAGTATATATTGTACTTCCTCCACAATCTCTATTATAAGACATTTTTAACAAAATCACACAGATCTAGAAAAACAATTAACCTATCTAATTTTATTGATTTTTTAATTTTTATTTACTGATTCCATTTTTACTCCTATTAATCATCATCAAATCAATTAATAACAACAAGCATATCCATGTCTTTAATAGGGATATATTGGAAAAAAATAAAAATTAGGTTTATTGAAATTGGAAAATACCTTATATTAAATACCAATTCTTTTTCAAAATTGTGTCTTATAACAGAGATCAGAAAGAGTATAAACTATATGAAAACATTCCAAATAACAGCTATACCACCATATTCCAAAACAGAGTTTGCTTTAAAGATCAGCATACATTTGAAACTCTATTTCTGATTGTAGAATAACACCGAAAGCATCTATAAGGAACTACATTTAAGTTTTATCCATAATTTAAACCAATATACAAGTACTGATGTCAGTTTTTGTTTTGATCTTGTAGAAACAAGGAGTTTGTTTGCTTGTTTTCTTGTTAAGAATGCCAATTATGATGAAAAACATGTATGGGATATTCTTATAGTATCTCTATACGATTGCAGGTATCACCCTGACAAAAATGCCAGCAATCCTGAAGCTTCAGAACTATTTAAAGAGGTTGCATATTCTTATAGTATCTTGTCTGACCCAGAAAAGAGAAGGCAGTATGACAGTGCTGGATTTGAGGTCCCTTTCTTTTCCATGTGAAATAAAACCCTGTTTTCTCTCCTTTTTCTGTTTTTTCTTTTTCCAACTCTTCCTACAGCACGAAAACCAAAATATGGCTTGTGACATTGGAAAAATCTAAGTTATCTGGCTGGGAATAGTAGCAAACAGATAAGAAATGTGTTGCTTCTCTAGTTAACTGTATTTTTTTCTGGGGAGCATGACCAGCATGTTTTAACATCTTAATTTTCCGGTGATCTATGATTGAACCTGCCGGATTGTATTACTCATCATTTACAGCCCAGGAGAGAGGAGCTAAAACATTCATATTACCTGTCTGCAACATGGAATTCAAGTGGAATGCATATCTACACTTATTATATTTGTTTAACCAAAATTGCAATTCATACAGCTAGTTGTGAAATTTTTGTCATTTCAGTATTGACTTCTTGTACATAAGTGCTACTTTTTTGTTTTCCTCTCTTGATTTGTTTTGGTAGATTATTTTCTTTACCTTCAATCTATACTTCCATCTTCATTGTTATGGCTTGCCGATTATTCAAAAACATCAGTACTCTACTCCTTCATGGGTGTGTTGTAAATGTCTTGATTTATGTAGTGTTATCTGTATATATATAGCTTGAAAGCTTTTAAACATTTCAGTTCATATTCTTCTTGATATAGTTCCTATTTACATGCAACATTTTTAAGATATTTTGCCAATACATATCAGGCACTTGATGCTGATAGCATGGACATGGAAATTGATTTATCTAATCTTGGGACAGTGAACACAATGTTTGCAGCTTTATTCAGGTGTACATTTTAGTGCAAGACTATTTGTTTTCAAAATTATTTTTCTTTGCTTTGCTTTATTTCTTATTTTATTTTGTTACAGCAAACTGGGTGTCCCTATCAAAACTACCATTTCGGCTAATGTTCTTGAAGAAGCTCTGAATGGAACAGTTACAGTCAGACCCCTTCCAATTGGATCATCAGTTAGCGGAAAGGTTCTTACTTTTTTCATGATGGATGAAGCAAAACAGTAGTCTTCTTGGTGGTGTATATGTTCCACTTATGTAACAATTTGTTGCAGGTAGAGAAGCAATGTGCTCATTTTTTTGGTGTGACAATAAACGAACAGCAAGCTGAGTCTGGCATTGTAATCAGAGTTACTTCAACAGCACAAAGCAAATTCAAGGTATCACTTATTCTTTTATGTCTTTATTAGCAATTCCCTTGTCCTTTTTTGGTTTTCCTTCTGGGTCAGTATGGTATTGGATTGAAATATTGAAGGGTGATTTTTCAGTTGCTCTACTTTGAACAAGATGTGAATGGAGGCTATGGTCTGGCATTGCAGGTAATTTTCATATTTCTAGTGCTTCTTTCTATTTCTCTACACTTACTCCCTCCTACCCTTTGGACTTGTTGGTTTAATGGATAATAGATTGAAATAACTATATCATCAGTGAGTGAATTGAGGTGTTAAGCCTTATCAATCATTTAGGCCTGAGAATGAGAGCATAAATCTTGTGAAAGTGAAACCAGCTCTTGCGGGAAAGGTACATAACCTTTGAGAGTTCTAGGCTAGTGTTTCTTTAAACTGTGGATGAGTCTAGACTATTAGGTTATTCAACTGTCTGTTAACAAATAGCTGAACTTCTCTCTCCTTCTCTCTCTAATCTCTCCCTTGTAACATAATGTTAATAGTCATTGATCATTAGAAAAAAGTACTTGGATTTTTATTTTTTTTAAATAAATTGAAAAGCATGATGACACAAATTTAAATACTGCCGTTAGGCCTTTAGACTAATGGTAACTGTGTTTCTCATCTGGATAAAACCAAGTCCCCCAAAATGCCAATGTTTACAAAACACTTCATGCAGATAGATTATATAAAGTAAGTGGGTGCTAGGCTTACAAGTTTGAGAAAGACATGAGACCATTTTTAGGTTAAGGATCTTTGTGTGGCCTGCAAGGTGTAACCTGTTATTTGTATTAATAATATTAAGATATACCATGTGAATTATTGTTAAGCTACTTGTAATTGATTGTAGATTGCACAAACTGCAGCTAGTTATCTTTCATGTAATGCATGTGAAATCCGAAATTGGTGTACATTACTTGATATTGTATGCATCTCTATACAGGAAGATAGTGAGAAGACTGGCAAGGTGACATCTGCAGGAATGTATTTCTTACATTTTCAAGTGTATAGAATGGATTCAACAGTGAATGCGGTATGAAAATTATGTTCATTAGGTTTCTTTTCCTTTGCTCTGGACTGTTTGGAAAGTGGTGGTTACTATAAGTGCTATGTGCAGTTAGCGATGGCGAAGGATCCTGAAGGCGCCTTCTTTAAAAGGTTGGAAGGTCTTCAGCCTTGTGAAGTCTCAGAACTAAAGCCTGGCACTCACATATTTGCTGTTTATGGTCTGAATAATTTATTTTGTCATATTAGTCTTTTGCCAACTTAGGCTATTTTTTTATTAAACTATTTAAGTTACATTTACCCTGATTCAACTTACTGATGTTTAGGAGATAACTTCTTTAAGACTGCTAGCTATACTATTGAGGCAGTATGTGCAAAATCTTATGAAGATACCACCCAAAAACTGAAGGATGTTGAAGCTCAGATTTTACGAAAGAGGAATGAGCTACGCCAATTTGAAGCAGAATATAGAAAGGTTATTATTTTCTGTAGTCATTCATAATTAGTGTTTTTCTTGAGACACTTATAGGGAGTGCTGTTTCTCTTAATACTTTTCAGGCATTGGCACGCTATCAGGAAGTAACAGACAGATACACAAAAGAAAAACAATCTGTACGTTCTTTCAACTTGTGCCACATTTACAACATCAGTGTATATTGTAAATGCACGCATTTGTATTCTTTTTAATACTGGAGGTTTTGAGTGTGGGCGGGCCAAAAGGGAGAGAGGAAATAATTCAACTATTGTGCCATATGATGCTCATCTTAGGTTGTCTTTAATATTATCACATGACTTATGTACTCAAATTCAAAGAATTGACTTTTAAAATAATTAATGTACCCCTACAAGGGTTACTAGGATTGGATGTTCCCTTGTTAAGCAACAGGATATGGTCGTATTGGAGAGAAAATCATAATATTTATCAAATATAATTAACAGGTCTTGCAACAAATCATGGTGAGTCCTTGTTTAATAAAGATTTTTTATCTTTCTTTCTCTAATACGACCATGTTTTGTTACTCAAACATTGGGATAAGATTCAAATTTTAGTCACTTGGGCTTGAAGCATCAAGCATGAATAAAATGCAGTTTCCCTCCGACCTTGGTGGCAATTATAGTTTACTGGCAACTAGCAGATTCTATCACTTAGTCTTTGATGTCAAGATTGTCAAACTTGAGAGTCTACATAAACTAGTGGAGCTTTCGGAGACTCCAAGTCAACTCAAACTCGTAAGACATATATGCATAACACAATCATAAAGTATGATAGTACATATGCAAAATTTATATATAAATAAGATTAAACTACATAGACAACTGAATCATCTATAAATTCATAGAAACATAAATTTTTAATGTGAAAACAATTAAAAAAGGAGTTAATTTCTTCAAATAACGTGAGTCCTAATTAAACAAGATCACCATGGGGGTAAAAGTCGGCAAAAGTTACATTTGATGTTAAACTTGTCGACTCATTTCTTAAAATCAATAGTTTGTCAACCTTGGTTGATGCTCCTATGCGGTGTTAAAGAACCCCTACTCTCAAGTCCTAAATGCATAAGATGCTCTTTGGGTGCATGCCTCATGAATGCAGGGTTTATTCTACAACATGAATTGAGTTGTTTATTGAGGAACTGTAAACATTACTGGAGGATATGCTTATTTATGCTTTCCTATAAAATATTATTTCCGATTGCTTTTTGTGACATATAAACAAAATTCTATCTTGTCGAGACTGCAAGGTCGTGTTTGGTTTTGGTTTGTTTTAATTTTTAGCAAATGTATTCACTTATATTTTGTTATCAAATTTTTCTTGTTTTGAAGATATTGGGGAAATTGTGGAAAACATAATTTAGTTGATTTCACCATTTCCTATGCAAGTTTTTTAAAATAGAAAATAAAGTGATACTCTTGTAGTTATTGGTGAAAAATATGTTGAGTGAATAAAGTATAAGTAGTTTTTCATTATGTCTTTGTTACCTTATTGAGGCCTATCTGCTTTGGTATGCAGGTAGACGAGCTTCTGAAACAAAGGGATGGTATCCATTCTTCCTTCACCATTGTGAAGTTAGCCAATGTTAGTGGAAATGGTAGTAATTTGAGCAATGGAAGTTCTAGCAAAATGACTGGTGAAGAGAGCCCTGGGGAAGATGGAGGGTCAGATGGAAAGGACAAGTCAGGCAAAAAGAAATGGTTTAACTTGAATCTTAGGGGTTCTGATAAGAGGTTGGGTTAATATTATAATTAGTGCCCTTAATTTTGCTTGTCTCTGTCAATCAGCTTGGGTTGCAGTTACAGTTGCAATTTATGTCTGGAATATTTTTCCTTTGCTTGGTTCTCACAAGTTGGTTAATCTGTTCATTGGTATGTGATGCATTCGAAGGTATACAGTATATGTTTTACTGTTTCCTATAATTTTTGTACTCCAAAAAACAAACAAGACCCACACCATCCAATTTCCTTGTAGAATCCTATCCTCAACACTTATAATTTTGATATTGTCATTTGTAATCATATATTCATTCTTGTAATTTACTTTCTTCATCCTTTCTCTGCATATACATCTTTTGTCGTCTCATATAATTTTAAAGATTTTTCGTATATACATATATATATATATATATATATATATTTACATTCCTTGTATGTTTATAAATACCATACAATATACATGATATTGATATGCTAAGACCCACGTAATTTGCTTCGATTTCATTTTGGTATAAACTTATTCCATCTCATATTATACCTTTTTAAGTTTCTCAATATATCTCAATATTATTTTGAAATTAAGCAAGTATTCATTATTTTTCAAATTTCATTTATTATCTCACTTCAATACTTGAACGAATTCACAATTATATACTAATTCTTAATAAACATATTTTGTCAAAGAAACAAGTTTTATAACTGTAATTTGCATAACTAATAATTTTTTAAAAATAAAAACATTATTTTAAAAGACCAATAACGTGAAATATAGTATGGGCATTTTTTTTTTGGGCTTTTAAATAAGCCCTTTCTTTGACCCAAAATTTGGGTTGGGCTCCTTGATCTTTGAGAAAATTTAAATAATTTATTAAATATGTAACTATTAAATTTATATAAAATATTTTATAGTTATGAATTTTTAAAATGATCAAAAGAATATTTAAAAGAATATTTTTACATAGAAAATAAATTAATTTTTTTTTTAAATTTAAGTTTACAATTTTCAATTCATCAGTTAAGTGTTAATAAAAGTTTTCATAAACTTATAATTAAAATTAGTTTACACATTAAACATAGTTTTTTATAAAAAAATTATTAATTATGTCACAAAAATATATTAAATATCAATGATTTAGGTTACTCTTTGAGTTATGTTCATGACAATAGTAGCTAACCATCATTAAAGAATAAAATTCTTTTATGTTGTTTAAAAGTGTAGGAGTACAAAAAAAAGTTATGTTGTTTGGCTAATATGAGAAAAATAAAAATATAAGAATAGTGATAGAAGGTGAGCAATTTCTTGGTGCAAGAAATTAGTGGAAGATAGTCATATGATTTTATAAAAGAGCCTTTAGAAATGTTAAGAGGACTCAATATGACAATACATGAATGATGAAAATTATTTGAAGTGTATGGGGGAGAGAAGAATAAAGAGAAAATGATTTTAAAAAGTATAGGATTTATGGAATTATTTTTATTCAAATACTTTTTATTTATTTTTATTTTGGTATGCGAAAGAAGATGATAGATTGGTTAGCCATAAAACAAAAAATGTTGTTGTCATTAGGGTTTGACTGGGAAGAAAGAGTGTTGGGGAGTGGGTCTAAGATGCTATTGTCATCATTTCATTAACTTCCAAACAATAAATTTCAAACCTAATCAAACAACCTTTCTTTTCTTCACTTCCTTTTACTTTATTCATTTTCCACCTTTTATTCCTAAGCAATACATCACCTCCATATTTTTCTTAATCTTTTCATTCTTTCATTACAAAATTTACATTTCATCAAATCACTAAAAAAAAATAAGTCAAAAGAATTATTTTCACTCTAAACTTTTCATTTTTTTATTAATTTAACTGTTAAAGTTGAGTTACTTTTTATATTTTTATAATTTAATGGTTAAAGTTGAGTTATTTTTAGACTAATCAGAATTAAAAATGAAAAAAAAAATATTTTCAAAATTTTTTTAAACTAACTTTCTCTTTCTATATATATAATCATCCATGAATTTAAATAAAATAAAATATATGAACATTATCTTTTGTTAATCATTTAATAGCATTTGTGATGAAAGTCTTGCCTTGAAATATTTATAGAGGGATTGATGTGTCACAAATTTATTAGTAAATGTTCCTGTCAAAAAGTTAACAAAGGGATCGATAGTAATAATGGACCTTCCAACTAATCTTTCATCCTTAATCTTCTTCAACCTGTCTTTCTTTTTTTTGGTCTGCCGTGAGTTTCTTGTCTGGATGCTGGGAGCTTTCCCTCCACCGAATGGGAGTATACCAACACTCCGACGCTCAAATCAGTAGATATTCAGGCAGAATATTCTCTACAGTAAAATCAGTATTCAAGTCATTCTTACCTCATTATTTATTACCTATTTATAGTCTCGTAAACTGGGCCGAAGTAGTGAGCTTGAGTTAAGAGTTAACTCTATCTTAATCATCTAATTATGCGTAGCTGACATGATTAGGTCATTCTTAAGTTTGACTCGGAAACTCATAGCCTAAACCGGGAACTTCCAAAATTATTATACTTAAATTATTCTTAATTAAGGTGGTTTAGGGATAATCGAGAGATTCCCGAATGTCCCATCCGTACAGTAAATGTAACTGAAAAAAATTATGACAATTTTTATAATAAATAGTTGCATATGAGATGAAAAATCTATCATACTCACTAAATATTTTATATTTTTTTTCATGTCAAACAAGATTAAGAATGACAAACATATTTTACAAAATCTTTTGTAAATGAATTTTATTACAAACAAATTTACGAGAAACAGATATTTGTCACAAAATTGTTCAAAAGAGAATTATTCAGTAATAAAATGTTTAATGGAATTTTTAAGGAAAAAGAGTATATATCATTAATTTTATATAAAATAAGATAAATCATCCATCACACCATGTTTAAAAGTTATTCACTGTCTGAATTTTGTAACGAAATTTAAAAATTTTAAAGTTTAAGATTTATAATTTAGAGTTTAGGATTTAAGTACCAATTGTCAAGCCTTAAATAATATTCTTAGATAGTTGCACATCAAATATTTTGGTACTGATATAGTATGTTGTTCTCAGTTATTATAAATAGGGTAAATTTTATTTTTGATCATTAAAAAAAAATCTCTCCTTTTTATGAAAATGTTTCATAGAAAACTTCTTTTTAATCTTTAGAAACAAGGATCCCACATATAATGTATTTTCGTAATTGAATGACTAAAAGAAAACAACTTATATCTGAAAGATTAAAAACAAGCATTAGAGTAATGTCCAAACAACTAAGAAATATGTTAAATTCTAATCTAAAAAAATTGTTGAATCCCATTCACATTAGAGGAAGGTGATATAATTGATTTGTGGAATCAAATTTAACCTAAAAATATAATATTTTTTTCATTAACAAACATAAGATTCCCAAAAATTTAGGAATAAATGTTTGATGGTATTCCATTCTTTCGCCAAATTCTAGCATCTTCAACTGTTGGATGACGTTCATTACTGTTAGAAATTTTAAACATGTATGCTAATCTAAAATGATAATCATGTTTAATCAATTACTGTTTTGCTTAAGTAAAAATAACTTTTGACAAGTTATAAATGGATGATAAAATAACACTAATAACTCTTAATTGCTTTACACGAATTCTAAGCCAAATTTATTTTGGGTAACCCAGTGATTTACTCAAGTAGGTTCCTTCTTCGTTGAAGGTAGTGAGAATCTAATAAGAAATTGCATTTATATATGAGACGGTTTCGTGGACAGTTTCCTTAGCAATTAATTATCGTACCTAGGTTGGTAGCTAACTAAAGCATGTTTTTTTTTCTTTGTTTTTTAAGGACAGAACTTAACTTACTCAAGTTCTCTCAGGAATTCAGTCTAAAACTTCTCTCACATCAAGATTTTGTATGTACATATAATGAGTTTTCTATTCTCATATCAATCAATTCTATTGCAGTTCACTCTATTTTCTACTTCTTCGCATGAAAATTGAAAAATATATAAAAAGAAGACCAGAATAATGAATAAGGCGTGATTTGAATTAGATGACAAATATTTGTATCATATTGGAGAGCAATAGTCGAAGTATATATAGCAAGATTCGAGCACCTCTCCAGTCACCTTCATCAAATTTTAAATATATCTATATATATTAGTTAACTTTATTGTTATTGCATAGTAGTTTTAATTATAGGAATCTGAAGCAACATTTGTCTTTAGAAGGAAGACAAGAGTTCCAGAAAAATGAAAGTTGTCTTATGTTTGGCAAAAGTGGGGGGAATGAACATGGAGAATCTAGGTTTGAGGATGAACATATATAGATTAAAAAACATTCCAATCATAGAAAATGAAAGTTAATTAAATAGGAATCAGGGTGGAACAGCAGAAATTGGCATTTGGGAAGTGATGAGTGGTGAATGTGAAGAAAATGTGGCATGATGGAAAGAGTTAAGTGTTTTATTTGTTGATGATAATTAATGTTAGATTTTGTCAAAAATGTCACGTGCAAATGTCCCCTAAGCATGGATGCATTTGGGTTATATGTTATGTAAGTGGCATATTGCATTAACATATAGTCGTCTAAATGTTCGTCACTTTATTAGCAAACCACGCACTTGTTCTTGTCTCATTGATTGACTACAACAGTTCCCTCTCATCCATCAAAAACTTCATTCTCCAAAACTTTAAATGCATATTTAAAACTCATAAAAAGTGCAAGGGGTTTTCAAATTAAGTTTTTCTTCCTTTCTTTGTTATAAATGTGGACATTCTTGACCATCTAATCTAATTCTAGGGTTAGCTTTCACGTTAATTAGATTATTAATTGTTTAATTATATGAGAGAGAGAGAGTGAGAGAGGAAACACATATACTTAAAGCTAACTCCACCCTACAAAATATGGAAGAAAATGGTTTTTAAAATGAAGTAGGTAATGTCACTTGGAATATATGGAGGGGCTAATTGAGTCACGCACATTGTTTGGGGGTGCTTAAAAAAGCACTTGGAACATATCTATAAAAAGGATTTCCAACTTGAAATCTAAGTCACATTGAGGTTATCTTTTAATCCTTTATGGATGCTTCCAAAGTAATGGTTGCAAAAGAAACAAAGATGATTAAAAAGTTAATGGGGTTCTAATATGATAGGATCATGTCTATCAATAATCTTATTAAATATTTTGGTTTATTATTTCATTGGTTAAATTTACTATAAGCACAATTGGTGGGCCATAATCACGATCCGGGTGATCTTAATGATAATATCGGCGTCACTTCAATCAACAACAACAAAAGAAAGCATGATTAATGCCCTCCACGGAAGTGGTTTTTCTAAAATTGATGGTGGAAACCATTACAAGAACTTCTAAATTTTTAAAATAATACGTCAAGTAACACTATTTAATTGTTTTCAGGACAGTTGTTTTTCAATCAATAACAATTCTAAACTCTCATTCGCCAATCCTCTCTCACCACCCCAACTTATATCAACACATACATTTTAAGTCTTCATGTCGAGCAAGTGCCAAGTACTGCATCCCATAAAACTCATCTGGTCCCAACCTGGGTTTTTTTAGAGAAAAAAAATGTTATAATATGGGTAAATAGTTTTAATTAAGGTTAATTAAATAAGCTATTCTATAAAGTATTAAGTTGAAAATCATTTATGAAATAAGTTTTTCCAAACACTTACAAAAGTGCATATTTCATATGATATAACATAATCCTAAATAAAAAGTCTTAGTTTTTTGTTTTTTATGGAAATTGTTGCTAGAGAGACTCCAAACAACATGTTTAAAGAAGGTAATTAATTTGGACAATCTTGGCCTTATGTATTTTGTTGTTCTAAACATGAAGATACTAACCATTTGGTTCTATATTGCTTCTTTTTATCCAACTTTGGGTTTACATTTTTGCTTGGATATAAATCTCTTTTGCTATGACTTATTATTTTGATATTCAAACATGTTTCATAGCCAATGTAAGATAGTTTGGCAGTAACAAATTGTGAAAACATTCCTTGTAGTAGTGGTGACTTGCTAATCATTTTAATATTATGACATCAAATATTAGAAATATAGAACTCACCGTTTAATCGTTTCCTGTATCAACAAAATGAAGATACGTGTTTATTGACACGAAATAGGTTATGAAATGCTTGGATTGTATTCTATTTATACCTAATTGAATTCAATTAAAGTAAGATTCATTAAAAATAATACAAATAGATAGTCAATACTAAATATAAATAGAATATATTCTCTATTAAATTACAATAATTTATTTCTATTAGACTCTATATTAACTTATACTTTAGAGTATAATATTATATATACATTCATTTTCGAGAACTATAAAGTATTCAAATTGGAATAATTGGAGTAAGAAGGTTGAAAATTTGTTAGACCAAAAAAACTAAATTTGAAGATCATTTAAGAATATTCAACCCCAACCAGAGTAGTTATTTTTTTAATCCTCTAAAATTTAAATATATTTTTAATTCCCAATAAATGAAAAAAACTGTCAATTTTAACATGAAAATTTTATAATTAATCAGAATATTATCCATATGTAAGTTTTTGTATTTTTTTCTTATTAACAAGGACCTAAAAATATATTTAAATTTTAGAAAACATATTTAATATTTCAGAAATTTTACATGGAAATAAAACATATATTAGCTAATGTTAAAAAAAAAAAACAGTGAATTTTACTACCAAGATGGTTTTAGAATGAAAAGTTTAAATAAAAATGATATGATGAGTTAGAAATGAATTTGAATGAAGAATAGTTTTGGATGGAAGGGAGAATGAGTGAGAAATAGAAGATGGTAGATGGGAGTGGCAATGTTATTGCAGGAGATTGTGAGGACATGATTTGGAAATTGCTTAGCAGTGTGAAACATCCTAATCAAACAAATTAAAGCGAAGTGGGTAGAAGAAGAAATTAAGAAAGCCATTTATGGAAGGCAACAACACACAAGATGAAGCCAAAAATTGGTACAAACATTTTGGTTGGTCACCCCTGGTCCCAACAACAACTACTGTCTCTACGTGAAACTCCTTTTAACCTTTTTCAATCACACTTCCCACATCAATATCACATTCTCAATTCTCTCTTTCTCATCACAACCACACTCCTTCACCTTCTTCTTCCAATTCAACTGGCCCAGCTACACCTACTTTCCCCATCTTCTTTTTTTTTTTTTTTATTCACTTTATAATAATATTACTCCAATTAATTCATCTTTGCTATATCTATACTTGGATAAAATTGTTCTACAAAAATAAATGTTTCCTTTAAATATTAGGGTTAGTAGATCAAATATAATAATTTACAAATAACAAACCATAAATGAATGGATTATATACAAGCTTTAAAAAAAAAGTTTATTACAAAATGCACTAGAATTTATCATATCACAAAAATAAGAAGATCCCCCACATCATCTAAAAAAACACGTTGTATGTTGTTGACATAGGATCTCATGGCATATACTGGAAGTATTGTCATCTTTATTTTCATTCTCCAATCTCATAAAATAAAACATATTTTTTAACGTTAAGTTAATTGTGTCTGTTTATTGAGTTCAATCCATCATCTCCTTAAAAGAAATCATCTTCTTAATTAATTTGAACCGACAGAGAGATTATGCTAATGATAATTTATTATTACGAATCTAGGGAAGAATTAAAAAGGAATATAAACATTCACTGTAAAGGTTATATGTGTCAAGAGATATTAGAAATATATATATTTTTGTTAGAAATTTGACTAATTAGGAGAGAATGGTTTAAAAATATAAGGCATATTGGAAGGAGGGGACAAGTGGGTCAGATGAAGAGTTGTGAAGAAAACTTTAGAATTGAAGAAGGCTTTACTTTTGAATTTAAAATTTGGTATGATAAATATTGGCATAAGTATTAGGATTATGATTAATTATGCTTTTTAAGTGGGAGACTACAAGCCTACAAAAAGCTCTCACTCTCACTCTCTCTCGGAGTTAGTAAGATTCGCAGATCTCTCTCACAAAGCTAAAACCAATATATAAATTATATAGATTTCAACGTCAATCACGCAAACATCAGAAACAATAATTCATCATCATCAACACGTAACGGTGGGGACCCAAACCCTAAGTTTCGCAAACACACACACCTGAACCTTATAATATTCAATTCAATTCAATCCCCTTCATGTCATAACATTACAATGCCCTTTCAGACAACCCCAACTGGGAAGTGTACAATAAGTAAAGGTTCTCCTTATCTCATAACTTAGTATGAGCCACAGGGCCAAGTTCCAACCTTATTCTTCTAACTTTGACTTTATTCACTAAATTGCCATCATGCCTAGTGATGGCATGTGTAAGAAGAATCCAAGTTGGAATAATGTGAAAGGATAAAGATATGTATGGAAATTCCTTCTTATTTGTGACAGACACTAGACTGATATCTTGCCTCACAATATTTGCCTGAAATTACAGACAAGATATCAGTCTAAGAATTTGACACTAAAACAGAAAAATATATATATATATATATAAATATAATAAATATTATGATGTGATAAAAAAATAAAATATTTGTTACATATACATATATACGAATGTTTATATATGTGTGGAATTGTTTTTGTTTAACCAGATGTGTTTTAAGTATATATCGTCGTGTTATTCATCGTGTTCATGACAGAATATCTGTCTATGATCCAATAATGGATGATTGAATAAGTCCAGCAATGTTTACTATTTCGAATTAAAATTTTAACCTGATTTAATTTAGCAAAACTAAGTTCTAAAATAAAAATTGTCAGAGTTATATATTATAAAATAACATATCTAGATGATGATGTAGATCTTGCTTGGACCTTTTTTGTGTTTATACCAAAGAACATATCCCTTATGTGAAACAAGCGTATCTAGCCTGAGATGAATACGGAGTGAATACGATGTTGACACGTGGGACATGCAGCAGTGATTAGTGGGGCGGTGTTAATTAGATCTGAGCGCCATATATGGTCTGGTTTAGGATCTTGGATGCTATACTATGAAAGCTCTTCTCTCTATCAAACTTGTAGGGCCCTTCTACTTTTTCTAGAGAGGGATATGTGCAATGGTGGTGGGTGAAGGTGTCGGTTTTTAGATTGAGCCAACAAATACTTGTAATATTTATAATTTCAGATGAGTTTTCGATAAATTTTGTTAAGCAGTAGTATTTTTCATTCACGTGATGCTGTGAGAGAAGCTAAAAATGGAAAGAAATGAAAACAAAACAAAAGAAAAATAGTGAGGTATGGATGGCTTCAATATCTGATTTTGGGACATTCAATAGCTTTCATAATTCTTTGTATCAGCTGCAGAATTAGTTGGAGTCAGCAGAAGCCAGGGTGGGAGGACAGAGACATGGGCTTCACGGTGGTTTATTGGGTTTCGTTCCTTCGTCAATATTCAATAATAATGTGTTTTAAATGACAGAATATGATATGACAAAAGTGTCCAATAAAGAGAACTTTCGATTTCAAATGGAACATCTGTTTTGTGAATTGATGTTTGATTAATTAATTGTTTAGCGATCCTAAATAAAGTCATGGAGAAAAGGGTGGCATGAGCATTATGGAGCGATATTGTGTGTACGTGTCATAAATGAATTGGATCTGAATGAGCTGAAGTTCATGTTGAGTCAGACCTTCAACAAATGTTTATCAGTAGATTATGCAAGGTGGTAAGCTTCTGATTGGTCATTTTACGCAACGTTCAAATGCATGAACTTGGTTGAAAATTGCCAAAATATCTCAAACTTTTCTAACCTGTTGAAAAATTCTCAGGCACGGTTTGTTAGACATCATGTTAAGATTAAACATGTATGAATGTAGAATACTTATAGTAAGACAGCATAGCTTAAACTTTCTCCAACCCTAATTCATAAAGAGAGACTCCAATGACCTTTTTTCTTTCTCTCTCTACTGATTTGAGTTAGACATACAAATTATTAAAGCCTGTGATGGGTTGGGATGATAAACCAAGGAATGGGTCCAACTGTCTATTAAATTTTGAATATGTTAGTCAGCCAGTTAAATGCCTTTGATGCTGCTACATATAAATAATTCAGCAGATGCAAGTTGATTGATAGAGACTATGAGTTGCCCTTCAAAATAGCTACCCTTTATTTTGTTGGTGAGTCACACCAACTGCATAATTTTATGTACAGTGCCTCGTACATACACGAGGAAGTTTAAGTGTGTGAAGCTGAAAAGAGAATGATATATATGGCTCCCTTCCAAAGCCAATCATTTTATACAAGACTTTCATCCCGTGCCATACTCCCATCACATGCATATCACATTCTCAAACCTCACCCTCATTCCATTCCCCTCCGATTTTTTGCATATAACAATATTGCTTACTGTCTTTTTCTTTTACCCCAAACTGTTCACAGGTCAAATAATTGATTCAGACTCTGATCAATGGTGTGCTTTCAATAATATTTACAAAATTGGAAAGAAATTATATATAACTTTCTTATTTAATATATATCATAAAAAAATCATTTCAATTGAACCCTTAGTTAAAATGACATTAATTGAAATTGTAAAGTGATTATGGATATGTGAAAAGATGAAGCCAAACACACGCTTAAGAGGGCCACCTTTGTAATTTGAACAAAGGAGTAAAAAGGCAATGGAGATAAAAACTGTATCAAGAGACAAATTCCAAGCCTTTGGGTCCCTTGGCTGTGGGTCTTCTAGGGTGGTGTTCCCATATTTTCACACACTTTCTTCATCTTGGGACATCCGCAAGGACCCCACTTTCCTCACCTTTTATTTCTAAATTTCTACACAAAATTTGCTTTTTGTCAAAACCCATTGAATCCAGGGTATAAATAGACCTCAACACATGCAACAAACTACTCCTTAATACAAACACATTAACTACCCCATTGTTCCACACTTTCACTATCCCTTCTTCAAATCCACTCAAACCACGCCCATGGAAACCCAACTTGACTACAAAGCCAAAAGAGCAAACCCCACTTCCCCAACGAGCTTGAAGCTCTTTGGCTTCAGCGTCCATGAAGACATCACCATGGAAGAAGAAGACGAGGTGGTCCTGCATGATGACGTGGAAGACTCAACCACCAAGGCCTCTTCCACTTCCCCATCTGCCTCGCCGGACTCCGCCGGTGCCGGTTCCGGACCTCCCTCCTCAGGTGACCGGAAATACGAGTGCCAATACTGCTGCCGAGAGTTCGCGAATTCACAAGCACTTGGTGGACACCAGAACGCACACAAGAAAGAGCGTCAGCAACTGAAGCGTGCGCAGTTACAGGCCACGCGAAACGCCGCCGTTTCGTTCGTGCGAAACCCTATGATCTCCGCCTTCGCCCCTCCGCCACACCTGCTGGCTGCGCCGGGGTCGATGGTGGTCCCGGCGGCCCCGGCCTCATGGGTGTACGTGCCACCACGTGCCGCGCCTCCTCCCTTCCACGTTTCAGTATCGCACGGTTGTGCGTTCCCGTCGGCGAATGGGCACAACGGGTTGAGTAGTAATAATAATAGCAACGTTAGCATAGCGGGTGTGAAATCCGCGGGTGCAGGGATGTTTCCCTATGTTGGCGTTGTAGGTGATTCGCAATTAGCTTTGTCAACGGTGCAGGTGCAGGCCCGGGCCCACCACGCCACGGTTGATGGGCCCTCTTTGAGTAGGTTCTCCAAAGGAGATGGTGGGCCCAAATTTGATGATGCATGGGGCTTGGACTTGCACCTTAGCCTTGCGCCAGCTGCGCCATGATCTAACGGCTCAGCTGGGCTTGAAATTCAGTGAGTGTAACAGTCTCTTTGTTCAGCCTTCACGCGCCGTTTAAGGCCATATATATATATTGGCTGTTTCAGCTATATTGTACATTTTCATATTTAATTCCTATTTTTTCAACCAAATTATTTCACTTACTACACATTACTAAATTCACATCCACTAATTTTCCTTTTACTTTTCCTTCCTACCATTCAAATTTTGTACATCACCAATCTACATTTGTCAGTCCATTTTTTTTTTTTCTTTTTACTATATGTACCTAAAAGGATATATATAATAAGACTAGTAAATAATTAATAAACCCAATTTGATCAACTTTAAACACCGTACCTTAAACTTAACAAAACATAACTTAACTAATTATGCTACTGAGTGTGTTAATTTGTGTTGGTAACTTATATAAGTTATTGTTTAGATCTTATCAAAGTGTGAACTCACTTATATAAAAGTATTGCAACAATCAATTTAATATCATTAATAAAGATGCTCATATTTGTAATCTTTAGCATGGAATCGGTGCATGATTCTTATTGAGCATATTGTGGTCCGTTAATATAATGAAGGGATGCTAATATATATACCTTTTAGTAACCAGAAAATACATAATTGGCTTTTTAATTAATTTTTTACGCTAGTGGGCACACGACAAAATTAATTAAAAAATAAAATAAAATATAAATTTTGCATATCTTGATGTTTATGTCTGGATCGTTACTATAACATCCTGACTGGGGAGAGTGACCTATCTGATAATTATTTTATCGTGTTGAAGATTTTTTACTAGGATGTTAATATTATAACGACATATCCTGTGGTGAAAAACAAATAGAGGTGTTTGTTTACAGAGGCATGATGACACTGCTCTCACTAGTCACTGTATTACCAACTGTGTTTAGACAGCTTGTACAAACAAAGTACAATCAATGTGAAAACCTTATAGCATTGCTTTAATGTAGAGTAAAATCATTTTAAACCATTAAACGTAATAAGAGTGAGTTTCAAAGTTATTTTAGCTGTAAGTAAACTTTTATTGAAAGGTGTTTTTACTAGAAAATAGCAGAAGCAAAATAAAACACACAAGTACTAAGCAATTTGACAAATCTTAAGTCCAGCTGTGATTATGAAAAACGTTCAAAAATTGTATTCACACGATCAGTCATCTTAGAAAGTACTGTACTTAGTCGAGGTGAAAAATTAGAAAAGATAAAGCATCCCAACGTATGGTAATTGCCCAATACTTCTTAGACAGTATTATATATATATCTTATATCTGTACATGTGCATATCTAACATATCCGCCAAAGGTTTAAATTATATTCGTAGTTACCATTTCATTGTAACCTTTAATTTACAGATAAATATGGCAATTAAGGCTAAAATCGCAGCTGCAAAAGATCTTGGTAGCCACCAACAAAGATTTTATGAGCGTGTTCTGTATTTAATTAGGTTAGATACATTTCTGCACATATTATGCAGATCGTAGTACGCAATTCTTTTTACCTTCCTTTCATGGTTTTATTGCTACTGTCCTTTGATCAACGGTTAAAAGAGGCGCTGATCGTGAGAATAACAATATTGTCAGAATCACGTGGTCACAACATATGAAGCTCTATGTCTATTATTGAGCAATGACACGATTCAAGGAATTCTTTGAAAACGAAAAATCAACAATAATTATGAAATTTTACTCAAGTGTAAAGGGGAAGTTTCTTGGTGAAAATTTTGTGCAAAGATGATGGGAGAGGAGGGAAATGATAACTGGTCTATTTCTTTCTGTCACCATGTTATAATGCCACATTTGATGCCTTATCAAACACGAATACCTTATAGTTGATTGGAGACACAATGAAAAAGCAAATAATTGTGTCCCTTGTTACCTAAATGCTCAATCTGCTTCAATAACAATAACAATAACCATGCAAGAAAGAGAATCTTCGATGAAGATTGATATATTAATTAATTCCATCGTCCTTTAATTGATTTTCAAGATCTTTATTATGTCTCTCAAAGAACGTGAAATATTATTGCAATATTTGTAGACACTAAAAGCTTCTATTAACCCTTCGATGTTTTCTTGGTACCTTATATTTTCTTCTTAAACATCAAAGAGTTGATAAAATGTGGGACCAATAGCAAGAAGACTCATATCTGAGAAAATGGAATTTGGAAATGCATTATTTTGATTAGCGGATTAAAAAACAAGTGCTTCATTCTAACACGCCAATCTTTCGTTGTCTTCCATAATTCACTGAACAAGCTTGGTATCTATGATCAATGAGTTGCTGTCCAAACACGAGGATGGTGATAGAGAGAGTATTTATTTGTTGAGAAAATAATAGACAAGAATTGCTGCTCACTCTGAAGAGACTTGTGATTAAGAGTAAGACAAACCTTTTACTAATATTTTAAAAGGGAAAGTTTTAATTAAAATAAAATAAACTAGCCTACTCCAACATTAGAAAGTTTCTTGTTATGTAAAAATATGAGAGAATTTTGGATTTTGAACTCAACCCATCATCGAGATATAACTTTATCATTGTGTCAGGGTTTGTTCTCGTATTAAAATATGCAAAACATGTAATAAATTAATGTCATATTTTTTACTAATTAAAGTTTTCTATCCCATGATAAATTGTGGTAACTTGTTAACATCAGTATCTTTTTAAAAGTTTATTAAAAGAGATAGTGTATGTAAAGAACACTTGTAAGTAAATAAATAGTTTGAGGTCCAAAATAAAATCTGAAAAGAACAGTTCCTTAAGGAGATAAAGGAATAAAGTTTGGGGAAGAGAGTGATGAGCTAGCTAGAAACGGTCATGTTGACAAGTGGTATATTCCCAAAATTCTCAATCTTTATATCTTTCTCATGACTTAAAGTGAAGTTGGGAAATATTGAATGTATATTAAATGGAATTAGGATAACACAAGGTCGGTGCTTTTGCCACCCATTATATATATATCGAGATCTTTGATTCAAACATGTCAAACCCAAAAGAAGATTTGGTCACTTTAAATAAAAGGTAAGGTGGATGAATCTATCTGCCTAGCTTAGCCATAATCTTGGTTTTAATTTATCTTAGTTGGAAACAGGTGGAGTTGGTTTCCGCAAGGGAGGTTAAGGAAAGAATATTAATATTTTTTTAAATTTTATTATAAGAGGTTGGATATGCTTTCGGTTTTACCTTTTTCTTCTGTTGCTTGCTTGAATTAGTAATTTTGATTTTGATTTGAGGAAGAACAAAAAGGTTGGTTCATTTTGGAACCATGATAATGATATATTTGAAAACTTGAGCAGTTAGAAAGGATTGTTGCTACTTTAGAGCTTTTCAACACAGTAGAATTAATTATCCTTTGTGGTTGGTGAGGAAAGAAACTAAGAAAATCTAGTTCAATCCCCTTACCTTTTACATAATCGAATTAAAGCAATGTTAGATGTGAGTATGATATATCGACCCTACTACATTGAACTCCTAAGTTAATCTAACATGTTACACACGCAAGTCACCAACTCGTTATCAAGCTTTCTTGTAAATTTTAACCCCAAAAAGAGGAAGTGATAAAACAAGACTAATTAAGTTGAATCATCTTGTGGTTTCTTATTAGTCACTTTAATCCAAGTAGATACATGATTAAGTTTGAACCTGTTCATTTTTCTTTCTATTTCTCTCTTTGTTTTCTGGTTACATCTATCATTTTTTTTTTCTCTCTTTCATCCACTCATACTTCCAAAAATGGAATGTACTTTCACCATTTTTTTAAAAAAAGAAGAAGATAAAAAATAGCCCTCCAATCATGCATGTAGCTTGGGAGCATCAAATTTGAATTGGTTCTTAAAGGGGAAGTCATTTATCTGCATTGTAATTGGGTTGAGGTTGATAAAGGAGTTAAGAGAGAATAATAGCTGAGGCATTAGAGTGAGTGTATTAGAGATGATACCCAATCTACACGAAAACAAGGATTGTTTGTTATAGCAGATAGTGACTTTGCAAATTACTCTCCTTCGAAAGTCTGTCTTTACGTACCATAGCTTTGCACTATTGGTCAATGAGGATTTCACAACTATGATGTAAAGGGACATTGTAGGAGTTGGAAGCTGACTAAGACAAGATTTTTTTCCCCCTTTCTTTTTCGTCTCCATCCCCACAAACTTGGATATTCATTGGCTTCCCCATCTTATCTCATTCTCACTCTTTGTTTGGAGGCAGGTAGTTGCTTATAATTTTAAGACAATTTCTATTTTTTTTATAAATAAATGTAAAGGAAAAATCAATTTTAGTCAATGTTAAAATAAGGATGGTTATTTTAGCACCTTTCTTAATAGTAATAGGGAGGGATTTGAGTCTCAATTCTATTTATATTTACAATTTTAACCATTTTTTTATAATCAAAATAGGAAAAAAGAGAGAAAGAAATACTCTTTCTATTTATGTTGTTTTTGTTATTATTATAATAATGTGAAGTATCACTAGTTTTATTAATAATTAATCTTTGTTGAAAACATAACTGATTCCCTTTAAATGAATTTCTCCTTTCAATCACATTTTTTTATTTATAAGCTAACATTTTAATTCAATTTCCATTTGAACTAACAATTTCTTGTTTGACACTTTTAAGGTTTTCAATTTTATAATCAATAAAAAAAATGTTTTGATTAGTAAGATAATTTTAATAAAATACATTATTTAGTTTACAGATAAAATTGGAATAAAAAAAATTAATATTTCCTTCAAATTAAAATAAAAAATGTCAATCAATATAAAAAATAAAAAGAGAAAATAAGATGATTTGTTAGAAGGATCTATATGGATTAAAATTGAAGTTTAATTATAATATGAAAAGTAAATTTTATTTTCTGAATTAATTTTAAAAATAAATTAAGTTTTATAATAATTTTTTATATGATTATTAATAAAATAAAGAGAGAGAAAATTATAAAAATATGTCTCAAGAATAGATATTTTGTAATATCTAGCTTGGTTAAACGAGATGAAGAATTGTAAATTATAATTATATAGTGTGGTATGTGCGCCTGACATTATAGAATACACAAGTTGTTTAGCGCAAGTCCGGTAGAGTAATAATGCATGAACGTCTTGCTTTTTGAATCGGATGCATTAGGCATAATCATTTTTGTTGGACCTTTTGCTTCCATTTGGCATATGCATGGTTGGGAAAAGGTTGATTAATCATGGCTGAGAAAATTATTTTTGATGGGGAAATTCAAAAAGAGGATATAAAGGATAAAATCTGTGACTTCTCAATCTTTCTTTGCTGTATCACATGAATCATGAACACAAATAGTATCTGTGCTAGTGCTATCATGAACTCAAGACTGTGCAGCACTTCTTTTTGGCAATTTCCATAAAATTAATGTGGTATACTTACATTTGAAGTTTTCTCTAAAACTTTCAATTAGTCTCTGTGATACTTTCATCGATATTGACTCGGGATATATACTTTTGTTCGCTTGTGTTTTGCACTTTTGATGACAGCTTGGTCTTGTATTTTGATATTTTCTAATGCTATGATTTTGTTTGGTTATTCTACTTCATTTGCAATGCTATCACTCCTTCTTCGTCTGTTATTTCTGATACTAATAATAATATCATTGCCTTTTTTTAAAATAGATGTGTTTCAAGAATGTATTAATTTTATGAAGTAAGGATGAAGGTTATCTTGTAATTTGTAATACATAATTATGGATCATTGTTAGGTAACTGTTAGGCACACAATTGAATTGAATATGTGACTAGGGTGGACACATTAATGCACCTCATGGATGGTTTTATTGTCCTTTTTGTGTAAATGTTTGAATAAGAAATAACTGAATGTTACAATAAATAAGAGCGTGTGTACTTTGGGATGAGTTATGCAAAAGTTATACACAATGGGAATGACGTAGTCAATTATTTCAAACATGAAAAAAGTATGAATAATCGATAAGAGGATGTGATACATTTGTTAAAACTATGTTATCTTAATATAATAAAACGTACCATGTTTAGTGAATTATATGTATTGATTTGCTACAATAATAAAATGTATCTTCTCATGTTCTGACTTGAGTTCAGTTCTCTAACTTTTCTTATCAGTAGAGGGTATATAAATTTTACTATACCTTTTCTTTATTGGCCTATAAGAAGCATAACTTGATTAAATCTCAACATTCTGTAACATTTTGTAACCAAAAGAAAGTAATGATCATGTATATGGAGGTAAAAGACCTTGGCATTCATTTTGAAGTGGTTATATTTTCATATAGTTTTGTCTACAAGGTCCATGGATCTGTAATGTGCATGTCCTGTCTTAGATAGACACTTCAGTGCCTTTCCATCGAGTTTGTGTCAATCGTCATCAACCTAAGCTAGCTAAGAAAACTTTATTTGTTAATTGCCAACAAAGATCGGTTATAAAAGTTGAAGAAAGCGTGTGTGACATTCAAGCCCTAGAAATCATTTAACCTTTTACCCAAACAAAATAAAGTGACTGATGAGCCTTCAATTGTTAGTTGACATGCAGCAGGATTGCTTCACCTGACACATTCGTTTATGAGATTGATCAAATTACGTGACTAAGTTGGGTGATTGAAAAGCTTTAGAAAACATGGTCCTCTTGAGAATTTATGATAAATAGCAATGAAGGATTTTCGTGTGCAACAATCCGAAGTTTAGCTTGGACTTTTTCTCACGCGATGGTAACCATTCAGTCAACCAACCAGATCTTGGAAGTTGGAAAAAGAAAGGACGACAAAAGAACACTGATCCAAAGCCGCACGATCCGGCTTTGCGTGATGTTAATGCTGAGGGTGGGGTCTCTAACTATTGACGCAAGTCTTGCTTAAATTAATGTCCCATTTCACATTTTATCTCAACACCAACAACCAAAAATGGGAAAGTTGTAGGCAAAAAGAAAAAGAAAGTGGTAGAAAAGCATCTAAGTACTTTAGCTTGCTCGGAAGTATGAAATTTTAGGTGAACTATATCTATAGGTTAGGAAATAAGATGATTGTTTCATGTGAAACGGATTATATTTATATTCATGATTTTTAAATTTCAAAATATGGAATCATTCATGATTGTACATGTATATTTTATTAATGAAAATTATAAAGTTATTGCCCCCAAAACCTACCATGTAGATCACAGTCACTGCTCATACATGTTTGTGCCTTTATGAACAGTGATATTTAACGTTCGCGATTCCAGGCAGGAATTAGACCCTACAAAGATACTCTGAATTTCTAGTTATTAGGGTTTAAGACTGGTACAATAGCTAATATTGGTGAAAGTATACTTGAGCTAATTATAAGTATATGATTTACAAGATTGGAGTGATAATGAGTGATGAACACAGTGATTATAATTGAGTCCCATTGTGCGTACATTCTAACATCTCCCGTGAAAGTGGGGGCCTTAGGTGAGGGATTCATTTAATAGAACACTCAGACAAACCCAACATAAGGTGCGTGTTCTCAGGGTTCAATGAGTCATTGGACTTGACCATGAGTCAGTCTCAGGCTACAACATTTCCAGTATTTTGTTTTCTCCTGTACTTTTTCTTTTCATATGTTTCATCTATTCTCTATTTTGTAACTGGAAGAAGAGTACGTAATTTTTACAAAAGGAAAAGATTACGTATGAAACTGGAAATAAATAGTTGAGAAATAATCATAAATTAAGTTTTTAAATTCATAATGATAATCTATCTTTTAAAAAAATATTACATTTCAACTGAGGTCCCAATCATTTGCCTTATTTTGTAAATAATCTGTTTTCATAAAAACAACTTAAAAACTTTACAAACATGCTGAGAAATAATCCATCTTTTGGCGCACTCGAAAAAACCACAGATCACACAGCTAGTTGTTAACTATTTAGGATTCTTATCAGTAAAAAAATAAAGTAGAAGGAACTGTAAGGACCAGTTTATGCGAAACTAACAGTTATTCCTTTTATTGGATTATCTGAAGTCTTTTACAGTGACTAGCTATCAAAATTTTAGGTGAAACATGTGTGATTGTCCCCGACTTGTCTTGTACTTTTGATAAAGTTAGATTGCCATGTTTCCTAGCGTGCACCTGTAATAGATATGAAACTTATTACTTCACCGCCGAAAAGGTTATTTTTCATCACTTAACCCAGGCACCAAACCTTGTATCCCTTTCTCACGCGTAACTCTCAATTTTCCTTTTTCCTACTACTTCTCATGCAAGTTTCGTTTGGTTCATGATTTGCATATACCTACCTTAAAAGATTTAACGACCCTAATGGTATACAATTCTAAGATTGCAGGATAGGAAGCAGCAACGAAGATACAAGGTATAAAGAGCTTCCTTTGTACCACATAATAATACTATATACTAGATATATTTTTATGGATAGCAACTTAGAGACAAATATAGCTTAAAGTTGATTTAACTTTTTAAGGCATATTCTTATCTTGAGGCATGCATATATTGTTGTTGTCAAATAAGCTCTCACATTTTCTTCGAATGAAATTTCCAATTGCGGTCTTAAAGATGCCAAAATACCAGAGGGTACTCCTGCAGATGAGATGAGATGCTTTCTTTGAACGGCTTACCTTGTTAACTCAATAACGTCATACATAGAATAGAGAATATGTGACAAAAATAGCTAAACTTTTCTTTCACTCCAAAACTTGAAATACAATATGCCCTTTGGTACTTGTGAAGCTCAAAAGCAAGACAAGACCATTCGAATTTCTATCCGTTTTATCTTTTTATCCTTTTCCACTGTGAAAGAGGAGAGGGACTAGCTAGGGATAGATAGATAGATAGATAACTGATAAAGGTGAAAGGGTCCAAGATATTTTAAGGCCTGACATGCATGCTCCAGAGGAAGAAGTAGCAGTAGTAGTAGTAGTGTTGTAGTGTTGGATTGGTACAGTTGGTTCGTACGTCTTTCTAATTTCTATGGTTCCAAAAGCTCCTGTGGTCAAGTTGGAGACAAACATTTGCGGTGGATATGAGAGTAGTTAGCAGAAAAAGTTGGTTGAGGTCCCTGCTCAAGGTTCCTCGTGTACTTGAACTCTAGGGGCTTTTATTTAACAAAGAGATAAAGATGGGACCCAAAATTGTTCTCTGAAAAAAAGAGCTTGATTGACTACTACATGTGTCTACATTGAGATGATATTGATATGTAAGTTTAAGCAATTAGTTAAAACTAAAGGAGGACGCGGAAAAAACAAAATATATGTAACCCACACGACCACTAACATCGTACCTCACAATTACTTATTATTGAGCTGTTTTTTTGTTTTCTTTTTTCTTTCTCTTTCTTATCTTAAGTTTTCAATCAATCGTGAAGAGTAGAGTTCTCCTCGTGGCTTATGTTAAGCAAAAATGGTGGTATCGGGTCCTTTTTGGCAGAACAATGTTTGGTGGCTTTTGAAGAAATGTGAGTGACCCCACAAGAGCATTTTCCTTTGTGGCAAAAACAGCCTATTTGCTTTATGCTTGGGTTGTAGGCACTTTCAACTTTAACAAAGGGGACAAGTTGAACGGTATTTGTGAGTTGGGATGGTCCTAAAGTGTGAAATGCACGGTGGAAATTAGTGGTGACGAAATTGAAATCACCAATAGATGTTAGAAATTAATGGTTAAGTCGAACTATTATCATAATCTATTCCGGAGATTCGGTGTATCAGAAAAGTGTGATGAGGAGAACGGCATCGATCTTTCTTAGAACTTGCTGATCTATCTACTCATTCCCAGCTATCAGTACCAATTCTCTTCAGACAGTATTCATCCATTTTACAAGATTTACAGAAATAGATTATAACAATATTATTTCAATAAATTTAAAGGTCGGAACATAAATTAAACCAGAATTCATATATTCAAAAACTTGAATTTGATTAGGTGTCAAATCAATACACTATTAAACACCTAATAATACTATCAATGCTAAGATGCTACATGCAACTCATGTGGGATGTCTTAGATTAATATAGAATATATCTGTAGAAAACAGGTTAATTGGCTTCATCAACACTTGATAAAATCTATTTCAATATTTGGTAAGTTTTAAAATTAATTCTTTTGATAAGTAATGAATGATATTACCTTGAAAAATATAATTTGCTTACATAAATTAAACTCATAAACATTAAAAAAAAGGGGGAATAGTTAGGCTTTTTAAAAGTGTGTTCAGGCCTATGACGTTTATACTCTTTACATAAAACATGTCACATTAATAAGTTTTCTTAAAATCTTTTCTATAACAACGTGTAAGGAATCAAATTTAGTCGTCCACATTTTCTCTCCACAGTTCAAAACATGAAAGTTTTCTAGTTATTTTGAGTGAACCTAGATTTTTCAGTCTTTATAATTATAAATTATATTATTTTCCACTTAATGTTTATGATAAATTTACCCTAACTTATATAACACACTTAGAAATAAATCTATTAAAATTCTAAGAATTACTTATAATTCTTCTACAATATTATTAAAATAAATTTTAATATTATATTAAAAAAAAATATATATATATATATATATATATAAATTTAATTCAATTTTATAAATTAATTTTTCAGATAAAATTTACGTATTTAACCCCACCTATATTTATTTGAAAAAAAAATACTCATTTTGTCTCTATATTTTACATTAATCAGTTTTAATTTTCGTATTTTTCAAATTTTACTTAGGTTAATAAATTAATAATAAATAATAATTAAAAATTATTATAAATAAATTGAAATTTTATTTTTCAATCACTCAAACATAATATTAAGCCATCTAAATATGATTTTAAATTATTCAATCATAACTCATAATTAAATATTAGAAATATAGTTAATCATCATCAATGTTTTAATTGTTAAACATAATTAAATTTATCAATAAACTCTAACAATTAATTCTTAAAATTCAATAAACATGTTTTAGTAAATAATTAATAATAAAATTAAATATAAGAGGTTTAAATAAATACTTATACGAATATAATAATTATAAATATGAGATTAGACAAGTTACATAGTATGTCAGTAAATATTTTACATAATCTTCAATATATAAATATTTACTTTATCTATTTGCAAGACTTAATATATATATATATATATATATATATATATTATAAATACTACTTAACAGTTTTTTTATATAATATCATATATTTTTTTATTTTTTTATTTCTGTTTTTAAATTATGTTCATTATTTTTTCTTTTAAACAATTATTTATTTTTTTAGACGCATCTAATAAAAAAATCTAATATATAAAGTTAAGTATATTTTTTTTTGTTGAAAATTATTTTTATCTTTAGATTGATTAATTCAGTTTTAAATTTTAAAATGTGTGTAATTATTCTATTAACTTTATGATAATACAGGAATTAAATATAATATTTTAATATATATATATATATATTTAATCTTATAATATAATTTAAATTTATAATTATTAATAAAATACTAATATTTTTTACTATTTTTTACGTACATAATTTTTTATAATTTTATTTTTAATATTTTATAATTATTCTTTATTATTTTTAACTATTTTTTACATAATGTTTTACAATTTTATTCAATATTTTGATACCATTTAATAACCACATTATTAATTATATTAACTAAATTTTATTATAAAAATATGAATAATAGACGTAAAAACACGTGTTTTCATTAGTTTAATAAAAAAAATATTAAATAATATAATTTTAATAAAAAATTAAGTAATATACTATTATAAATTGATAAGAATAAACATAATTTATATAATTGATGGCGTAAAAAATATTCTAACTTAGTATAGGTTGATTCATCACTGGTCCTATAATTAAAGTTATAAATTTTGTAATAATTATTTACAAGTTTCAATCTAAGATGATTTTTAATTAGTTCTTGATATTAAAATCTTCATGCTAAAAAAAATATAAAAGTGAACTAACTATATCATTATAAAAAATAAAATATATATAATACTCAAAAACTTTGTCGATTAAAAAAAAACTTAGTTTTAGAGTTTAATAGACATCCATAATTAATATAAAAGTTGTATACTATCAACTCATTAAAATTCATTTTTGCTTATAAGGTTAATAAACTTAGTACATATCATAAGTTATAATTAGATGAAATATGAAAAGACTTTGACTATTAGTACACATGTTATTAAAAAAGAAAAGGTAAGAAAATATATATTTTATTTTGAATATATTATGTTTTTAACATATTAAAATTTAAAATTATTGTACTTTTACTTATCCATCTTATAAATTCATCACTTCAAAACTTTTCTTTTTGTAAAGACATTCAGTACAAAATATTCTTATTGAATTAGATACTCAAAGTGTAATTTAGCTAAGCCATAAGCCATAGTTTTTTTTTATTCTAATTGACTAATAATTAAAAATTAAATTATTCCAATGAAGTAAGAAGTCTTAAATTTTCTTCATAAAAATAAATAAATAAATAATTATATATAAAAGATTGTCAAATCCTAAACTCCAATTCGTGGGATCCTGCACCATTAAAAGTGGCTTCACATCACCATTTTCTTTAATTATTTCATTGATTTGTGTGATTTAAACACAGCTTAGAAAATTAAGAATAACATATTTGAAAACAATTCATGTGTAGGCTATTGGTATTTATTTCTTTCTTTTTAGGATCATTAATATTTAAATATCATATAAATTTTTTATCAATTTATACTCATCTTTCATTCTAAGAATTACATTTCTATTTAAGACTTTTTTTTATCTACAATTTCTTAGGTTAATGAAAGTTAATCTTAGACCTTGTACGTATTATTAATTTCAAAAATTTAATAAATAAAAATACATTAAATTTTATAAATAATTGTTTATATAATCAACTTTATTCAATCTTAATTTTATCCTTGGAAATCCTAAAACTAATAGAGGTTCAAATCACTTATCATGAATGCTTAAAGATACAGAAAGAAAATAAAAATACCATAAAATAGACAAATTATAATGCATTACCTTTATAAATTTTTCTTTTATCTACAAAAAGTTATTAAAAAAAAAAGATAAAAATAAAAAATGCTTAAAATCTGAACAAGTTTTGCCATCATTTTTTGACATATATTTATTCAACCATTTCCTTTGTATTTTTTATTTTTTTTTCTATTAAACCCAACACCGCAGAAAGTTTCTTAAATGAGTCCCACTAATGTCATTTTACTAATAAAAATGTTCAGCACAATTAAAAAAAAATAAAAAGTAGGTCATAAAATTTGTTTTATATTACAAGAAAATAAAATAAAATAAAAACTAATACATAGACCCACTTAAAAGTTAAACAAACCTTCTTTTATTATAACACTGCTGAAATGGAGATTCTTCTTAAACAAAAAAGTGCTTATAAATAAATAAATAAAGAGTTAAGAACGTGCTTAATCCCCCATCGAGAGCCATATTTCATAATATCAAGAAACCTTTACACGAGAGATAGTTATGAAGGTTGCACAATAAAACTTCAAAGAAGATTTCACAAATTCAGACTGCTCCAATTATTTGTTTGTGCAAATTCAGGTGTACCATTTCCTAAATTAGGAGATTTGACTGACTATACATAACTTCAGCAGCCTCAAATCAAAAGAGATAATCACGCTAACGAGAAAATTAGAATAGCAAGTCAATTATTTGCTTATAATGCATTCATACCAAACCAGATAAGAGATAATCAGACTCTGGATTCTTGAAAAAATATTTGGCTATCTGTAGTACAAATTAAGAGCTAAAATCCCAATCTGAGTATCCAAAAATCCAAAATCTTCGTATGCAATTGTCAAATAAGTTAAACTAACCCACGGACAGGACCGAAAAAGACCCAACGTGAAACATGTATAAAATGATTCATGTCCTAGACTTCATGTCCTAGACTACTAGGTATGGTCATAAATAGCCTTCAACTGATATACAATCTTCAAGTCTCGTGTAGTATTTGATAAATTATAACATTTCTGTATTAAAAATAATACCAAAGAAGGGACACTGACTCCACCTTCATGTTGTACTAGGACCATTCCCTTCTCGATCCCCTCGGATTTCTTCCACATGTAGATTCACTGAAGTTGTGGACTGCTTTTCTTCAACAGTAGGTGCTGTCTGGTCTTTCTGAACAACTTCAACAACTGGTTCACTCGGGATGCATGGCCTCCAAATTATTTCGTTACCCACATCCATAAGTGCAATGCCTTTTGCAGTCAAATCAGTCCTAATCTTATCACTTTTGGGGAAATCCTTATTTATCCTAGCTTGAGTTCTTTCTTCTATCAAATTTAACAATTCAGCTTCTGCCAGACCTGCTCTCGTCAATGCTTTATCTTTCAACTGCTGCAGAACCTGATGAACAAATAACAATAACAATTGTTTAATATTTGGAATGGCTTTTCGAAAGAGTGTTTTTTAGGTATACAAAACAGACAATTAAGCTTGTGTTAATCAAATGAGTCACCTCAGCATAGGATTTAGAGGATAATAATCCTAGTACGTCCAAAACTTTTCCAACTTCTTTCTCAACTTCTAATAAGGATTGAATCAATTGCAATTGTGCTCTTTTCTGCATTTTCTTCTGGAAGATAGACAAAACATATTGATAAATTACCGGTATTTCCAACATATAAAAATGCATGCAGCAGCACCCACGTACGCAATACAAAAAAATTGGATCTATTTTCGTACCTTTAACATCTTTAATGAACTGTTTACAAATTTCAAAGCCTCTTGGATAGCACCAGTTAGTATCACTGGCGTCTGCAAGTCATCTGACATTTTTGTTTGAAACTCAACACTCAACTTCTTAATACATTCCTTGGCAGACTCATTAATTTGAGGTACCTTTTCATTCTTGTCTGATCCTTCTTGAAGAAATGGAGATAAAGCATCTTTACAATCTTGAAGAGTCTAACAACAAAACGAAAAAAAAAAAATCACGATCATAGTTAACAACATCGCAAAAGTAAAAAGAAGCTGTTTCGAACAATTTCCCTTGCGTAATGGCACCATTAAAGCTAACAAAATAGCAGTATGGCACATGTATCTGTAGCTTTCAATACAACTAAATAATAACAAAAATTGAGAGAAATTGTTTTAGCACAAAGAATGACACACAACCTTGATAAATCAAACTGTGTTTCTCATAAGTTACAAGTAAAGCACAGAGACGAATAATTTCCCTATAATAAGAATCATAAGATGCTTAATTTAAATAGCAGAATTTAGGTGGGATACAGAATTTAAGATCCATTCACAATAAAGGGGACATTCCAAAGACATAAACCCTAATAAAAAAAAAATAATATAAGATTACATAATGGAAATACTGTCAACTTTGATGGATGTACTCGCCCATCAACTTCTAAGCAACAACACACAAATCTTCATACAAATTATTTGGAGGCTGCTTACCTGAAATATATAGTAAATAGCATCTGACGCATTCTCCAGCTGCGAGATAGAGTAATTTAGTGGAGATCTGTAATGGGCACTAATCAAAAAGTGTCTCAAAGCAAGTGGATGATAACGCTCAGTGATCTGCAAGAAAAAATATCATGAAAGACATGCACAAGACCATCTTGTAAGAACTTCTATCATGCAAAAACTTCTACAAATATTTAAAAAGAAATAAAAAGCATTATTATTATTAACAAGTAGAATGGAAGTTGGCTAAGAACTGACCTGACGAATAGTGAAAAAGTTGCCCAAGGATTTTGACATCTTTTCATTGTTATTAGTGACATGCCCATTATGCATCCAATAACTGACATGGCTCTCATTGTCTGCAGCCCAACTCTGTGCAATCTCATTTTCATGATGAGGAAATATTAAATCAATTCCACCACCATGGATATCAAATTTATGAGTTAAATAACAAGCACTCATTGCACTGCATTCGATGTGCCACCCAGGTCTTCCAGGACCCCAAGGGCTGTCCCAGCTAGGCTCACCTGGCTTTGCAGCCTACAATTATTATTAAGAAATGAGATAATTCAAATGTTAACAAAAAAAACATGTTAAAATAAGTGGAAAGGATTCTCACCTTCCACAAAGCAAAATCAGCTGGGTGGCGCTTTCTTGAGTCCACAGCTACTCGTTCCCCAGCTCTATTATGTTCCAGCTTTTGTCCAGACAGCATGCCATAATTTGGGCATTTATCAACAGCATAGAAAACATCACCGTCTACTTCATATGCATAGCCATTGTTTATAATCTGCATAGTACATTAATGAATAATGACTAACCATCTATACAATTCTAAATTAATTACTTATAATTTATAAAAAAAAGACGAAGTTAATATAAGCAAATCATATGAAATTGTAATTTTTCATGATTCAACTTCTACACCATACATTTAAATAAAAATGACATGCAACCTCAATTTAATATTTTCTTGTTATATTAATAAATGAAACGGCTACTTTGTTTCCACTTTGTCTCAGGTTCTATGCAGATCTTTGAAAACAAGAAATGATAAGAAAATATAAGGTGACATTTTGCAAATGAGACAAAACGGAAAACTTTTAAGAAAATCTCAAAGCAAAGATGTGAGTTTGTTATCACTTTCAATCAAATTAATATTTTAGTTGAGATTGGAAGCTGCTTCAGTGCTTCATATCTCAATATTAAAATATTTAAAACAACTGGCCTTTTAACTCTTTTTGATTTGCTTTCATAGTTCCTGCTTGATTTGAATCTATTCTGTAACAACATAACTAGTAAAATTATGATAATAGGAATGTTACATTGCTGGAGGAATGAAGAAATAGTTTTTTATTTAATATGTGTATAACATATAAAATGTTCTATAGTTTAGGGAACCAGGGTGGGTGAAGTATGAGAACAGAATCTAAATTCATTCCCTCAAGTCACTACACTAATAAGAGTAAACACTATACAAGATTCTGATAAAAAGTATAAGACATAGCATAATAGTGTATACAGGAAGTTTATTAACATTATGTATACAAGGTTTAATTTAACCTGTCACAGGGCAACATATAAACTCCAAATGCACTTACAAAAGAAGGAAGTATTGAATAATATAAAATAGCATGCAAGACTGTCAATTGGAATTTAATTGAAACAAGTGGGCAAAAAGCTTTCTTTTCAAACAGATTCCCAAAAAAATTCAAACAAAAGCAAAAGACAGCAATCTTATAGCAAAATTAAACCTGGGTTATCATGTCCTTTATCTCGCCAAGGTGTTCAGAAACACGTGGTTCCTTAGATGGTGATTCACACTGAAGATCAGCCATATCAGCATTATATTCATCGCAAAAACGATTACTCAACATCAATGGATCCTCCCCAGTCTCATTTGCTCGCTTAATTATCTGCAGCAATTCTGATATTAGAATTCTGTTACATTAAAGAATCATATAGGGAACGTAAAATCATACACTTTCAAGATCATAATTTAAAAGAACAAATGAACTTGGTGAAACTTCTGACCAAGGTTGAGAAAACATTTATCCTAACTAGGATTGGGAAGGGGAGGGGAATTGTGTAAATCATGGTATTGTAATAAGAATCATAAGATCATACCTAAAACACAATGTTACATTCAAACATGTATTTATGCATATAAAATAGTAGAGGAAAGAAAAATAATATTCAAATCACAACATTTAGTTAAAGTTAAATTGAATATGTATGAGGTCAAATGCCAACTTGACAAGAATGCTTCAAACAATGATTGTTATCACTAATCATGCAGGTAAACCAGAATGCTAAAAATAGGCTCATAATTCATTCAAAAGGATGACAATTTATAGTAAAGAAATAATAACAATAATTCAAAAATAATAATGAAATAAATATAGTTTTAAAAAAAAAAAAATACACCACCAAATTGAACATTGAAATTTGAGCTATTCTCAAAAAGGATGGTGCCTCCAGACAATTAGACTCCTGAAGCACATAGAGATATCTCAGTGCAATTCTCTATCCAGTTGAAAGCTTTTTGGAAGATAATACTCAACAAAATATAAGATTTGATAGCAATTGAAAAGCCTAAAAAACTCAATCCTCTAGCATACAGTTGAATCACTTTGAGAAATGAATCCTAAAGTCACAGAACAGAAAACAAGGTAGCAAGGGTGATTGGATGTCTGGATCACAGAATTTATATTTTGACTCCCAAATTAATATTTTTTAAAATCATTACCATTTCTCAGTAAGGACTGGTTTGCTTCTCTAGAACAGTAAGAGCTATTTATTTCTAAAATGATTTCAAAGATTTGTATTTCTTACATGCTAAGGGTCAGTTGGGTCTTAAGGTGACAAAAATATAGAATTTTACATCCTAAACTCTACGAGAACTACACTCAATCAATAGTAGTATGGCACATGAATGAATGATGCAAGCCATTGAATTAAATTAAAAAATTTATTTAATAAACAATTAAGAAATCTTACTCATTTGAGAGTATTACTCTCAATATATTAGTATTTATAGAAAAAAAGAAAGGGTTGGGACAGTTTTTAATACTATTTTACAAAAGAAACCAATCAATAAATCTTTCTTAACCCATTTATTAGAAAGGGGAAGGCTTCAGCAATATATTATCAAACATTAGCAATACTCCACTTATAAAATATAATATGCCCTACCTCCACCTGATCTAATAGATAAGGGAAGCATTCAACCAATCCGGCCATCTCCAAAAACATTTTAGGTAAGTAGGAGAGGCTACTATTACTTGAAATTAAGATGCTTTCATCTATTAAAGCAAAACTTATTTCAATCATTATCATTTTGATAGTATACATTCTTAAATTCTTAGCTTCATATTGTAACTGCGTATTCACAGATCCAAGTGGACATGCACATATATTAGGAGTGATAAACAACCAGTATCATGTAAAAGAAAGAGATTGAAAACTACTTAAAGAAAAAGGAGAAAATCAAATAAGACTCATTGAAACAAAAAAATACGCAGCTCGATGGTGAAAAAAAAAAAAACAGGGAATTGCAGATCTAGTGGCAACAAACTATAATGTTATATTACAGCAACAATCACACTGGTAGGAAAGACATTGTATTCATCCTCACCTTATCATCAACATCAGTGAAATTCCGCACATATGTTACCTCATAGCCCAAGTGTCGAAGGTACCTACAAATTTTAATGTTAATCAGAGTCCAAACAGCATGTTAACTCTTGATCTTACATCTAGAATAAGTGAAAATAAATTAAAAGAGTAAGCAGAAAAAATGTTTAGAAAAAAGTGTTCCAATTTTACCTTTCAAATGCTCGAGATAATTTAATATCTAAAACTACTTAAAACTGGCTAATAATAATAGCAATGCATACCAAATTGAATCCAATTGCACATTTAAAAATTATAAACAAAAAAATAATAAGCCGAATATGAACTGAACCCAGTCCACTCATTATTTAAATGCAGGATAGACGGCATCTGAAGCAACTTTACATCCTTGAGAAAAATTCCCAATTTCATCAACACAGAAATAAATAGATTAAATTGCGGCATGCGAGGAAATGAAATGAGGGGAAAAAATTGGAGAATGAATGATGAAAAAGCACCTATAGAGGATATCAAAGGAAACGGCGGCGCGAGCGTGACCGAGATGGCTGAAGTCGTAGGCAGTGACTCCGCAAACATACATAGAAACCTTGCCAGGGGTTTTGGTTTTGAAAATCTCTTTCTGCTGAGTCATGGAATTGTAAATCCTGAAACCAGCATGTTCCTCCTCGGCCATTGCTACCTGCTGCAGATGAACACAGAACTCTCTCTCCTTCACACACACACACACTTCTTCAGCTATAACCCGGTTCAGCCCTAATTCTTTTTTTTTCTCTGACTCCGTCTCTTCTATCATTTACTTTTGCAAAAATAAAATAAGGGTAATAATAAATATACCATATTTTGAGATGGAATATAATTAAATTTGTAACTGAGAATATTCATAAAAAAAAATACTTATAACTGACGAATTAATTTTATTTTATTTTGTCTTGGTTAGACATTCATTATTTATTTCATAAAATATTTATTAAATAAAAAAATTAACAAAATTACTGTGTTGTTTCTTAAGATGATAAATAATTTGAAATAAATTAAAATGTCAAATTATCTGATTTTAATAATTAAGGAATGAAAAGAAACAATTGCCCATTAAATTTTAATTTGAATTAATTAATTGCTTGATTGATTGAACAAATCAATATTTTTGGCAGAGTATATTATGCCATGATAATACATTATTTTTTTTCTTTAATATCTTGCTAATCTGACTTCGGAAGGAATATGGCTACAAGAATGATAACTTCAGTTGAGCTAACATGTTCATCAAATTACAAAGTGTTCTCTCACAAACCAGAAATAAATTTTTTTTCTTAAATTAATTTTAAATTTTGAATGTCACATACTAAAATAAAAGTTTAGTAAAATATGTTTGAAAAATTTTGTGTAGAAATTACTTTAATACTAACAAAAAATATCAATAGAAGTTATATTAACTATTTTCATTATTTATGTTGATTAGTATGATAATTGACTTTTTAAAATATAATTAAAGTTTTTTTTTAAACAAAAAAGATAAAACACAATATAATAAGTATATTATATATAAAAAGTTTTATTTAATGTGGTGTATTTGCATACCCTTCATTATTCTAATTCATATTTCTATATGATATTTTCTAAATAACTAATAATTTTTTAATTGATATGATATTTCATCATCACATTTCACTCTAATAATAATTGAATAATAAAATATATACATTAGACTGATTCATTTTTTTCTTTAAATTTTCAAGCGGTTTTTGCTGTCCATGTTATGTACATGAAATTGAATACTTGAGTTCAAACTCATTTGAATATTATATTCAACATATCTTATTTTTAGCTGTGATTTTAGTCTTAAAATTTAGGTTAAATTACTTTTAAAGTTTTTTGATTAAAAAATATTTTAATATTTTCAATTTATTAAAATATGATTATAGTTTGTAAATATTAAATTTGAAAAAAATAATTTTATTTAAATTTTTAAAATTACTATTTAAGGATTAAAATCATATTTTTTTACTTTAAAAATATAAAATAGATATTTTAAATTTAAGAAATAAAACTATAATCATTCTTAATTTTAGAAATTAAAAACATAATTAAATTTTATTTATATATTATTAATTTATGATTTAAACACCCATCTTATTTCTTTCCCTTTTTTTTTTTTTCTTACTCTTTCCTACCACTTAATACATATTAGTTTTTTTTTTCCTTATTTTTTATTTCTTGTGTGCAAATTCTCAGCTTCCCCTTTTTGAATAGTTATAATTAATGAATTTTGGAGTATTTACTTTAATATCATAAATATGACAATAAATATGCCCAGGTATATATTTATAACAATTTCAGTTATAATTGACTTTTTTTTCATCTCTATACCAGATTCAATTCGAAATTAATTTTTCAGTTTTCTTTTGTTGTTAGTTATTGGGTCCATTGTAAATGTTATTTTACTCAAATGTGATTTTTTCTGTAGGGATTGATTGAGTTCAATCTAACTCAACCAGTTTATATACAAATTAGGTCACATTTTATTGATATGTTAATGTAATGTATATTATTAATTATTATTACTATATAGATGTATTTAAATAAAATAAATAAATATTAAATTATTGATTATAATACAAAATCATGTTCGTTTACATAGATAGATTTCTTGGCTTAAGCACCAACAATCCTTACTATATATATTTCTCAAAGACAACTAAAAATAATATGAACTGTTTTTTTTTTTGTTTTATTTAATTTTTTTACATAAAAAGAAGTTTTCCCGTGATTTATTGAGTAACGAAATCTGAAAGCTTCTATTTATCCATTATTTATTGTATTTTTTACTTAATTTACATAGTTAAAATAAAAACTAACGAAACTATTATTTCATTAAATTAGACATTTATGTTTTTTCATTTTTCTTATTATTTTAATGGACTTTTATTTCAATGACTGGACTTAATTATAAACATAAAAAAAATATCAGAATTTATTAAACATGATTATCTGGTTGTTTGTGAACAGTAAACTATCCATGATGACTTCACTCTTTCCAGATTCTAGTTTGTGAATCTTCAAAGAAGCTTTATATGTTCTATTATACCTGAAAAAAATGGTCTTAAAAGTTGAAAGTGTATGCTTGTGGTTGTACAAAAGTTGAATATAACATGGATTTTTGTATAGAGAAAAATCAAGTTTGACGACTATGCCTTTATATTAATCTAGAAACTATGAAGGAATTAATAATTAACAGAATAGTCAATTAACTCTAATAACTTAATAATTATTTTTAATTTCATATATTTCAACTTTTTTATTTTTTAAATTCATAGCTTTTTCATGAAAATTGTGTTAAACTCTAGATTAGAAACATGATTAGACCATACTATATAAATAAATATTTTATTTTACATTGTAGGATAAATTAGATGGATATGTTTTTTAATATTTTTCAAAATTTGTATAAAGTTTAATTTATAAATTATATTTATATTTAGTTTTAGAGTTAAGTTTCTATATTTGAAATTTGGAGAATTATACTGGATCTAGGGTGGTTAACTAACAGCATTTGAAGTTGATTGAAGATAAAGGTTTTGTTCCTTTTCCCCTTCCAAAGTTACTACTCATACTTTTATTTATTATAATAACAATGGAATTGTAACAATCATATCTCCCTTTCCTAGTAAAGTGGTCCCATGCTTTGCAAAGTTGACTATGATTATCACTTTAATACTCCTTCTGTTTGATTTACAAGTTTCATTTAAGTTATTTTTTTATTTAAAAAATATAATAATTTTTATTTTATTTTATCTTTTTTATATTTGCATCACAATAAATATATTCACATAAACTAACTAAAAATTAGGTGAAAAATAAGAATATAAATAATCCAAAAGTAACTAAAAATGTTGCATGTGGTTTTTAAACCATTTTTAATCACACCATAGTTGAATTTTATATAAATTTCTTAAGGAACAAAAAAATATTATCTCGAGTACCAATTAATATTATTAAGTTTATTTTCCTAGCTTTTATTGAAGTACAATTTTTAATTAAAAGGATAAGAGAAGAAGAAGAAAAAAAAAAAAGGGTTTGGTGAGATCATGTTTTCTAAACAAAACCAACTAGATACATCAATATAATATATACTTTGCTTACAAAACTATTTGAAAACAAGTTGTGAATTCGTTAGTTCCTTCTTATTTATATTATTCAGCAGGGGAGAAAACGTGACAAAGATATTTAATCAGACAATCCCCAACCCTAAAAAAACACTAATGCAATCAAACTTATCATATATATATACACACATCCATTCTGTCTCCTTTAGAACAAATTTTAGAAAATAGATATTAAATCTTGCTGCATAATATTGTATGATGTATAATATATTCATAATCTTATATGATCTCAGAGGAAATCTTGAGTCTTCGATACAATCTCGATCTAAACCAGTAAAAAAAATATCAGAATTTTACTGCTTAGGATTTTCTTACAATATTTCACTCTAAAATGTCCATGAGACAACAATTTTATAAATAAGTAAAAATGAAAAGAAAAATCCTATATCAACCAAGAAAGTTATCCATTACTCTTCTTTTTTACCAATAAATTAAGCAAAACTCATGCCAAGTATAAATATTGAATAAAACAATTGAGAAAAGAAAACAATCTCTGTGAAACAAAAATGAACGAAAGTAACAATTGAAAAATACAAAATCATTTTGAAGAGCTACAGCGATTCCTGCCTCTGCATTCTCATCTGCTGGTAGAAACTCTGGATGAACTTCTCAGCCTTCTGATCAACCGACTCACCTTCATCCCCTGAACCACACTCAAACAAATCCTCTGCTACTCTTGTTCCATCACCAATTTCGAAAGGTTCCAACACCAGCTGGCACTCCCCACTTCGTTCTACTTTCAAGTTCCCCAAGCACCAATACAGATACAAGAAAGAACAGAGACCAGAGCGGGCCCTATTCTTGAACTGGTTTCGATGGTAACGAGGAATGAAGGGAGTGGTTGAAGTTGAGAACTGGTACTCTCCGCAGTCATAATGCTTCAGGAGTTTCAACTCCTGACGTTTCTTGAACCTCTTGAGGAGCTTCGGGAAGATGGGTTTTTTTCTTAATTTGTGGATGAGAAGAGAGAGTCTGAGGAGATGGAGAGTAACTTTGTGGAAAAGGGGTGACATTTTTCTGGGCATTTTTTGGGAGAGAGAAAGAGAATTTGGTGGGGTTTGCAATAGCAGTACCAATAACAAGACATGGTGGAGAGTGAAGAATAAATGGTTTTAAGGTTAGAAAAAGGTGAAGAGATCGGAGCCAAGCTGTAAAAGGTGTGGTCGGTTGTGTTTTGCAGTTAGTATATTGAAGGAATGTGCAGAACTAGCCGTTGAACCTCTCATGGGTAGGGTTTCCCTCCAAATTCACTTTTTCCTTTCACTTCACCTATATCTATATATCTAAAATTTTGAATCCTGGAAATTATGATACTTAAAATTAATTATTATGATTTAAGAATATTTTATAGAAAGAAGAAAAAAAAACACAGTGGTGTGGTTCGGTTGAGTTACGTGTGGCCGACACAATCGGTGAGTATGAATCCATTCCTGGGATTGTGTGGTATACGTAAGAGTATGACTTGTGTCATGTGGCATCATCAATCATCTGCACGTGTTTTTTTTATCTTTTGTTTAAAAGGAAAGCCTAACTGTTAATTGTTAAAGAGAGGAGAAGGTGAGAGAAAGTGAGTGCTTAAGTTGAAATTTGATTTTAATTTAGAATTAGAAAATGTAACTAACCAGAAAGAGGTTATAACGTACCACATGGGATTTGGCAACGGGTTCTTTTCTTTTCTTTCCCTTCACACAATCCCTTTCATATTCATTCTATCACTTTTTTTTTTTTTTAAATTATTATTATAATATTGCATTCCACACATCCTTTGACGGCTTCTTCAAGAAATCCCTCTCCTAACATCATCAAACTCCATTAAATACGGTCAAAAAATTTCTCATATTTTTTCTTAATAACGCAACGAAATATTAGAAATTTAGGATTTTATGTTTTATTTGTGAGAGATACAAATACATGAGTTGATCTCATAATAAAAATTTATTTCAATGTAAGTCACAAACTTATTTTATAAATGGCTTCGAGTGTTTACGTTAGAAAATAAATTAAAACGAATTTTAATGGGTTCTATTCAAAATTACTTGGGCGCGACGTTTTTAAAAAATTATTGTGAAAATTGCGTTAGATTGTAAGTTTAGATGTTTTAGAGAAATACATTATTTAGGTGTGGTCAACAATGAGTGAAGTATCATACCATTTTATACTATATATTTGTTAGACTTTTATTAACGGTTTTGTTTTTCCTATTTTCTTTTTTTCTATATATAGACTATAGTTGTTGTTTATAAATAACTTTTTTTAAGTGATTTTCGAGTAATATTTTTTTTTATATGATTTTCTTGTTTTTCTGTTTTATTATTATTAATATTATTATTATTAATTCATTAATTAACGTGATATGTAAGAAACAATTTTACCACTAATAGATCTTTTGTATTGAAAAAATTATTTACAAAAATTTAAGCGAATATATCTCATTGTGTTAAATAATAATAAGAATGGGTTATCAGTGTTGGTGGATAACCATATTTCTGGTTAAAGAACAACATATCAATGAGAAGAAAACTCCTAATATAAAGAGAATGTTGAAATCAAGTGAATAAAAATGTGCAAGTTTGTCTTAAAAATTTGAATTCAGAGTGATATAATATGGTGAAATATCTTTTCTATACCAATAATTTAGAGAAGGAACTGGTAGTTTTCAAAATTTGTTTGTTTGGAATGATAATAATATTTTTTAACAATGGAAAGAGGTGATTTGAGTAAGCTTAAGTAAATTTGAATCTGACATATTTATCAAATAAAAAGTTTGAGACTGACCTATTATCTGTCATGTCTTTTTATACTTTCACATGTATAAAAATAGAACTAAACCTAAGTTATAGAATTATTAGATTTATTGAATTAATGACCTAAATAGATATTAATAGAAAATTACTTTTTTAAAAGTCTAGTTTTTAAAAATCGGATTCTTAATTAATGTATAAATTTATCATTAAATATAAGTTTTACTTTTCCAGTAACTCAACATGTTTAATAGAAAGATAAATAAATATATAATTTAATATATTATAATAATTTTAATCTCTGTAAAATATTTTTGTTTTCAAATATAACTAAAGCTAACTTTATAATTTTTATTTATATAACGATTCAAATAATATGCAATACTATGTAATTTAGATATAATATTTTTTTATGAAAATACTATCTAATTTAGATGTAATATTTATTTATGAAAGAAAAATATGTCAGTAAAAATGTATCTAATTATGACAAAATTCCAACCAAGAACATTAAATCTATTCCAGGTTTTCTCAAAGTGAACTAATTTTTTTCAAATAAAAATTAATCAAAAATTAAAATTAATAAATTTCACTCAAGTAAAAATATTTATTTTTGTAAATAAAATTTAATATTTCAAACTTAAAACCTTTTTTATTAATTTAATTTCTCATTTCACATGCATAATAATTTTTACTTGTTCTAGAAACAACATTATCCTCGTCTCAATTAACATACTTAAAATTACAAAATATATAAACAAAATATTACAATACAATAAATACAACCTACTTTCATCTCCACAATTTATAATTTTATCCTTAATAATGAAAAGTCAATTCTAATAATTTTTCTTATCTAAACTAAACTTTTTTTCAGAATACTCTTTATTAGAAGAAATATAACTAAAAATATTTTATTTATCAAAACGAAATAAATATCAAATATAAACAAAATAAGGACTCATACAAACAAATTTAACTAGAAAAAAAAAACTGAAAAACTTATTAAAAAAAATTCTATTTGGATAAAAATATTTACTTCTAAAAAATTTTACTTGATGGTTTTAGATTTTGAAAAACAAAAAAGATAAATTTAAAAAAAAAATTAAAGAATTTTTTTAAATAATTTTAAAATAATAAAAAATAAAATACTTAATTTTTATTTATATATTTAAAAAATTAACTAAATTAATTTTATTTTTTTAAATAAAATTTATTTATATAAAATTTTAATTTTATGTCATTAATATATATATATATATATAATTTATATCATCTTCTTCTATCAATAAATAAGATTTTGTAATTATTATTTTGGTATATAAATTATTTATTTATTTTTAATTATATATTTTTTTAATTTTTTAATATTTTTTTAATTTTTTAATATTTTTTAAATTATTTAATATATATATTTTTAAATATATTGTTTATTTTTTATTATTATAATATATAGATATATATAGGCGCTAATTTA
>BDMB01000018.1:2181700-2289187 GCA_016859785.1 Macrotyloma uniflorum
GTTACTAAGAGTTTATTTTTATACGTACAGTTACTTGTATTATAAGTAGATATATGAGGATGGAAATGGCTGAATTGACGATGATTTTAAAAGAAAAAGAATGTAGCATTGAGTCTCTCAACAAGGAAGCGGAAACATTAAGGAAGGTGAAGACAGAGTTCAACAAAGAAGCGAAAACATTGAGGAAGGTGAAGGTAACAAGATGATTAGGATGAAAAAGGAAATGAGAGATAAAATTGATGAAAAGGAAAAGAAGATTGTACATACACTTACTAAGAGTTTAATTTAATTTTGTACGTACAGTTCATAAGAGTTTAATTTTGTACGCACAGTTCATAAGAGTTTATGTTTGTATATAAAGTTACTAAGTGTTTATTTTTGTACGTACAGTTACTAAGTATATATACTTTTGTACGTACAATTAATAAAAGTTTATTTTTGTATGTAAGGTTACTAAAAGTTTATTTTTATACGCACAGTTAATAAGAGTTTATTTTTGTATGTAAGGTTACTAAGAGTTTATTTTTATACGTACAGTTACTTGTATTATAAGTAGATATATGAGGATGGAAATGGCTGAATTGACGATGATTTTAAAAGAAAAAGAATGTAGCATTGAGTCTCTCAACAAGGAAGCGAAAACATTAAGGAAGGTGAAGACAGAGTTCAACAAAGAAACGAAAACATTGAGGAAGGTGAAGGTAGAAGGTGAGATTAGGGTTAGGAATTTAGAAGCGAAAATTGGAGTTATGGAAACTGAGTCAATCAACAAGATGATTAGGATGAAAGACGATTTCAACAAGATGATTAGGATGAAAAAGGAAATAAGATGTAAAATTGATGAAAAGGAAAAGAAGATTGTACATACAGTTAAAAATAGTTTAATTTTGTACGTACAGTTCATAAGAGTTTAATTTTGTACGCACAGTTCATAAGAGTTTATGTTTGTATGTAAAGTTACTAAGTGTTTATTTTTGTACGTACAGTTACTAAGTATATATACTTTTGTACGTACAATTAATAAAAGTTTATTTTTGTATGTAAGGTTACTAAAAGTTTATTTTTATACGTACAGTTAATAAGAGTTTATTTTTGTATGTAAGGTTACTAAGAGTTTATTTTTATACGTACAGTTACTTGCATTATAAGTAGATATATGAGGATGGAAATGGCTGAATTGACAATGATTTTAAAAGAAAAAAAATGTAGCATTGAGTCTCTCAACAAGGAAGCGGAAACATTGAGGAAGGTGAAGACAGAGTTCAACAAAAAAGCGAAAACATTGAGGAAGGTGAAGGTAGAGGGTGAGATTAGGGTTAGGAATTTAGAAGCGAAAATTGGAGTTATGGAAACTGAGTCAATCAACAAGATGATTAGGATGAAAGACGATTTCAACAAGATGATTAGGATGAAAAAGGAAATAAGATGTAAAATTGATGAAAAGGAAAAGAAGATTGTACATACAGTTATAAAGAGTTTAATTTTGTACGTACAGTTACTTGCATCATAAGTAGATATATGAGGATGAAAATGGCTGAATTGAGGATGATTTTAAAAGAAAAAGAATGTAATATTGAGTCTTTTAACAAGGAAGCGGAAGCATTAAGGAAGGTGAAGACAGAGCTTAACAAGAAAGCGAAAACATTGAAGAAGGTGAAGGTAAAGAGCTCAATACATCTGCCTTCACCTTCTCTACCTTCACCTTCTTCAATGTTTTCGCTTCCTTATTTAGCTCTGCCTTCACCTTCTTCAATGCGGAATCCCTAGCCCTAACCTCACCCTCTACCTTCACCTTCCTCAATGCTTTCGCTTCCTTGTTGAGCTCTACCTTCACCTTCCTCAATGCTTATACTTCCTTGTTGAGACACTCAATACTACATTCTTTTTCTTTTAAAATCATCCTCAATTCAGCCGTTTCCATCCTCATATATCTACTTGAGTCAAATAACTGTACGTACAAAAAAAAAAATAAAAACTTAGTAACTTTACGTAGAATAATAAACTCTTATTAATTGAATGTACAAAAGTATACACTTAGTAACTGTACGTACAAAAATAAACTCTTAGTAACTTTACGTACAAAAATAAACTCTTATTAACTGTACGTACAAAATTAAATTCTTAGTAAATATATGTAGTTACAACTCCAATTTTCGCTTTCAAATCCATAACCCTAACCTCACCGTTTGCATCCTCATATATCTACTTATGATTCAAGTAACTGTACGTACAAAAATAAACTCTTAGTAACCTTACGTACAAAAATAAACTCTTATTGACTGTATGTACAAAAGTATACACTTAGTAACTGTACGTACAAAAATAAACTCTTTGAATTTTGAACTTTACGTACAAAAATAAACTCTTATGAACTGTACGTACAAAATTAAACTCTTAGTAACTGTCCTCGTGTACGTTCTCCTCTCTCGACATTCATTCTTCGTGGTGGTTTTACATCATCAATGGTTTCTTTTTTCTGTTCGCATCCTTCTTTTTCAAGGATAACCTCCTCCATTTCCTCAGAGAGGGGGACCAAGACGCTTCAAATCAAGACGTTTCAAATCAAGAAGACGCTTCAAATCAAAACGATTTAAATTAAGAAGCTTAATTATTATCTAGTATTACACATTGCTATTATGTTCAATCAGGTTCTCATTGGGATTTTGTGGAAGTAGGGTTAGCAAGTTTCGGTATTGCTCAGCTGTGAACTCAAACGTATGTTCCTGGGCACCGTTGCCTGCCTCTCTAGTGTTTGTCAAATTGTCAGAAACCGCCACATTAACGGTTTGATTTGCGTATTTGGGGTTCTTGAATTTGAACCTTGGGGGAAACCCATATTTCCTATAGCAAACATCTACAGTGTGTCTCATTTGTTCACAATGCGAACATATTTTTCCAGTCTGCTGCTGAAATTTCTGATGATTACTGCCTTTGTAATTATTGTATTTTCTCGATTCTTGGTTAGAGCTTTCACTGATATCGACGAGAATCTTGGAATTTTCGGAATGCTCGACATGGAACTGCCTTTCTTGTTGAGCGAGGAGGGAATATACCTTGTTGATAGTAGGAAGGGGATCGATAAGCATGATCTGAGATCTGATCTTAGAATATTGTTCATTTAACCCATTCAAGAACCTCACCACAGTATCAACATTCCTTTGATTCTTTAGCTTGGCCAGGGCACCACAAGTGCACCTCGCATTACAGGTGCAAACAGGTATTGGATTCAAAACATCAAGTTCATCTAATAAAATTTTCATACCCGTATAATACTTGGTTACAGACAAATCTCCTTGTTTGAAATTATAGATTTCTTCTTGCAACTCAGAAATTCTGAAAAGATTTGCATGAGACAACCTTTCTTTGAGTTCTGCCCAAACGTCTGAAGCCTTGTCTATCCATATAACTGATCGAGCGATCTCAAAGTTCATAGACTGAATAAGCCATCGGAGAACATAGGTGTTGCATCGCTCCCAAAAAGGATGAATAGAGCTAGTTGCATCTGGTTCTGGAATTGTACCATCGATGAAGCCAACCTTGTTATTGGTTAACAGACTCATCTTCATTGATCTGGACCAGGTGTGATAGTTCCCATCAGTAAGAAGATCCGGAACAAGAACTATTGTTGGGTTTTCGTTCGGATGAATATAATATGGAAATGCTGGATTCTGCATATCCTCCAAAGTGTACGTCACCATGATCAAAGTTACACAGCAGAGCCCTCCTAAGAGAGCTTTGATACCGTAACAAGTTTGGTGTAACAGAGATTGAGCGGAAGAAAAGAATTCAGAGAAGAGAGAAAGAGAGTTCGAACTCAATGAAAAGAAAAAAACTAAATATACTTCATTGATTGAGAGAATGAAAGATACTCAATGAAAAAGTCTATGATGACACCTATATACGCCCACATTCGAACGTTCTGACTAATAACAAACTAACTAACTAAAAATAAAAGAAATGAAAATGAAAGCTTAACTATTATCGGGTATTAGTCACTTTTTGAATGCATTGACCTAGGTTCTACAACTTAAATATTTTCTGATAGGGGTGTTCAGAACCGAACCAACCCAAAAAAAAAACAAAAAACCGATCAAAAAAACCGCAAACCGATTAAAATCGCAAATTTTTGGATCACTTTGGATTTTTTTTTTTAGAACCGCGCAGTTTGGTTTGGATTGCAGTTTGGCATTTCAAAACCGAACCAAACCAAACCGAACCGCAATTATTAAATAATATTATATTTATTTTTAATTTTATTTCCCTAAACCCTAAACCAAAACCTAACCTACCGTCGTTGTCTATTATAACTTTCATCTCGTTAGACGCATCTTAGGGTTCTAGGGTTCCTTACTTGAAACTTCCTTACTCTGATTTCATTATCTCATCGTTAACTCTTATTCAAATTCATTTTCATCACACCATTTCACCCTCTCCATGGTCAATAGAGATTGAAGAATACTTGCAAGACATTGAAAGAATTGAAATGGGTATTTTCATATTCTACCTAAACTTTTTTATTGTCTAATTATTTTTTATCTACTTTTTTAATTCTATTGATTATTATATTTTATATGTTTCTAGAAATTGGTCCAGTCCTACCACTACATGAAGAGAATTCTAATGTTGAGTCTGATTAGTTGTTACAAAAATTAATTTTTATATGGTATGATGATTTCTTAACAAATTATGTTTTTTTCTTATAAAAAGTGTTAAGAAATGTTGCAATTTGAATTTAACTAATCATGTTTTATTTTTTACAGATTGTAATTATTGTTATTTTGTTGGTATTAAATTAAAACAATATATGATTTGATGGTTAAAAAGATACATTTCTTCTATTCCATATTTTTTTTGATCGGTAATGACAAACATATTGATAAAAATTGGTACTAAAAATACCAAAAATAATTATAAAATATAATTGAGCAAAAGTGTGCAAAAAATTAAATAATAATATTATCATTTTTTGTTTTCAATCCTTTATCTAACCATATGAAATCTAGTCAATGATATAATTTTATCAGTTTATTATTTAAAAAGATAAAAATAGTTAATTATTAATAAAAAAAATAAAATTACAAATTAAAAAAAAAACCGCAAAAACGATCCAAACCAAATCGCTAAAATTGGTTTGGTTTGATTTGGATTTTTTTTTATTTCAAACCGAACCAAACCGAACCGCAAATAATTTTTATATTTGGTTCGGATAAATTTTAACGAAAAACCGAACCAAACCGTACCTCGAACACCCTTATTTTCTGATATAGGTTCTGCAATATGCTTCTATACTATTGAAAGAATGTCAAGAATAAGGAAACAACTTTATGAATATTTTTCTTGTAAAGCTTAAACAAATTGTTAGAAGATAGTCTTCTTAAATCAAATTGTCTTCTTAAATCAAATTGTCTAAAGGAGGGTTTTAAAATTTTACCAAATGCTAGTTATCTAATAAAAAATTACAAAGTTACTTAATCCATTTTTATGTTAAAATATTAATTTAGCCGAAAAATATTGCGTTTTAAAAAAAAAAGTTAAATCAGAAACTAAAAATAGTAAACACAGGTAGATGAACAAAGAAGTTATAGGAGATCTTCATTGATGCTACTTTAAACACACAAGCAAAAAATACTCTTTAGATATGATCTAGTTTGATTTAAATCTGTATTTGAAACAATTAAAACTTAGGTTAATTTTCTATGCGACGTGTTTCAAATTCAATAAAAATACATTAAAAAACTCTGAATAATATATTCTTGAAAAAACATTTAATCTTTATGTAAAGAGAATAATGTTTGATCTATTTCACTCAAATTAAATACGAAATCGATCCATCCCACAGGAACCAAAGTACATTTTATTTTATGTATTTCACTGAAATTGATTTGAATGATGAATAGTTAACTAATAAAAAAAAGATAATGTTCGTGATGGCATATTAATCCTCATCCTTTCAAATCCTTGACCACCAAGAACCCAAAAATCAATGATCCGGTTGACCTAGACACCACACGGAAATCAAATTTTAATCAAAGGCACAGAGAAACAAAAACGGACGGCCTCGATCGAATCACACCTTTTCGAAATCGCGAAAACGAACGGCGGAGCGGCAGTTAAAAAAAACGAGGTGTTTAACCCGGGAAAAAAGGAAAAAAAAAACACTTAAGAAAGGGAAAAAAAAAGGTAAGTATAAGCAGACACCCCACCCCCCCGCGGCGTAGGTTAGTGTGGAGCCTAGAAGGCGAACCCGAACGTTAAAACCGCCTCGCTTCGTTCTTTTCTTTGTTTCTGACTTATAAATACAGAGCTTGCGTTTCCCGGCGAGTATGCAACGAAGCGAAAGTCGCGAAAGTGCGAAACCCAAGCCAAAAGATTTCGTCTTTCACGTGGGTTCAATTTCTCAGCTTCGGAACTTCTCGCTTGGGCTCTGCTGAACAAGAAGAAAAGCATACACTTGTCGCTTTTTTTTTTCTTCTTTTTTTTGGGTTGTGTTTGGATTAAATGGTGTTTACGTGTTCGAAGGAAGGAGAGAGCATGGCCATGGGACCCGAGAGATCGAAGCCTCTTCACAATTTCATGTTGCCCTGTTTGAAGTGGGGGAGTCAGCGCCACCTCCGCTGCACCAAACTCACCTCCGACTCCTCCACCGACGCCGGAGATCACCGATCTCCGGCGCCACGGGAATTCGACTCCCCGCCTCCGGCGAATGCCGACGCGCCACCGCGCTTCAAGCGGCCGCGATTCCTCGGCGACGAGGGGATCGACGCCGTCAGGGAGAAGCTCATGCTCGATCTCAAAACCGAGGCCGATAGGATGAAAGATGCGATTCTCGGCAGGGAGGTCGCCGAGGACAATGATGTTATCGTGGAGGACGCGCCCCCGGTGACGGTTGAGGAGGAGGCGCCGCCGTCGGCCACCGGAGCGAGGACGTGGAATCTGCGGACGCGGCGGGCTCCCGTGGCGGTCAGGATTGACGAGAGGAAGGCTGGGGTCGGAACGTCGTCTTCGCCGCTGAGGAGTCTCGCCGGCGCCGGAAAGTTACCGAAATTAAGAGGGTCGCCGGAGAAAGAGGAGCGGCCGGTGAAGTTCTCTCTGACGCTGACGAAGAAGGAGATTGAGGAGGATTTTATGAATTTGGTGGGCCACCGGCCTCCCCGCCGGCCCAAGAAGCGGCCCAGACACGCTCAGAAGCAATTGGACGTAAGCTGATTAATTCATTATGTTTTGTTATTTTATATCATTCCTTGAACCCTTTCGATTTTATTATGTTGTCAGAGTCGGAAAAAAAAAACAATTCTTGAATTTTGGTTTTGTTGTGCAGACCCTTTTCCCTGGTCAGTGGTTGTCGGAGGTTAGTGCTGATTGCTACAAGGTTCCCGATGAAGCTGAGACTGGCAAGGTTTGCATAAATTTTACACAATTTTACCCATGCTTTTCTGTTTTTGTTTTCTTCAATAACTTGGCTCGTTTGATTGATTGGATTGTGATTTGTGTTTTTCGTGTGGGGTTTTGCTTGACAGAGGTAGCGTTGAGGTTGGCGAAAGGCATTTTGTTGTTGGCTGCGGAGGTTGCATATGAGGCTGATGGGGGATTTCATGGATAGATGGATGGATGGATTTGGTGGTGTTTCCCAGGAGCAGTTGATGCTTGCCTTTGTTGATTTCAATGTTGCTTTTCAACTTCAGAAATATAGTTTCATTCTTTTTTTTATAGAATAATACTCTGAACAGTGATGATTGTTCCAAATCACATATGGTTTACTACTTTGCTTTTGAGGCTGTATGTAGCTTCAAGGATGAAGTTATACTGTTGGAACTTCAAACTTTAATTTTAAATTCTAGATTATGAAGCTTATTTTCTGAAATGGTAGTTTACTGAATCTTCTCTGTGAATAGTTTTCTTCGCTCTTTTTGAATTTGGCTGTGCTTGTGAGATTGGGATGGATTCTGAGACAGAATTTTCTTCTTACTATGAATGCTTTTACTCCTTTCCGTAGTGTATGTTTGGGACATGGTGCTGGTTTGGCACAAATCATGGGATGGAGTCGTAGTTTATGTAGTAATGTATGTAGTTTCCTCTGTAACAGGAGCTATACATAGTGGAACTGTAACTACGAATGCAGTTCTATTCGGTGCTATTCTAGCCAGAAGATAACCAGCTGCTATGCATCCATTGCAGAAGCTAGAATGCAGGTCGATCCAACAACCAAATGGCGCGAAGAAAACCTCCCAGCATATTTTTTAACATTTGATGAATAACGGCTAATCATTTAAAACCATGCAACAGATCTCATATATCTCTTCAACATTTCATAAATCGGCCCTCACATTCATAATTGCATTTACTGCCAAATGATAAGTCAATTAGCTATGCAAGTCTCGGATTCAACATTGTAAAGCACATATTTTGGTTAATGGTTCACCTGTTGACTTTTGTTTCATACTAACTTTACTATCTAGAGTTAAAGATTGTGCAGGTGAACCTCTCTGCTCTTCATATCTATCAATGAAGATAACCTTCCAGTCTAACCATGAGAGCTTAAAACTGCAAACAGATCATTTTCGTAGGGTTCGAGAACAACACTTCGAATGCCAAAGTTTTCCATTCTCTTTGGTAATTATAAAGATCTCTTTTGTTCACAAGTCATGTAGAATTGATTCTGATATAATTGAATGTATTTTTTAAATCACTTGGAAGTACTTTATATCAGTCATAATTTTTTTTTTAGTAAGAAAAATTAATCTTTAGTGTTTTGCCACACTGACTGACACTAAATCACTTGGGTGAACTTTTATATACAAGTGCATATTCTGATTTGATTATCAAATTACTGTTGCATTGGTTCCTAATTTATTTATCATTTAAAAACCTTGCGCCTGTTCTCTTAGCTGGGGTTGAAATAATTTGGAAGTCAACCCTCCCCAATCACTCTTGCATGATCCTACATTGGTGTTGGAAATGGCAATCTTGTCCATAAAGTTGTTATTTACAAAAAGACGCGTAATGAAGTACTGTCACTTATGAGTATGTTGTAGCGTACATGGCCATAAAGCCTACATGGTGGTCCAGTGATCATGCTTCTGTTCAATTTCCTCAGTCATAGTTTTTCATGTGGCATGTGTGCCCTCAACTCGACTAATAAATAGATTTTTCAAATACGGTGTCAACGTCATATAGTATGACTTGTCTGTCTTATGCAGTAGTATCAAAGAGGATTAGGTGAAGAGTGAGTAATCTTTATGTGCATGCATGTAAAAACCAAAAGTGACCTTAATATTGTAAAAACCACATATGTTAAGGTTGAATCCATTGAGTCCATGAATAGTATAATTGTGTTTATACCTTTTACAACATGGGAGGGAAAGAGAGAATGTGTGCAAGAATTATTGATGTCATAAAGAAAGATAAATATAAAAAGTAATTATGCATACCGCATTGTAAAAAATTAATACAACATTAATTTTAAGAATTTCTTAAACATGCTGTAGGCTATAAAAGGAAAGTAGTATAAGGTAAAACCCAACAACAATTTACCATAACAAAAAAAAAAAATTTGTTTTATCTATTTTGTTGGAACTGTAATTTTGATTTTTTTTTTTTCATTTTCATATAAAAACATTTGATCTCCTAATTGTAGAAAATTCACAAATTTAACCTAATCTCGTTCATATATATATATATTAGTTAAAAATTAAATGAATATGTTTAATTGTATCAGAATTAAAAGAAATAAAATTATAAAATTGAAAATTATATTAAAATTTTAAATTTTCTAAAATAGAAAGATCAGATGTTTTTATTTTAAAATGGAAAGATTAATACTGTGTGAATTGAACAAAATAGTGAAACTAAAACTATATTTAAGTAAAGCATAAAATTATCTATATTCACTTGGTTTCTATTTGACACTTAGAATAGGAAAGAGAGAGAATAAAAAAAAATAGGAATTATAAATAATATTGAATATACGAGTCTTTCTATATTAAAAGTCTACTCTTTTAACAGATGCAAACCACAATTTGCTTTTATTTTAGGACAGTCTAAGAAAAGTTGACGCAAACACGGTGTGCAAATGCAAAATTAAATTTGATTTGATTCTGTTTACCCAAAATTTAAAAGATAAAATAAAATCATATAAAAGTACAATTCGAAAACATTAATGTAATTATGTGATTAACCAATCTATGTTGAAATCACGTGTTCAAAGAAATTAAATTAAAAAATCACATGTCTTAAATATTCGAATTCAAAAGAAAAGGTAAAATGCAATTTAAAAACATGTACTTTCCAAGATCAAATATTAAACTCTATATCAAATAAGTGAAAGCTGGAGGTAGCCAATTATTTTAAGTTTTCTATAATTTTTTTAAACTTCATTCTCTTTCAACATTTTTTTTAAAGTTATTCATAAAAAACCAACTTAACTAACTCAATCCGAATCTGAGTATGACCTAAGCTTAATTAGATAAAATTAAAAAAACTCATACTTAATTTAAACTCAAAATTAAAACTTTAATCCTATATTTTATTAAATAAAATCGAATTGATAATATATAAATCTAATATACTTTTTCACCTCTAAGTACATAAATAATAGCAATAAAATTATCAACTAAAATTACATATGAAAATACGACTTAATTACTCAATTACCTTGATAATTCTTTTAAAGTTTATTTATTTCCTTACTTACTAACTAAATTATGAGTTTGGTAGAAATATTTGCTTACCATTTGTGAGGTAACAAGTAATTCTTCTCCATCTCCATCATCAATCATCGATAATCCTTTTCAAATAACCAATCTGCGAAGAAGGGAAAAAAGGATAACAAAACACATGCATTGATCTGGTCTAAAATAAGATGTTAAACTTTCCTTTATAGTATTTATGGGTGCTGAACATTAAAAAAAAAAAATCATTTCCTAACCATTTTGTTGTTTGGTATGTTCTCATTCATATTCATTTGACCTCGTAAAATCAACTACCAATATTGATATTGTGGGTTTAATATATTACATTGTATAATTAGTTATTAGTATCATGCATTTTACTGTTAATTGTAAACTCATAACGGTTAACTTATTTGAGTATATATATACTAAAGAGAGTCAACCAAACAATAGTTATTTAATAAATGCATTTTTTTATAAAATGTTTGACTATGACCAAGCATAATAGGACAAAATATTATTTAACAAATATATCCATATTTTGACTTTCTTTAAACCATCCAGAATAACTTTCACCTTCTTTATTTCAAAAAACATATATTTTAATTATTCACACACTACCCGAATTTAATCTTTGATGAAAATAGGTATTATCTAATCCTTATCTATATCTCATTTGAGAGAAATTGGTTTAAAACGAAACTTTAAAATACTAGTAGACTATGTCCATAAAAAGAATTATTTTTTATTAGAAAAATTATTTATATCAATAGAACTAAAATACAAAAATAAAAAAATATGAATATTTATTTTCTTCCCATAGTGACATACAAGAAATATTAAGATTTTACATGAGATAGAGAAGAACGACCTTCTAGTACAAATGGTATATTTTATAAATAAATGTGATAATTTTATAAATATATAAAAAATGTAAACACACGCTATATTTTATAATGAATGAATAATAATATGTTCATATGTAGAATTTAGGGTTTGATTGGAAATAAATTTAAAATGAATTCGAATAAAAAAATAATTTTCAATTTTTTGGTCCATTTGGTTTTTGAATTAGTCTTTCCATCCTTAATTTGTTAAGTTTTTTTTTTTTTTAATAAAATATATTTCTTATATCTGTTCCTATATAATTAAAGAAACAAAAGTTATTTGCACGGTATTTCTAGATTCAAATTATGATGAAAAGGTAAATAATTAGTTTATAAATTACTAATTTCTTCAAAAGAGTTTATCGCAACAGGCTTAAATTTATAAAATATAAGTCAACTTTGGATTGAATTTTTTTTATAATCAAATTACATCCTTTGAAAAAAAAATCGTTGTAATAACTTTTTTTTTTTCATATTATATCTTTAATATTTTATAAGAAATATTAATTGGATATTGGAATTAAAATCAACTTTAAATTTTGAAAGAAAAAAAATAGTCTGTTAACAAATAAATGTGAAAATTCTGATCATAATATATATATTGAAAGAATAAATTTTTGTTGTGAGGGCTGAAGAACAAGTTTGATTATTTTTATTCTATTAGGAAACATTTTCTTAAATCTCTTAGATGATCCCAATGATTAAAAAAACAGAACTATTAATATAAAGTTCATAAGGTCAACAAAATATGGTAAAAGTGAAACTTTAAAAATTAAAAGACACAATCAACAAAAAATGAAAGATATACTATACCAATAAGAAAGAAGAAAAAATAAATTGATTTTAAAGAAAATTTTATTACGACTAAATTTATTTTATTGAATACAAGTTCATTATCATTAAATAATTTAATTTGCTCATTTAATATTATTTCCTTTAATTTTATTTCACCGGAGATTGAATTATTTATTAACAAAAGTGTGTCTGTTTGCCTAAGTAAGTGGGTTTTTTAGATACTTTTTACTCGTATATACCTTTAATTCCTTGTTTTTGGAATGATTAACGTGGTTTAAAATATCTCTTCACTGCTTAAAATTATTTCCACATCCCTCACTAATAATAATCTATAGCTATTAATAAAAAAAATATTTTTTTTAATTATTTTTTATATAAACATTTATTTATTCTTCATATTTTAGTAATTATTTTTTATTATTTTAAAAAATATTAGCATATTAGTGATGCAGTAGTATCTGTATTTTTATTAACAATAATAAAATTAATTTGTTCGGATTTTTAAAAATTTTCCGGTAAAATTGATTACGGTGAATGACCAAAAATATTTTATCTTTTTTTTCTCAAGCGAAAAAAAAAGAGAAAAAAAAAATCTTCTCTTTTTTTTTTTTCCTTTCAAAAATTCAGATCAGCTTAAAACTATTTTTACAAAAAATAATTCTTCTAAAAATCTAAAAGACAAAAAGAACGTAGAAGTGATTTCAATAATTAAACGCAGGGATTCTGATAAAGTGGTGTTCTCTGCAATTAATCCCGCATCAATAATCAACCAAATAAATACATTCATCTCAACTCACTTTTAAAATGCCATTCCCAGATATAAATATGTCAAAACTAATTGAAAGAATCCAATACAAGCAAACTTACAATTAATTATTTTTCAAAAAGTGATTCAAACAAATATAAATATTTGCATTCAGTAGTATTCTCTGCAATCAACTTGAGTAATTGAGAGTTGTTTAATGGGAAAAGTTGAGCATTTGATTACAAAAAAGATATCTCGTAGTTAATAAAAAGACGTATTGTAATATAGTAATGATCGTTAAGATGGAGCTAGCTAAAAGCTTGAACTTAAAGGTCATTTAAAATTGAAAGGAGATAGATGAAGAGGTTGATGATATCGCCATAGATGGCAATAGCAGCCCAAATGTATTCGTCGTAGGTATATCTTTTGATTAGGTCATCAGTGTCGTATATGATGAAACCACACATTATGAGTGCACCAATCCCAGCAATGACCATACGCCCCGTTGGTCCCAGAGGGAAAAACACCTGTCCCATCAAACAACAACAACTTTATTTAACATCTATTCATTTTATCAAATTCAGTGTCACGCTATTAATAATAATCATAAAGTAATCACTGATCAAAGTTAGCCATGGAATGTTTACTTGAATGAGTGAGAACAATAACATGACCATAAGGGAAGCAAAGAGGAATGGCCCTAGGAAACTGAAATCACTGCCTCTTTTAACAGCCCAGAATGTGTACATTGTCAGGCTCGCTGTCACCACACCTGTTAGCAATGCAGCCTCTAGGACAATCTTTGCTGTTGTACGTACGTGCACACAACAAAACTCACGTTATTGTGAATCAAAAACAATGTAAGATTTCATATTTATACATGCATACTTTTCATTGCACCATTCTTTCAATAGTTGCATGACATGACACAGTTTAATTTTCACAAACATAAATTCTATGACAGAAAAATCTTGTATACTGGTAATGCATAATAAGAGTAGAAAGCGATGAATGCATAGGAAGAAGATTAGAAAGGGATACCGTCGACAAAAGCACAACTGAATCCAACTGCGACAGACATGCCCATGGTATAGAGACCAAGAAGAATGAGGTTGACCGGGTGTTTATTGTAATATTTGCTCAAGATGAACAAAACTGCGTGGACATCCAAAGACAGATAGAAAGAAGAACCAAATAATGAATTAATGAAAAGAAAAGTAAAGGGCATAGATATATAGATAAGAGGAGAGAGAGGTTAATTACGTATGATGCAGAAAATGGCGGTTCCAAAGAAAAGGAAGAGACGATAGTTATTGTAGCGAGCGAAATTCCTTGCTGGTGGGAAGAAGATGAAGATGGAGGCAAAGGCAGCTGTGAGAAGGAGCTGAATAGAAATAATGATGTAAACTTTTCGTATAAATCCCCATCGTAGCTCAGGAGACTCTATCATGTATGGATAAAGGTTGTTGTTTTGTCCATGGGAGAACCCTGATTCAATGTCACCTTTACCCATATCGCTTAGCAAATCAAATTCTGAATGGGTTTTAGGTTATCGAGATTCAATGTCTTCCTTCTTTTTGCTCTCGCTGCTCCTTCTGGTTTAAAACCCATGCAAGTATTGCAGCGCATGCATATATAGAATTCCCGTGCCTTAATTTTGGTGTTCATATATAGTCATGCATTTATAGCTTTTCCTCGTTGTCTTCAAACCTATATTTATATACATACATATACTATTAATTAACGACCATTGCTATAAAAAATAATATGTAAACTAAAATATACACTCACAAATTTACGCACCTGCCAAATTCGTCCACTGCTTCTAATTCTATGCCATACCATTGCTCTACCAACCAAATCTAAGGAAGATACGTATAAATTTATAAGATATCTTTATCTGTCATTTCTCATCTTAAACTCACAAAATTTTAATTATCAGCTATTTTGATATATAATTTAATAAATTAATTTAATAATTTTCTGGGAATAACTTCTAGTTACCAATTGATTTTCAAATTTTTAACAATTCGTCTTGTACTTTTTTGTCAAAAAATATACAGATTTTTAGTATCTACAGACTAGAAGAGTATAATAAACATTTAGTAATCGTTTTACGATTACTATTATTGTCCTTTTGTAATTATGGGGTTACTCGAAATATCATGTTTTTGTTCTTCAAATGATTTTATGCGTTTGGTAAAAAAATGTCAGAAGAAAAAAATTTACATTAAAAAAACCGTCCGCAATTCATTAAAAGTGTCTTAAATTTAAGTCATATATTTTATGATTTTTTTATTAGAATAGATTGACATGTTATTAAATATATCGATATGGTACAATGAAAGTCTTAAAATTAAAAACCGGATCTCATATAAGACTTTGAATCTTAATAATAACATTCCAATAATTTTTTTAATTATAAAAATATAAACATATAAATTCTTATAAAACTTCATCATTAAAGTAAATTTTGTAAAAATATAAAATAAGTTGCTAAAAAATTGTATAATATTATGATGTCCATTTAAAATAAAATAGATAAAAAATATTATAATTATAAAACAGACAACATAATTTCATCAACCAGGAAAAAATATTTTTTAATCCTATTTTATAGAGCAACTTCAACTTTCAAATATAGGACGGCATATTTAAGAAAAATGAGTAATAATCCCCAAGGTCAGTGGAAAGACATAAACTTAAATAACGTTAATTGGTTGTACGAGGATTCGGGCTTGAAATTTGAAAACATAGAACAGTTTGGGTCAATGGGACTTCTCTACTTGGAATCCGATTGAGCTGAACAAACTATTGAGTTTTGAAATATTTCTGGACCTGTCATAACCCCTTTTGCATCTTTTTTTTATTCTATCTTATAATCCATGACCATTGTTAATGATCCAAAATCGCCTTTATAATCCATCTAACAAGAATCTTTCTTTTTGACATAATCACATCCGATACAGTCTGGTATTGAATGTGAATTGAATCTAAGATATAAAAAGGAAGAACTATTCTTTTACAATAAAAACAAAGACCCAACTCTGCTTGGAACACATTTTCCATTATCTTGATGTTTCCTTGCATAAATCAGCACTTCAATTTATCACTATTTACCATCGAAGAATGAAAATTGTGCATGCTGCATAGACGTTATTATTTGATTCTTATCTATCTCTTTTGCTCCTGACCTCTATTCGGTTCTTGTTTGAAATTTGAAGACTGTGGAGGTTTACAAATTAAAATTCTGAATAAAGGGAGCTGAGGGAAGTTATATAATGGACCCCACTCCCCAGGAAAGAAAAAGGACATAAGACATTTAAATAGTCTAATCTTCTATAAAGTCATTCATTGATGGCTTGTGTATTCAAAGAATGGGCCATCTGGGAAACAAAAACATAGAACTTTACAATATTTTGTGAAGTCACATTAATTGGTTAAATTGAGACCGCGAATTCAAAGATGGGTCATGTTATTAGAGTGGTTAACTAACTGGCCATGACTTATGAAGGATTAGCCATGTAAACAAAAGTAAATAAATAAGAAAAGAAGTAATTGTGTGTAGAGTGGTGAGCTAAGGGATATAGAGGGATATTTTAATCAATGATTTCTTTTTCTAACCTATTCTTTTTGACTGAACTGCTTTGTCATGCTGGCACAATAAAACAAAAAGAACAAAATTAGAGGGCCCGATAGAACAGTTGGTTTGGAATATTTTTGAGCATACAAAAAGAAAAATGAACCCTTACAACAAGTCTTCAATCAGTGTTGAAGTGAACAAAAGCCAGTCACATGTAGTTATCAGCAGAAAATTTAAAAAGGATAGAAGGGGGAAAGAGCATGGGAGAGAGGTCACCCAAGAACGATTCCTTGTTTATTTGTCTCCTTCGCCCTTAACATACTGATATGCATGAATTATTTTTGTCCATTTCCATCTCTCAACTGTAGTTTTCACCCTCCAAAATTACAATTCACACCCCAATAATAATTTTCTAAATTCCAGTTTTTAATCATTTTCCTCCATTAGTTTACAGTTAGGTTCACATCATACTACATCAACCAAAATCACACACTGCACCATAACCCTCTAAAGGATTTGATCATGAATGATATCAGTATTTGTTTTGCACAATTAACTCATAAAAAATTATAATAAATGTAACATTTTAAGTAGTTATTCAAGAATTTAACAAACTTGTTGAGAATTCTTAATTAAGTGTAAAAACATTTTTTTACTCTCAAAACATATGATATTTACTCGTTAAAAATGAACAAAAAGATAAAAACTATCAATGCCCCTATTTCTTCTTTCTTTTAATCTTTCCATTACAGAACAGGGAACCAAATCCAAAAAATCTGGCAGTGGCTTTAGGAATATATGCTTGTGGTAGATTCAAAACAGGACTTATTCTAACACCATTACCCGAAGATCCACCGTGTTTCTTCAACGAAGGTTTTTGAGACGAACTATAAAAGTAATATGTACTTGAACACGCAGAGGAAGACGATGACCTTCTGCTTGAAACAGAGGATTGTTTCTGCAGCCTCTGCTTGTGAGTTTCCCTTGGAAGCTCTGCTTGCTTCGGATTCAGGGCCGAGCCGGTTGAGTTGCTTCGTGACAGGAACTGAAGCGAGCGAATCAAGCCATTCCCACGTGTGGTATCGAAATTCAAACTGCTGCTGCGCTTGAATTGCCAGAAATACTTGGATGATGGTTTCTCATCTTCGTTCTCAGCTTCGTCAGAGGAAGCAGACAAAAACTCTTTGAGCCTCTTCTTTTGAGTCTTTTCTGTGGTTGCAGGTTGAGATCGAGGAGGTTCTGAAGGTTTGTTGGAAACGCTTTTGATCTCCGTTGGGACAATCTTGCCATTGGAGAAGAGTTCATCGGCGGAAGAGAGATGCTGAGCTAAGCCATTGGTTATGCAGAACACGAAGTCAGAGGTTGAGTCCAAGAGGCACAGGTCTGATCCACGATGGCGATCTTCGACACGAACGGATGCATCTTCCGTGTTCTTCAGATCGTGGGAGAAGGAGATTCGAGGGCTGATTCCCGTGCTGGATATCTCGGAGCACACTTCTATTGCCATGGGGATTTGTTCGGAACAGGGGAACTCTGTTTCTGGGGAACAGAGAGAGGAAATGATGTTGTCTCGAAATGTTGGGGAAGCCGCGAAAAAGTTTCGAAATTTATGAAATGGGGTGAGGGGGTTGGTTGAAACGGTGATGGGTTTGGAGTCAAAGGGAGTGAAAGAGACACAGAGAGAGAGAGAGAGAGGTGGGAATTATGGGGTTGAGAAGTCAGAAATTGCAGCTTTAGCTTTTGGTCGTGTGTTGTTGTGTTGTGTAGGGTGGGTATGTGTGAGCTAGGTGCGTCTTCCGAAACTGAAGGAACAATTATGTTTGGGAACAATTATGTTTGGGAACAATTATGCAGGGTGAGGGAGATTAAATTTAACATTGTGGTGCTGGATTGCGTGAGATCCTTTTCTTTAAGATGTGTTTAGGGAAGGGTAAAGGGAAAGCAGAAGAAGAAAGAGAGGGAAAGGAGGTGAAACTAATCACCGAAAGGCTATAAAAGGATAACTCTTTTGGGTTTTCATAGAAGCTTTAGAAATCAGCATCTGGATGGAGAGAGTTATGAGAGAGAGAGGAATTGACATGCACCACGAGATTTATTATGCGAATGATGGAAGGGAAGAGTATTTTAGGGAGAAATATTACATGCTTATGGTAGTGTTCACTAATGAGAATAACTTTGTCACCAAGATGATTACTTGCAAAGTGGAATCTTTACTTACAAAAGAATAAAACAATCTCTTGTAAAGTTAAGAATAATAAAATGATGTAGCTTATCAATTAACAGGAGGAAGACAAATATGAGATGTAATTAATAATATAATAAAGAAATATAGAAATGGAAAAATAATACTCCTTTTAGTTATTGTCAATTTTTGTAAAAATATATGGAGTAAAAAAAAACATATTTATCTTGAATTTAAATTGGATTTTTTTGGAACTGCTTAATTTCCTTTATTCTATAAGTTTTATAAATCGGAGGTCCTCGTTTTTAATTAACAAGTTGTAATTGTTTGTGGAGACACTTCTGTTTCATTCTCTGAGCTGTTTCATTCTTTTTTTAATAATAATAGTATTTGGCTCTATAAAACTGAGTATTTTTTTAAAAGATAAAAAAAATTAATTAATAATAGGAAATTTAATAATCAATTTTAAATAGTAGATTATTAATAAATTATAGTCTTAATAGTTTATTTTCTTATTAGTTATTGAAGTTACTTCCTTTAAAAACAGTCACATAATTTTTAATAGTAGAATTTCTGGGCAATATTTGCTTTGACAATAAGACAAGAAGAACGTAAATGAGTGTGGTTTAGTCTCATTTTTATAAACAATTTTTGTATAATTATTTTAACTATTAACATTTTTTTCTTCTACTTTAACAATAATTATGTAACTTCCTAAGCAATAAAATCACTAAAGAAGATCCCAAGCTGATTTGAGGTCAACAAGAACATGAATAAGGTTTTCAGTTGGTAAGTTTTGTGAGAAAGGTCAAAGAAATGATCAAATATTTATAATTTTAAAAAGTATAATTACATTTCATTAAATTGTTATCTTCTAATGTTCTTAAAATGTTATATCATCTCAAATATTTGTTTCTCATTTTCCAGCTTTTTTTTCTCAAAATCCTTAATTGCACGAACGAGATATACGAGACTCTGAAGATGAATGATTTTGATCTTTAACGGAACAATAATTCTTCCTTGACACACACGGAGGAAGTTTTTTTATATTGTCTTGCTTGTTATACTAATGAAAAATAAAGTGATAGAAAAAATCTATTGACTTTTATTGTCTTCATTAGTACGTATCAATGATCACGCCAATATTAATTTAATGTTCATCTTAACCATCCTTTGCACAAGTTTCTTATGTTAATGGAGGATCTGTTAAACATTAAACTCGCTTTTGAATCTTGACAATCATCATTATCCCAGTACTTCTGCAAATTTTATTCTAATTTCATAGATCCTTTTGTTTTACTCATTTTCCACTTTCTAATACACTTCCAACACCATTGTTAAAACAATTTCAAACACACTATAGTTGTTATCAACTGAACAGGTATTAAAAAACACCCCTAGTTGTTAGAAGTTTCAACCTTTTGATGCATAAGTTAGAAGCATTAATGTTGTCCTAAGTGGTGGAAACATTAGGTGCTGAGTGAGCATTATGTGGCACGCGATGTAGGGTCCCTTTTAGGACAACAGGCACAGCAAAAAATAATACTGGTTCGTAGGAAATTATGGTTGCAATGACTAGGCACTATCACAGGAGTACTGGTATCACACCTTTAGTACTTCTTCAAGCAATATAAACATCATGAACATTATTATGGTGATAACAGAATGCTTCTTCTTCAGAAGAAGACGAACCTTTTTCAAATTCCATACACATTATGGCATGCATGGCCTGTGAACAACCATAGGGTGTGTAAAAAGGGACTAGATCAGCAAAAGGACATTGATAGAGTCACACTTGATTATAGTGTGAACATTGTCCAAGGTTTACAAGCACACAAACCCTGGAATTCAGGTTACTTTTTCATTTTTTAACCTTTGCGGAGGAGGTCAACTAAAATTTGGCAGCACAGAAATGGACATTCTCTATTCTACTTTTGCAAATCATGTTTTCTTCTTCGGTACTTAACTATTATTGAGATGTTATTATTTAAAATGGCGAATTGGTAAGGGATGTTAAAGTGATAGGCTAAGAAGGAAAATGTACAGATTGTACATTGTTGATGAACTAATGTGAATTTGTTATATCTGAATTATTAAAGTAAAATTACCTTCCATAAATCATGAAGTTATATCTAAATAAGAATAATTGAGAAGAGAAAATGAAACTGGAAAGGGAATCTGTAGGGTGGGTGGTGAGATTTGGGGGCATCCCCATATGTGTGTCAGAGTAGTACTTTGACAGGGTTGGATCATTCCTCCTGTGTTGGCACGTGGGCAATGGCCATCCCGATCAGATCATGATTCTTGGTGGCTATTTGATTGGATGCATTTGGCATCTCCATGTCATGAACTTTTATTGTTGTGAACAATCACACACTCTGCGCCATTAAAGTATTACAAAGTCATTATGGTTAGAAATATCAGTGACATAACATAGACTGAATTTTGAATTCAATGTCTAGATCACTGTTTCTACCTCAGCTTCTCATGCCAAGTACAACACCAACTCCACCTTTCTTTCTATTGCTAATTTCAAATATCCAAAAATCACTTTTATTCCCTTCCATGTCCAAGGATCAACTTAATTCAAAAGTGACACCAGTAACCTCAATAAACTTTAAAAATTAGTAGCTTTTTATTTTTAAGATAACAATTTATTCATCTTCCTCACTTTAACGCGATTCTTTAAAGTTAATGAATATTAGTTTTTCAACTTTCAATTAATTTCTCAACTTTTAACTAAATACAATCATAATTATATATATATATATATATGTGAAAAAACTATGAAAAGAATGAAATTGATTCTTTTATAAGTTAAAATTAATTCATGTATAAATTTTTTGTTTTTACCTAAAACAAATTAAGGGAAAAACAAGTTGGAGTTATCTTACTAATAAAAAATAAAAAATTCTAATTTATTATTCATAACATTATAATGATTAAAGTTAAAGATAAGAAAATTTAAAATAAAAATAAAAATAAAACACTTCCTTTCTTAAAAGAATATAAATCAAAATAAAATGTTTTCTACCTTGTAATAATAAATAATATTTTTGGTCAACATGGCCAATATTTTTTAAAACATTAAATTAGTTGTTATTGCGGGCCCGTTGCGTGAAGCCCAAGCTAATACAGACAGAAAATTGAATTGAAGCCCAAGTTGAAGCGGTAAACGTCAACCTGAGTCACTCTCCACTAGGATATAGAAGATCATAATAAAGCCCATAGGTTCTGAAACCAAGAATCTTTACATCCTCCGTCACTCTTAAGGCTAACAATAATAACGCTCGTCGACTCTGGATTAGTTAATTTCTTACACACAGCTAAAACCCTAAAGTCTCTCACACGTTCGTTGGAATCCGATTTTGGCAATTTTGTGACAAGATGCCGGCGAAGGACGACGCCTCCGACAAGGAAAAGTGCTTCGATCTTTTTCTGAATATCGGTTTGGACGAGCGCACAGCTCGAAACACCGTCGCCAACAACAAGGTCACCGCTAATCTTACTTCCGTCATCAACGAGGTATCCATGACCATCCATATCATAAAGATTCTCAATTCAACAATCTTTCAGCAATCAGTCATTCTACTTTATGAATGATTTCATTTCCTTCATTCGTTATATTAATTGCATTTCTTCTCTGTGTTTTCTAGGCTGGTGTTACTGATGGATGCAGTCGAGCGGTTGGAAATCTTCTTTATACGGTAATATATGTCTTTGCATGCACTTGAATTTGTGTTACACTTCGAATTCCGGATGTTTTTATGTTCTTTATGCTGCTATGCTCACTGAAATACGTTTTATTGTTGTTTTCTTTTGTTGACCGTTGACATAGTTGTTGCCGTTGATTTATGTGGCAGGTCGCAACGAAGTACCCTGCAAATGCCTTGCCCCATCGTCCAACATTACTGCAATACATTGTTTCTTCAAAGGTGTGCGTAGTAGATTCTTGGTTGCCGTCTTATGTTCATTGATTGTCAGGCAGAGTGATACTAACTGTTTCTTTGTGTTATTATTGGATTCCACTTTTTTTTTTCTTCACTTGTTTGGTTGTCAACTTTGTAATTAAGTTTTCTGCTGATCATTGGTTTAGATGAAGTTTTACTGTTGAATTATTTCCTCTCTCACTAAGATTATTCTTGCAGGTCAAAACAACGGCGCAGTTAGATGCAGCATTATCATTTCTTGCTACTACGGGCTTGGAGAATCTTGATTTGAAAACGTTTGAAGAAGCTTGTGGTGTTGGTATGGCAGAGAGAACTTTAGCAAATGTAGTCTCATATAAAATTAACCTTAGGGCCTGTTAGGACAAACATCTTAGAAGGACTTTTAGAAAAATAAAAAGAAAAAAATAAAATTGACTTTTACAAAAGTTAAATTTAGCTTATGCAGTTGTTAAAAATAAAAATTTAGAGAAGTTGTATGAGAGATTCTATAAATTAGTTTATTCATAAGCTAATTTAAACTTAAAAGAGAAATTAATTTAATTAATTTTTTTTTCTCTCCTAGAAGTCTTTATGGAGAAGCTCGTCCAAACATGTCGTTAAACTCATTTGTTGGTATGGTAGTGTAGTGGTAGAAATAATGTAAAAGTGTCCTTCATGTGCAGTCCTTAGTCTGGTTGGTAGCTAATTCCTTATGACAGCACTAGTTTGTTTTTAAGTTCACTGGACATTCAGCATGTTGTATCTGCTTCTAGTAATATTGCTTTATTTCACTTAAATTGGTTTTAATTTTTAGTTTTGGAGTTCCTTGCTGCCCTAGCTAACTTTTAGGTTTGACTAGTGTATCTTTTAAATATCTTACAATACTTGAGTAGGCGTTGAGGTTTCAACAGAAGATATCAAACAAGCTGTTAATGAAGTTGTTGAGCAGAACAAGGCTACAATTTTGGAGCTACGTTATCGAACAAATGGTAGGTGTTCAGTTTTTGCCTCTGATAGATTTAATAATTCAATTCTCACAGATTTCATTTTCTTTGCAATTTTAAATTTAATATGATATGATTTGATTTCCAATTTACTTACCCTTAAATCATGTCTACAAAAGTTAAATCCGAATACACCTTTTCAATTCTTATAGACAAGTGCATTATGTGGATGATTGGTTGATTCATTTTCCTGTTATAAGTTTCCCTTTTATATTGAACTGCCATTCTATTCAGTGCTGAAGAACATTGATATTTTTATCTTGCTAGTGGGTGAGTTGCTTGGGCATGTGCGCAAGAGGCTGCCATGGGGTGATGCAAAAGTTGCCAAGGTGACAGCTATGGAACAAACCTAATTCAGTGGGTAGTTGGTTTACTTATTTCAAGTTTTTAATACAATTTAGTTGCTTTGCCGCTTTTTATATTGCAGCAACTTGTTGATGCAAAACTATATGAACTACTCGGTGATCGAACAGCAGCAGATGATGAAAAGCCTTCTAAAAAGAAGAAGGAGAAACCTGCTAAAGTAGAGGTGTGTGTGTTTCCAGTAATCTATTTTACCTTTTCTTTCTATGAAATTACTTATATGTTCACAAATTCTACTTACATGCTTACATAGGATAAAGTACCTGTTGCCACTGCTGAAAAGTCACCTGAAGAAGATGTGAATCCATTTCTAATATTCCCTAACCCAGAGGAAAATTTCAAGGTATTTTCTTTCCTTATTTAAAATTAAATGCAAAATTCTTCTGTTCATGTTGTGAACCGAATGCTTGACACTGTTAGAGTGTATGGAGTCATTTCCAATGTACTGCATGATCATAACTTGACAAATGAGTGTATCTTATCAAATCTTTCTGGTTGGTATATTGTTCTTGCAAGGCTTTCAACATTACGAAGTTCCCTTGATGCCCTGAAGTTTGAAATTTAACTTTTTCCTATAACTTGCATCTGCAACATGTCTTGATGATAAGTTGATTTCAGGTGCATACTGAGGTGCCTTTTAGTGATGGTAGTATTTTGAGATGTTGTAATACAAGGGCGCTTCTTGACAAACACTTGAAAGCAACAGGTGGAAAAGTTTTGACTCGCTTTCCACCCGAACCAAATGGATATTTGCATATTGGTCATGCAAAAGTATGTTGTAATATGTTTCACATTGTAATCATTATGTGGTTGTTTCTTTTTCGCAGTGATATATAATTATATTTAAAATAAAAACTTCATTATTGTGCAGGCTATGTTTATTGATTTTGGGTTGGCAAAAGACAGGGATGGAGGTTGCTATCTGAGGTGTGTACTTTTTTCAATTTATCCTTTATTTATTGTTAGTTCACCTGAGTGTCTCTTCTTTCATCTGAAAGAGATGGACACTGCTCTTGGGACATATATCATTTATGGACTATCTATAGGTGTGTTTTAGCATCTTGAACTGACCTAGAAGATTTTAAGGTCAAACTTAAAAATGCTTGATGACTAACGAATTATGAGTTTGTAACAATGCCTCTTGATTTTTCTATTAGAAAACAAGTCTTCTCTGGATTTCTTCAGCATATATATATGTCTATTGCAATCTCTCTTTATTTTTTTCTCTCAAGGATTTTTTCTTGTCGTGTAACAGTACAGGGCAGTTCTTTTATGAATGCCTATAGTTTGCAATCTATATCTTCTGTTCACTACATAGGACCTTAGAAGTCAATAGAAATATTTTATTTTTTGGTGAGATTGACCGAGTAGTTGCACTATTTTGGAGTTTGTAACTGGTTAACTAACTGATATTTACAGTTTTGAGAAAACCTTGGATACACCTGATTAGTGGCACCTCTTCTTATTATAGTAACTTTGTTGATAGGAAGGAATCCTAGTTGTATACAAGTTCTTGTGCGACATTTTTTCTGAGAAAAAAAACGAGTAGGGTTCTTTTTAGTGCATACCACATATGTGTTGGCCCTCTTTATAAACATTCCATGCACCTACCTTCTCATCCGTTATTCTTGGCCTAAATTGGAAATAATAGTACTTCTGTTCGATGTTAAAATGATTGGCTTGATTTGACATTTTGTGCATAACTTATAAAATATTCTTTTGTTTAGGAATTGATCAGAAACATTTTTAATTTCTAGTTACTAATTTGATCTATCAATGGCAGTAAACCTATAAGTGACTCATTATGCCTATTGAATGTGTGACTAGGTTACATTCATTTTGTTGAATTAAAATTCTAAAGAAGACTAATTCCCTATATACATGACATTTTATGATGACTCAAAGGTGTGGCCTGAAAGTTTTTCATGTTTACTGAATTCCTGTGAAATCCCCTATATGCCTTAGTTAGATCTTTGTATTCATTATGCGCTATAAGTTTCTTCATTCCAAGTTGATGGCTTGTGGCACTTCCAGGTATGATGATACAAATCCTGAAGCAGAAAAGAAAGAGTATATTGATCACATTGAAGAAATTGTCCAGTGGATGGGTTGGAAACCATTCAAGGTATGTTGATTTGTTTCTTAACATGTATTGGCTCATGTGATCTTGGTTATTTAAATGTTTAACAGCTTTGTAATATTTGCAGATTACTTACACAAGTGATTACTTTCAAGAATTGTATGAATTAGCTGTGGAGCTCATAAAGAGGGGTCATGCATATGTTGATCATCAGGTTGGTATCCAAACATCTGAATAGCTTGTTACGACAAATATTTAATATCTTTCTTAAATGTTTCATTGGTTCTTCCCTTTGAATTTAAAACATCTAACATGTAATTAAATTGATTTACTTGAAGCACTAATTTTAATCCCTTTGGCAGTTTACTCTGAAAATCTCAATTGCGTGGAATTATTGATTGTTTATGTTTTTCGTTTACATTGAGATTTCTTCTTTCTTGTAAATCTTAGCTTTAATTACTTTCAACTTTTAGTATTAAAATTTCCCTTTTCTTTTAGGGTGAAAAAAATTATTTAAAGATTAAAAGAATTAATTTGATAGTCTGATACTGATATTTGACTTAAACTTGTACACTGATCTCATATTTACCTTTATTTTATATTTTTCTAAATTTACTTCAATTTTTGCAAAGGATACTAGCTAGTCCAGAAGAAAATGTTAACGTGGAATAACTATGGACGATGGGATAATTGCGTCATGTTATTGAATTTTGAATTAATTATAGCAAAAATTAATATTATTTATTAATGATTTGGTTCTAGACACCTGATGAGATAAAGGAGTATAGGGAGAAGAAATTGAATAGTCCTTGGAGAGATAGACCAATTTCAGAGTCATTGAAGCTCTTTGAGGATATGAAAAATGGCCTTGTAGAAGAAGGAAAAGCCACACTTAGAATGAAGCAAGACATGCAGAGTGATAATTACAATATGTATGACCTCATTGCTTATAGAATTAAGGTAAGTACTTGACTAGATGTTTTTTAATTAATTTTCTAGGGGATAATAATTGATTTCTTGTGATGGAATACTTTTTTCATTTCAGTTTACACCACACCCGCAGGCTGGAGACAAATGGTGTATATATCCAAGTTATGATTACGCTCACTGCATTGTTGATTCTCTAGAGAATATCACACATTCAGTAAGTTTGTCTTTCACTCAATTTTCTCTTGGTGATGTTATTATTCTCTTGCTAGTAACCTGACTTCTTTTTTATTACACATTTGAGCCTTCAGCAAGACGGTTAATCCTTGATGCTTAAACTCTCCTCATTTAATCACTATATGTATATATGTGTGTGTGTGTATATATATGTATATTATACACACACACACACATATATATGAGAGAGAATCCACTTACTCCAAGAGTAAGAGTGAGAGATTACTCTTGATTCTCACGATTTATTTTCTTGTAATCTAAAGGTTAAGAGGAATTATTATTTTAAACTATTAAATGATAAGAAAATGAATTGTGAGGATAGAGAGTAGGTCTATTTGACTTACTCTTGGAGTGAATGGATCCCTTCTTTCACTCTCTTTCTCTCTCTCAATATATATTTATAATGGTGGTTCTTGTGATACCATCCCTTTTTGTAAAGATGATAATATTTCGTTATCTTAATATAATAATACTTTGGCAGCTAGATTCCTAACTTATTCTTCAGCATTGGTTTTATGCTCTAATTTTTTTGGGTGCAGATTTTGGAAGATCATTGAGTTGGAATTATTATGTTTTAAAATGTGGTTTTCTATAAAAAAATTGAAGTTTCACGTGTAAATTTGAAATTATCTGTCCTACAAATAACAGTGTGGAGTACGAAATGTTCTATTCACTATTTCAGTTCGAGGTTTGTGGCTATAACTATACTATAAACTTTTTAACCAATGGTCAATGCTTTATGGCATCATTCCTGTGAAATAGCATTCAGATTCCTTTATAATATATATTCACGTTGTGTTATGTTATTACTGATAACTCTGATTATTGTTATTATTATCTATATATATTTCTAATTCATGAATATCTCATGCAGCTGTGCACTCTTGAATTTGAGACACGTCGAGCATCATATTATTGGCTGTTGCATGCGTTAGGCATCTACCAGCCTTATGTATGGGAATATTCAAGGTTGAATGTCTCTAACACAGTTATGTCAAAGCGTAAGGTGAAGCAACTATTTTTGCACATTGTAATAAGTTTTTGATTTTTGTTATTGGGTTTGTAATTTTCCATTTCCTAATTAATATTTGTTCTTTGTTGAAGCTAAATCGTCTTGTTACAGAAAAGTGGGTTGATGGGTGGGATGATCCTCGTTTGATGACACTAGCTGGCTTGCGGCGAAGAGGCATGACCCCCACTGCAATGAATGCTTTTGTCAGAGGAATTGGAATAACTAGAAGGTATGATATCAATTTCCAACTATAATTGATAGTATAAGAATACTATTTCTAAGTTATTGGTGTGGAAAGTACTTGAAACATCACACTTTTCGGTTCATGTTTTATACTAAAAATTGTTCTGAATTTCATTAGCTTTTACCATCATGATGTTGGATGTTGTATGTGTTTTGTAATGCTTTCTTATATTGATCATATCAATTGCTATTTAAGTCTCGTTCAATCCTTTATTTTGCAACATAATTGATGAATTTATCGTTTGACAGTTGTAGCGAAACATTTTGTGATCCATGTATTTGCTCCCATCTTGCGGGTAAAGGCTAGTTTGTAGTTTGTTTATTTATGTAGTTATAAAGTAATAAATTCAGTAGATTTGTTAATCCATTAATGTCTATTAATTATTGACGTCTTGATATAGTTTGTGTTAGTAAAGGAATGTTTATTTGTCTTCATCTCTCTTCCTGTGAGAGAAAAGGCACATTATTTCCTTTTCCCTATTTTTGATTTTATTTAAAATTTTAAGTGCTTGTTTCCTTTATAAAGTGTAAAAGCTTATCAGTTATTAGCATTTTTTTAAAAACTGAACCATTGATTGAATCAGTTAAAGCAATGTTTCACGGTGTATTGGTTCAACTGCAGCTGAAATGTGAGAGGTGGTATTAAATTCATATTTTAATATAATCTAATATTTTTTAAGTAATCAAATGATAATAAATTATTAGAAATCAGATATAAATGAATAAATTATTTGTTTTACAAGAGAAAAAAATATACCTATTAAAGGTATTTTTATTTTATCTTAAATTTAAAATGTTTTAGATTAAATTAAAAAATATTTTTTTTTTAAAATACTGCTTAAAACTGATTTTTTACCCTTTTGACTGATTTTACTAGTTCTGAGATGGGCTTGTGTTGGTTGAGTTAATAAACAGTCACCCGAGATGGGCTTCTCTGACTGATTTATAAACTATGCTTGTTAATACTCAATCTCCAAGATATTTTCAACCGCGAGTGTCAAGAAGATATTACATTCTAAATGCTGATATATCTGTCTTTGACAAGTTTAAGCTAAGAAGGGAATATTGCATTGGAATAGTGGGATTCTTATTGCCAGATACAGAAACAGAGAATGGGGAGTACAGAAATGGACACATTAGGCGAACAGTAGTCCTACTTCTCTATTGAAAGAATGGAATATATGAAGATTACTGAAATAGTTCCTTACCACTCACCCTAATCAAGGGCCACTTATATCATGCAACCTAGCTATATTGGATTTACTGTGTATATCTGTAATGCAAGTTTTTTGGGTCTGGTCTTGCAGTTAGGCAGAAGAACAAGAACCTGTGCACTGTTATTTCATTTAAAAAACTGATATAAGAGTGGAAGTGCATTACTAATTACAATTATTTTCTTTTGTTGGTGTAGTGATGGCACTTTGATTTCCGTTGAACGCCTTGAATACCATGTTAGGGAAGAATTGAACAGAACAGCTCCTCGTGCAATGGTTGTTCTACATCCCCTCAAGGTATATTTACGTTCTTTCTACACCACTATACTGTTTTGACTTCTCAACACTAACTGATTTCGTCTTTTAAGGTTGTTATTACTAATCTTGAAGCCAACTCTGCAATTGAGGTTGATGCAAAGAAATGGCCTGATGCTCAAGCTGATGATGCTTCTGCTTTCTACAAGGTAAACCTGAGTTTGTGAAAACTGTTATCTTTGGGCAATGCTCTGGTTTTAGGCAATCTTGTTGCGGAAACTAATTGTACCCAACTTTTCTTCTTTGACGATTCAGCATGTTTATGTATCGTTAAGCTTTATCATTATATTACCAGTTCATATGGTGTTGGTAGGTTTATGTTTATGTTTCTGATATTTTTTGTCATTTGTTTGTTCTTAGATTCCATTTTCCAATATTGTATATATTGAACATTCGGACTTCCGGATGCAAGATTCGAAAGATTATTATGGTCTAGCTCCGGGGAAATCTGCTATACTGAGGTTAGTTGAAGGTACAAATTGATATTGTGAATGAGAATTTATAGGTCCGATGTTCAATGTTTTCATTATTTGTTGTAGATATGCATTTCCTATAAAGTGCACTGAAGTTATTCTAGCTGATGATAATGAGACTATTATTGAAATTCGAGTCGAGTATGATCCTTCAAAGAAGACGAAGCCTAAGGTTTACCAACTTTGCTAATTCTATTGGTTAAAAGTAGTCTACAAGAGTTGGCAAGATCTGATTGGTGATCTATGCAATTTTTGTTTTTGTTTTTAGGGGGTTCTCCATTGGGTTGCTCAACCTTCTCCTGGAGTTGATCCATTAAAGGTGGAAGTCAGGTTATTTGAGAGGCTATTTCTATCAGAGGTTGGCTATTCTTTGCGCGTGCATGGTATTTTATTTTACATGTATATTCTTGTTTGCTAATAATATTCCTTTTCTGTTTTTTGTTTTAAATCACTGCAATAGAATCCGGCTGAACTTGACAATTGGCTTGACGATTTAAACCCTAATTCTAAAGTGATAATTCCTGGTGCTTACGGTGTGTCCTCCCTAAAGAATGCGAAAGTTGGCGACAATTTCCAATTTGAACGATTAGGTACTTGACTGCTATTTGTTTTAGTTCAGCTTTGTTTACTTAATATCTAATCCTTATATGTGCTCTTCCAGGCTACTTTGTGGTTGATCGGGACTCAACTCCAGAAAAACTTGTTTTTAATAGGACCGTCACTTTAAAGGACAGCTATAGCAAAGGTGGAAAGTAGGGTTCCTTAATATTTAACAAGGTGGCACATGCAGGTCTGCGGATAATACTTGTTTAAAATAGATACTTGTTATGCATAGATTTTTTTTGGGATTGGGGGTTATGAACAAACATATTTACTTGCCACTTAGCCATGTACCTTTTCTTAAGTGATCATTCAATAGTTCCTCAGTTATTTAATTACTTTTTGGTGGTTTTGTAGTTTGGATATTTTATTTGTTTACCCTAGGTGAATTAGTGCCAACATTGCTGTTTTCCTACCAATTTTGAGTGTAAAACTAATGTTGATGTTGGTCATGGAAATAGTTTAAATTTACATAAATTATTTAAAACGCCTTGAATATACCACAAGGAGGCATAAAAAATGATTTTTACTTAATGTTAATAAATGAAAACTACTTTTATTACAAAAACTTTTTAATATCGAAATCATCATAATTTAATAACACCATAAATGAGTTTTAAGGAATTTGAGTAGTTTAATTTTGTAAAAAAAATTCCAACTCTTAAAAAGAAAAAAGAGAGGAAAGATACCTATCAAAATATAAAATTGTATTATACACGTGAAATTTTACTTAATTTTTCATATAAATTTTTTATCTGTTAAATTTTAAATCAAAATAATACTTTAGATTTTATAAAATTATTTTAAAATGTCATGTATTGATAATATCATATCAGGGTGAATAATCAAAGTGTTATAAACATTACTTGTTTCATAGATTTAAAATATATTTCACTCTATCAAGGAATCAATAGTCTTAAAATAATATAAAGATCTTCCTTAATACTATCATAAAATAAATTTTTTTGAAATAAATAGTGATAAACCACTTTAATAGGTAGTTAGTTCTTTGTGAAACTTAATTTATAGTCGTTGAATTAGTTTTATTTTTATAAATCATTTTATACTGGATTCCCACCAAACACTTGCAATCACCATTGCTGTCATATACAATTTTAGATGCACCATTTTGAATTTTTTTAATTAATTTTTCTTCGTATTCTCTACGGTTTCTTTTATCTTTTTCATCAATTTCTCTTACGCCTAGTAATTACATGCATCTCTTCCCATATAAGAGTCTTGTATACCTCAGTATCTAACAAATAATTCTTAGATCTAATTTCTTTTTATTCATGTTCTCATTGCAAACCACTTTCACCATAAGAATCAGTTTCTAGTGGCCAACTTTTGCTCCATTCTCCTCCATGTCTACACCTTCCTACAATCCTTAAACAATAAACAATGTAGAAAATCATTAGAGAATTATTGGAAGCTTCATCATAGCAGAATGATGGCCTTTTAAATAAGCTTATGTAACAAGGCAAGATTTACAAAGTGATATGATAAGGTGAGTTTATAATAAATTTGTACATCATAAATTATTTTAATAACTAAAAATTGGATTGTAATATTATTTGTTTTTATGATTTAAATAAACATACTGAAATTCACTTATGTAACTGGAAAAACTCCTTAAATTATAAAGCTATACATAGTTAATGAGTTTTATTACTGTAAAATGAGACTTTAAGTGCAATTCTACATGTAATATTATCATCAAATATATATTTTTTATGTCTTAGTTGTTGTTGTCCTTTATATATTAGGTGAAACTTTTTATCACTTTAAAAATTTCTTTTTCTTTCAATTGTTTTTAGAAGAATATTAACCATAAAAGAGAAATGGTAATATTGTTTCATTGTATTCCGTTATTCCAATTTTCATTGCCACCATAATCCATCAACCGAAAGTTATTCTCGTACACTATCACTAGGGGCATCTTGAATCATATATATATCATCACCTAGAGAATCTAATGTATTGCATTATGTTTTTATTCATAACTTTACTGTTAATATGTATCAGTACTTCCCATGACCATGATTTCCCATCAAGAATCATTCACCAATTTAACAATCTTAAACTTTAAATCTGCTTATTACATACTCTTAATACACTACTAATTAAGCGAACAATCTCAAGGTAACTGCTATCTGTTATCTTTGTTTTAGGTGTAATGTTACAAGTTTAGGATGTTCCTAACCATCCATATCTTTTGAAATCCAATAGAAGTTTGCACTAATACTAGTATTTCTTATTTATAAAAGTAGAAAATCCAAGCCACTTGCTTACACTTCACATATATACCAGATATTAGTTTCAATATTTAACGTTTAGTAGACTTGTGCTAAAATGGCCTTATGATTGCACTCAGATGTGATTTTGCAACTATTCTCTACTCTGGTTGGATCAGAATCCTTATCCCCTTTATCACCTCCAGTGAGCCTCAAGCATAAAGGCTGAGCTACACCAGCTTCCATACTAAAAACGGATGCAGGAATGTTATTAGCATTGCAATTTTCTTCATTCACAGATGAAAAGTTATTCTTATAGGGAAATAAAGTGTGACTTAGTGCAATTCCTTTCAATAGGACTCATCCCCATACCCGAAACAGTGAAAATGTTCACCAGTATACAATTCTCAATCTTTTACTTTCACTAAACTCAATTATTGTTTTTGTCAGGAATAGAACTTAGAATAAAAATCTCACGAACAGAACAGAACAAAGTTTTGGAAAATAAAGAGAATTATGAATTACATATATTGAGAAAAGAAAATGAAATGGATGTGGGGTTAGTGGGTTTTGTACTTATGGACTGCGATAACCAATGAAAGTAAACAAGATCACTCTTCTCTTTCTAAAGAAAGGAAAGTAAAAGGGCCTGAGTCTCATTCTCCCTATTATGGAGTTTGGTCTAGTCACGCTTACATTTGATAGTGAGAGCTTGATTTGATTGAAAGTAAGAGAGAATGAGTATTATTTATCTATATCCATCTACCAATCTAATCCCTGCCTTTCAAAGGTTCCAATTCTCATGAATAATTAGCACCAACATCAGAGCACATGCTTCGGTGGCACCTTTTCTTTTCTCTCCAAAACACTTCATTTTATTATCTCACTCATCCATCTTCCTACGCCACCTTATCCACATCACTCACACATACTATCGCATATGCTGCTGCTACCATTCACTCCCTCCACAATATTTATCAATAAAAAACAAAAGTATCATAGTATCTGATATATATATTATTCTTAAGATAAAAGAAAAGAGGGGTCGAGAATGATGCTGTAGACTTAACAAGTGGCTCCAAAATTTAGCACGCTTGAGAAAGAACCATGCACAAGCAAAGGGGGACAGTTGGCAACTTTATTGTAATAGAGACTACATGTTGAATGAAATTTTCAAGAGTAATGAATATTTAACAGAATGGTATATTTAAGACTGAAATTGGATATAATTAGTTAAACTGAAGCATTTTACATGAATTGATCACGGTGGCTTTATGGTTGCATGAATAAAATGTGAGTGATTTGTTTCTTTTGGCACTTGTTTTTGACCGTGCCCTTTATTTTCTGAGGAAGACTTTGAAAACTGCAGAGCAATAGCTGTTGTTCAATGATTTGAGGGATGTTTCTTTTCTTGATTCGTAGAACAGAGAAAGAAAGAATTGAAGGTAGCAGACAAGAACTTTAAAAGCAGTCTTATTCTGTGGTTGAACGTAGAAACCGGTGTAGTCACGCCCTCTCTCTCTGGCTCCATTATAATCTTGTTTAATTGCCAAAGTGTAGTTTCTTCATGTGTGTTGCTTTCAATTTCAAATCATATGAAAGAAACACCCTTATTGTTATTATTATTAACGTGTCACTGTCACACATCATGCGCATGCACTAAGTTTTTTTTAAGACCTGAAAAGAGATTCATGTGTGTAATGTAACACATTTCTTGTGTTGAGTTGTGAATTGGTGTCACCCCAGCCGCTAATTTAGCAAAGGATAAGGATTTGGTTGAGATTACTGTTTGAAGGTCGTAGGTAGAATAGAATGAGACCAAGCTTTGTTCAGTCAAATTCAATAACCTTCGTAAATCTTTATATAATAACAAATTAATGCACGTGCCTTTCACACAACTCTCTCAATCATTTCTCACTCTGTTCCTGTTCCTCTCCTACTGTTACCAACTAACTCTTTGACCAATTACCCTTTATTTCTTTTTTTTCTAAAATATCCTTCATTCATAAACATTTTAAATCAATCATTTTTATTATAAATATCCAAGTCTCATTCAACTATTTCAATTTTACGATATGTTTTGGTAAGAAGTTATACTGATATTGTTCTAGGAATTGGCATTAGATATTTTTCCATATACACATGCTTAAAAGGACAAAGTTATATCTATCAATAATGTGATACTATACTGGTTTCATTATAAGAAGTACCAACAATTTCTTCATATCCAATTACCACCACTCTTCCAAATTACATCAAACTAGTCCCTAATATCATCATTACAAACATCAATCACCTAAAAGTAAATAAGTTCAGGACCAATAGCTACTTAATTCCACTTTATTCTTCTAAAGTTCTATATTTAAAGTAGGTTTAATATTATTTCCATACGATAAGTAAGATAGTTGTGGAAACAAATTATAAAAATAAATCATGAACTGTGTAACTCATTCGTAGCCTTAAAATTAACTTCTACTAAGAAAATTGAACCCAGTTTTTTGTTTTTGTTTTTTTACGGAGAGAAGCTAAAGTGCGTAGAAACTTCGGTTCATACTTATGATTCAACTATTTCTTTTTACATATAGAGAGGAATTTATTATCAGTTGCATCAAAGACAAAACTAAATAGATAACTATCTAATCTTATCAAAAAAATACCAACAAGTGGTTGATGTTAGAGATCTATAATTAGCTTCTATAAATTATTTATCAACACTCATATTCTTCCTTTCATATCACATCAATTTTAAATATCTCATTTTTACAATTTTTTTAATAATATAATTTTATAAAAACTTACCGTTTATACTTTTTCAATTTCAATTTTATTTTTTTATAATTCATTATTAGTATTAGAATATTATATTTTGTCATTAAGACCTAGTTTCTAATTTTAAAAACTTCATTATATCACATCAGTTTGTTATAATGATTTTTTTATGATTTGATGCTTAAATTTATGAAACATTATCTATTGAGTTTTTATCTCAAATATCAAGTTTGATCGTCGTAGATACTCAAAAACGTTAATGTCCTCGTATAAAAAAAATATTAAAAAGAATTTTCAAAAACAGAAAACTGTGAGATTATTTTATTACGAAATATCAATCTAATAAATAGTATTTTATATAATTGAATTTTTATTTTTAAAATATAATAATGAATAATAGAGAACCACAATAAATAGATATTAACTCTCTTTGCAACTGTAATGAATGTATGAGAGAGATGAGGGGACATGACTTGAGAAAGTCAGGGTCTCTAACTTTGTGTTTTTCATTACTTATAAATAGATATATTCTGATTTCAAATACATTTTCTTTCAATCAAGCATTTTATTTTACATTTTTTATTTTTATCTATTTTGGATTTTTAAATTGTATGTATGTCCCTGTAAATCTAAACTTTAATCATAATAAATCACATAATATAAAATCAAAATATTAAATATTTACGTTATATACTCGATTATATATAAAAAATTATTATACTTTCTGATTTTCTTTTCTTCTTATATGGAAAGAAGATGCGTTATTGTATGAAAAGAATATTCGTCTCTTTCTTAAAAATCGTATTTTCCATGTTTGTTATTTGTTCCTATAGATTTATTTATTTTCATCCTTATGCGATTATAATAAATTTATTGTAATAAATGAAGCGTTAGGTTAATTATAGTTTTCTGTTAATATATTATTAAAAAAATTTAAAATTTGCAATCATACATTATTGAAATAAAAAATTAAAATAAAAAGGATAATATTTTTATAATATATTGAATTATACTACTCCTATTTAAAGGTATCGTATGGTTTGATACGAGTTCTCTTAGTCAAATAGTTCAACATTCATGATTATATATTTTAAGTGTAGGATAATAAGTATCAATACTATCAATGCTGAGAATCTAATTTAAAAAAACAAAAAAAAAAATCTGTAAATAAATATCTAATTTTTTACTAAACTCATGTACCTCCTTATAATATTTATTCAAAATAAATTAACTAAAGCAAAAGTAAATACAAACAAAACCCTCCCGTCTTGTCCAAAATGCGACGAAGCTTGTTTTAGAGAGAAATGATTGTTATGAATAAATTAATTTTATTATTATTTTTTAAAATTATGGAAAATCTGTATTCTGAGGATGATTGAGTTACGAAAGGGTGATTTAAATAGTAGTAGGTACGTATAGGAATGCATTTGTTTTATCTTGCTAGTGTTCTGTGCAAACTAGTTGGCGATGAGCTACGCTTAATTTTAACCAAGAAAAGCGGATTCTTTGATTGAAGGTGTTTTTGAATCACAGAAAAGCACTTTCTATCGAAAGGTTTAAATTCCTGGTGACATTTAGCCCATGTGATGAAAAAGAATATTTCTTAGTCAATTTCTTCATTGACAAGCTTTGAGAAATGTGTCATCACTGCAAAATAGTCCCAAGCTTGAAAGATCAAATGCAATATTTGATAATATATCCTCTGCCCTGCTTATGATTGCAGAAAGAAGACAAGGGAGTTGCTAGAATGGTAGACAAGTCCAGTTTAGGGTTGTTATCGAAGGCACTTGTTTGTTATGCACCATTATCTTCAATTTTTTTCTACTTTTTCAAGATGCAAAATGATGATGAGCTTGTACACATGACACATAGGGTACTCCTCAATTTTATGAGTGAACCCCACTACTTATTACAAGTGGCTGCTGCTCTTGGAGATATGCAAACAAGTAGCATTTTTCACAGTCTTTAGAGATCGTTATTAATGTGATATATACTTTGCAAGTGTCACTCCATCACAAGATGTGACTTCACTATTTTTTACTTTTTTTCATTTGGGGTTCAAACAGAAAAAAATTCTCATTTACATAACAATAGATATCCAGAAACAAGAAGAGGGAAAATTAAAAACGCACTATGTCCAAAATGCACTCATAACAGCCAAGATACATTGCCTTAGTCAAATTACAACTTTTGCAACTTTCAAATAAATCTGAAACAGGGGAATTTTAATATCATCTCCTGCATTTTCTATTTAAATATGCTATTTTAAGAGGTTCATATTAAATTACCTTACATTTAGTACTAATCTCTACCCATGAGACTATTATGTATACTCACTAAGAATCAGTATAGCATAAGAATCTTCAAATTTTTTTGAATGATATACCATCCCACAATAAAAAGAACTTGAGATGCATGCCTTCTCTTGTCAACACTGTCACATAGCATCCATGTTCCATAAAGTAGTATCCTCCACGCTGTCTAACATCCATCCATTCCCTGCAGTCTGAAAATCAAACTGTGGGAAGTCATAAGTTCCCATGGTTGAAAGGGGATCCATGTTTATGCCTTCCATGCCATAGTTATTGTTAACAGCATAGCAGTTGTCCTGGATTGGATAACTGTAAACGTTGTTCTCGAGCACATTGGGAGGACTTTTGGGGTGTTCAGAAATTTCAAGTAGCTGAGAAAATGGGAAGGAATCTGGGGATGGATTGATGGGGTTGGACATAGTACTAAAATTATTTGCACCGTCCATAATAAATTCCCTTTGCAGTGGAGATGATGAAGACATAGAGGGAATATTGAAGCTGCTTGACATTGAACTCATTGAAGCTTCTCCAGTATTCCCTAAATTCACCATGTTTGTCATAGAAGAGTGAGGACTTGGAGAATTGTTCTGTTCCATCTTTTGGAGCAACCTTGGCATCCAAAAACACTTGACAGCATCAATGAATCTCTTGCTTCCAGACTCAATGTTAAGTTGGCGTGCCTGCTTCTGTACCCTTGTTCTCCAATAATTCTTGATCTCATTGTCTGTTCTTCCTGGCAGATGCTGGGCAATTTTTGACCACCTGTCCCCAAATGGAAAACAACAAAAACATGTCAAACTCATTGTGATTGGTTCAACAAGGCCAATTTTGAGTGCACAAATACTCCTTTATTGGACTGATCATTGGTTAGTGGTTACCTGTTACCCCACTTGGAATGGAGTTCAAGGATCAATAGTTGCTCCTGCGGAGTGAGGTTCCCTCTCTTAATGTCTGGTTTCAAATAATTCAGCCATCTGAGTCTGCAGCTTTTTCCAGTCCTCTTCAATCCTGAGATGTTGGATTGGAATAATGTTAGAAAGGTATAAAACAGTGAGAAGAGAATGAACTTATTCCTCTAACTTTAAGCGTACGTAGAATCTGTACCTGCACTCTTGGCTAACATATTCCACCGACCTTCACCATGACGAGCAATATAGTGAATGAGTAGGCTGTCTTCTTCAAGTGTCCAAGGTCCTCTTCTCAGTTCACTCTCTTCCTCGTTAGAACTCAAATCTCTCTTTGCAATTGTGGACATGGTTAGTTGGTGTTTCTGTGGTTCTTCAAGACAGTAAAAGAATGGTGCACAAATTTAACTTGGTGTTTGCAAGAGCAAAGAAAGTGATGAATGGTTTGAATATGAAATGGCTCAGAAGAAAGTTTAAGCTAACAGCAGTGGTAGCAAGCAAATTAGAAATGAATTCCAGTGAGTGTTTCTACATCATCATCATGGACCTATATATATATACTCCCCACGGAATTTTGTTAAATGGGTTTGGTAGACTAGGGAACAAGAGGCTATAAGTTAGCTCTTGGAATAACCAAAGTTGTGAGTGATTATATTATTATGCCCTTTTTCAAAACAGGTCCCACCTATACTATTCCTTACTTATGCAAAACACCCTGGACAAAGATACTGAAGTGCAAATGTTAACAAATCACCCTCAACTGTTCATTGCACCATTATCTCCTACTAAATAAACATCAAAGAATCTAAAAAACAGTTAACAAAAGAGGGAATATGTTAAGGTTACGCTATTAACTAAGGAAGTTAATTAACTGGAGCTGAAATCAGCAACTTTGCTTTACCCTCAGGAGAAGATTTTGGAGACTTGACTGTGTATATATTCATTGTGCAAAAACTAGCTGCAGAATAATTGATTATTAAACACGGTTTTTATTTTTCAGTGCACCTTTTTGCCGTAAGAATGATTCTGGTTTGCAGAACCCAAGAGAAACACGCCAAAGATTCTTTCTTAAGTATACATGTATCCCACGTTAATGACTAAAGAAAATCTCCACATACTAATTAGAGTCCGTTATGTTCTTTTTTAACTTTTAGAGAATCCAGTATCTTTGTTGTGTTCGTAATATTTGAACGCGAAACCAATGTTCTAGGAAAAAAAAAAATGTTTTCAAGAAAGGGAAATGTAACCTACATCTCTAACGGCATACCTTTATTCCAGTCTAGGGTAATACTTTATACAGCAGTAGAAGAAGCAAAAATTCGTGTCACATTTTTCTTTGCCATTAGATTCTCCTCTCGATCTATACATAGTTACGTTAAACTACTCTACATAATGATTGTATTTTTCTGATTCTGCGAGAGTTCTCTCTCAAAAGTTGTCCTTTACATCATTGTGCAAGTAAGTGGTCTTCATCACTTTTTTTGTAATCACAGTTGTATTACCATGCTTGTTTTCTCCTGCAGAAAAAGACTCTTTAGAAAAGTAACTACACTTCCTTTACCTAAGCATAAAGTACTATTGCCTATTACGTATTTAACTTTTAGTCTTCAAACTATATTGCCCTTGGGAGTTAAACGGGTTTACCAATTAATACAATTTCTCTTTTTTGAATTATGTTAAGAGTAGATTAGAATGTGAGAAGTGAAGTCCCACATCAGGGGAATATTACTTGGGTGTTTGCTTTTACTACTATATAAGGAACACAGTATTTTCTCTTGAAACTCACCCCAGTCACTTCGTTTCTTTTCTATTATTGTTGTGTTAGAGAGATAAAGTAAAAGAGGAAAAATAGTTCCTCCTTTAAGGTTCTCTTAGTAGTTTAATTGTTCTCTCCTTTGTTTTAAGAAAGGGTATCATTGTTTCCTCCTTGAATTTAGAGAGAGGGTGTTTTTTCCTTTGTTTCAAGAGAGGGTGTTATTGTTTTCTCTTTGACCTTAGAGAGAGGATTAATTTGTAATTTCCTTCCATTAGTGAAATAACATTATTGTCTATCATTGTTGGTTTTACTCCCAACATAGAACTCATTGAAAATGTGCACTGAAAAAGGTGCATAATAACATAATTGAATAATAACATAGTAAATCTTTATATTATATTATATGTGCATATAATATTAATAAAATATATAAATAATACTTGGACTAGGTAAATGGTTGGATGAAAGTGATGTAAAGATTGTCTATCCTCTATTATCTAGAAATTTATGCAAATTCCTAGTTTTACAAGGGAAAAAAAGTCACTTCCAAGAACTCTATTGTTTAAGTCCTTAAGAAATTAATATGTATAACTCTATATGTTTTAATAAGTTTCTTCTTGATGATGTGGGTTGAAATAGGAAAATTATTTTGTTGAAGATAAGGTCATTATCTTTAGGTGGCTAAGTAGGTGTTTTGAATCGGTGCCTAGATAAAGAGGTTATTGTTATTGATGTTGGAGGTTGTTTTGGATCTTTCTGGGCTTTAGGTATTTCATGACATTTATTATGGAGGAATGGGTCTTAACTATGTTAGGTTTAGAATAAGATTTTTTTTTTAAACTTTTATAGTAATTTACATTTATTTATATAACATATATTAATTTTCAGAACTGTTAAACTTATTTTTAACAAGTTTTCTTACTATTTGTCGTTAACACTTTGTTGACCAAATTGTATGGTTGAAATTTATATATATATATATATATATATATATATATATATATAAACTTATTTATGATTAAGTATAAAAGATTTATTTATTTTATTTTATGTAATGATTAGGAAATATTATTATTTTAAATTATAAAAAAAATTAATAAATAGATTCTTTATATACATTTAAATAAAATTTGTAAGTTATTTTAATCACCAGATTAAAATAATTAATAAAAAAAAATATATTATATAATTATACCTCTCTTTTATATAAGATGAATTAGAGTGTTAGACCATTATATAAGATCAAGTTATAATTTTTACTAGATTCTCTTTTATATATATATATATATATATATATTTCATTTATTTGGATAACAAAGATCACATACTATTATTTAAGAATTTGTGGTATTATTTTATAATATAAATTTTATAGTTTTATTTCAATATTTTAAACTATTTTTTATGATTTTTTTTTCAAAAAATAACTATTTAAAAAAAGTTCCCAACCTATTACAACATTATTTAATAAATTATATCTTATTTTTTCTTACAGAATTGATTTTTGGAGAGTCTAACTTTTAATAAATTTTTAGATGTGATCAGAAGTACATTCAAAATTCGAATATGTAAGAGTAGAAATTTGGAAAGAGTTTTTTGTTTCTAAAAAAAAAAATTATCAAATATAATATTTAATATTTAAGATAAAAAATAATGTTAAAAAAATTAAGTTGTGTGAAAATAATATAATATTGTTAATATAATTAGTTTATAAAATAAATATAATTTAATTATTATATTCAAATAATGAATTGCTAAAAATATTATTATTTATCAATCAATATTATTAGTATTTATATTATTATTAATTTAATTTTTTTTGGTAATTGAATATTATTATCATTAATTTAAAATATTAGAAAAATGGATAACATCACTACAAATATATTGATAAATATATTAGAAAAATGGAATTTATTGTTATTATTAACTTAAATTTATTATTTATTAACAAGTATATGAATTTAATTTTAATAAAATTATAACTAAAAATATATTCACGATTCTTAATTTCAATTTTTTATTAATGTAAATTAATTGTATTTGTTATAGAATTTTTCAAATAAATTTATTGTTATTTATAAATGTATTATTATGAAAATTAAATATATAATTGCTAGTTTAAAGTTCATTTTATTAATATTAGTTGTTGATTATATATTTTTTTAAAAATAACTTTTTATTCAAGTTACATTAAATTAGTTTGTTATAATAAAATTTTTGAACTCGTATATTTATTTTAATTTTTTATTTTAATTGATAATAATAATTTTATTAAATCATATTAATTATTTTTTAAAATATTTAAATTTTTATTATTAAAATAATTTATCAAATTTTTAAGTTTAATTTAAGTTATATTCAATCAATAATAATAGTTATTAGCCATAATTAATTTTAAGTTTAACATAAACTATTATAATTATTTATTTATTAATTAATATGATATAATAATACAAAATTGGTAATAAATAGAAAATTATATTTAGTTTATAATTTTTAAAATGTTTTTTTAAAAGAAAATCCTTTTCGTAATTTAGTTTTTAGAGAGCAGAATGATGGTTGGGTTCCCAACGACATTGACAAATTTGCACTGTAATTTGATTTTTCGAAAACTGAATTTTCAACTTAAAAAAAGGTCCGGTAATGTAAATAATGTTAAAATGGATTTGTTTGAGTTATTTTTTGGAATAAATTCGTGGGAAGTGGGTAAAGTCATTAGTTTGATTTTTTTTTATTAAATTTACGATACTGTATTTTTGTTATACTATAGTTAAAATTATATTCTTTATAAATTAATAATTATAGTTAAATAAAATTAAACGGACAAAGATTCAGTACTTGAACAGTTTGTATCAGTGATTTTAAAAATAAATTGTAATTTTGGTTAGAAAGCAGTGGTGCAAGTTTATCCATAGATTCAGATCTAACAGAAGGAGCCAGTCTCTTATAAAATGACAAAGCATGATTTGAATGGCCATCGAAAAGTGTATTTACATTTAATGTTTAACAGTGTTTGATCATCACAAGATTATATCTATCTTTAATATGAAAACAAGAAACAGAAGGTGTCCCTGAAACTAATAAGAGAAAGTAGAAGTTGAAATGAATGGATGTGGTGTGTTTTGCAAGTATTTCTATATAAGTAACGTGTTTGACTGAGAAAAAGAAAAGGGAAGTGAAAAGAAGATGACAGTGTAGAGATACATACAATGTAAGAGCATGGAGAAAGACGGGGAAGAAGCACGTCAGCAACTAAATGTTTGTTTGGTCACAAAGTGGGGACACTTCCTTTCTCTCAGCCACCCACCTGTTTCCTTTTTCTCTCTGTCTCTTTTTTTTCTTCTCTTCAAAACCTCATATGTCAAACCACACACACATAAACACATGCACCACTTTCATCTAAATCCACGTTTATAAAATCAACTATTTTCAGTTCAAATCCTTTTTATTTTATGAAATGAAAAACATAAATTCAAATTTTAATGGATCAAGAAAAGGACAAAAGTGCATCATATGATAAAATATAATTAGGTAACAATAAAAAGACATTTCCCATTATTAACTGCACAAACTATTTTCTTGTATGAATAGGATTAGAGAAAGAAACATAACCAGGTTCCTTTCACATTCACTGTTGGGGAAACAGCTGCCATTTCTCTATAGGAGACTTCAACTAGTAAATAGAAGACCAGAAAGTGAAAGTCTATCTTTTTAAATATTTATAGAGCTTTTTTTCTTTCTATGTTTTTGTCTTTTTTGTTCTACGTTAAGTAATTTTATTTTTTTATGGGATAAGGTGATTTTGAATCTATGAAAGAAATGCAGGGCTAAAACAAATTTGTAAATAAATAAATAAGGATTTTGTATAATAAGAATCAACATACGAAAAATATAAAAACAAAATAAGTGTCATCACTGTTAATATTTCTGAATAAAAGTCACAAACCATGCATGAATAAAATGAATAGTGGCATGCCTGTAGAAACTGCATATAACTCTACCCAGGAATATGAAGAACAAGCGTGATAAAAATAAATTGAATGTTCTTTAACACCACAAACACAATACATAACAGTCAAGTATAGAATACTACATAATACGAACCAACATAGATGATTAGTTATAATTGAAGAAGAGGTGATATGGTACTGGAGTGAAGTGGACATGAAAATGTGTCACTTCACACAAAGAATGGAGGAGATGCCATAAAAGTTTCAAAGTTGTTTGAAGGTGGAGGAGGAGATAGCATAGATTAGATTTTAGATTAGATAGATGCTTTTCATCACTTCCCTTTTTAGTCCTAAAAGCCTACCAAGGATACATAATTAATGTGACATGTGATGGATTAAACACATTCACAAATCTTTTCCTCTTATGCTTCATTTTTCATTAATTATTATTTTTTATCCATAAATATGTCATATGTAAGTTTCTTAAGATTTAAATTAATTTAGTTTAGAGATAATTAAAACATGATTAAAAATTATATTCAAATAAATTTATTTTAAACTCAACATATTATGTCTAATTTATTATTTTTTATTAATTATCTAAAAGTATGATATAGACATAAAATAATGGGTTACAAAGAGAGCATGCGTGGTGGGCACATATGTATGACTTAAGAACAGGGTACATCCCTATAATTAAGCTTCGTTACCCTTAGTAAGGGTACCTCTCTCTTTTCCAGATTGAGACATTCTGCGGTTACATTTTCACCCCCAAAAAAAACCTTTATTTTATATATATATATATATATATTTATATATATATATATATATATTTTTAAATTAGTCACCATCGATTAATAATTATAGGGATCCAAGTCCGACCTTATACATAAATTTTTTATATTTATATTTTTTAAGAATATAAAATATTGTATTTATATTATTTATTTAAAAACAATTTTTTAATTCAGAAAATCTCTAGTATTTTCATATTTACGTTTATACGAAGTAACTATGAATTTTGGGCGTCTATATTAAACTCAAATGCCTAATTTGAATTATTTTTAACTAAGTGGGGGTTATTTAGATTGTTCTTATTAGAAGAATTAATTCTTATAAAAAGGAGTAGAGGGAATTTAAAAAAAAAAAAAATTAAAAGTATTGTACTTAAGTTTCATAAAAATGTTATTAATATATGTAACTTAAATTAGCAATATTTAGTAGAGATGAGAAATATTTTGTAGGTGGAGATAATTATTTTGAATAAGTTGTGTATGGAAGACAAACTCTCCATGTAATGCAGTTGCATTGTTTAAATTTGAGAGCACAGGTTAAACTGATATAATATATTGTTAAGTAATCCATGATAAATTAGTGTTGGTGTCAATATCATATCATTCTGTGTTTCTGTTTAAGAAATTGAAGTAGTAAAATAATAAAAAAGAAGAAGAATTTGATTAGTTAGAAATGTATGCTGAGTATTGATTGATCTCCACCACAGAGCTATGAAGCTGTAATTGCGTAGGCACTGGGACTTAGGTGATATGTGGAACTTCTGTCTTATGAATTTGAAGTTGAATTGCCAGCAAATTTGGAACTTATGGAGGAACAATTCTACAAGAAATCTAACTTATCTCCACCTTATTATCAAATATTGTTCACACATGTAAGAATAAACTTTTATAAGTCTAAATGTGAACAGTAATTTTCTTAATTATTTTAAATATGTATTAATGAATTTTTCGTTATTTTTTATTTTTCCATTCGTAAAAATTAAGGAATTTATGACAATTCAAACAATAAATATCTATCCATAAATCATGATATGTTATTTACCAATTTTTTTTAGTAGAAATTAAGGAGCTTATAACAACTTAAGCACCATTCTCATCCAATTAAGCTAAAATCTCTTGATTACTTAAGTTTAAAACATAATATATCCTTTAACTAAATATAAAGCTGATAAGAATTATTTATTCACACCCCATTTCTTTGCAGAATTTATGAAAACTAATTTCATAATATCATTATATAGAACATAAATATATTTTACAAGAAGCAATCCTACTCAAACTCCACCAGATTATCATGTGTAACAAAGCTTCTTTTTTTTTATTATTATTATTATTATTTGACGTATGTTAAAAATTCGAACTTAAAATGGGATTGTATACAAAAGTGTATTAGTGTAATTGGGCCGTTTTTTGACAAAATAGGCTACCCGGCCTTTTTGTGCGTTTTCTTACCATAGGCTAACAAGGACGAGTGATCATGCTTGAAAAATAAAGTATGAAACAACGTGGTCTTCTGAAAGGAAAAATAATAATAATAATAATAATAAAAAAGACGGGTGACAGTAAGAGATCTTCTCTTCTCCAAAGAAAGAAACACTTCTCACTTTTCATCCAACCCTGAACCCCCTCCTCAGTCCTCCTGCGAGTCGTTGACGACTTCTTACTTCAATTTTCACATCCAATTTCTTAATTGTACAGAAATTATTGAATTTTGATTTTCGCACGATGGAAGTAATTTGCAACTGTCTAATTGCATAAAACACAAAATTGCTGGTGTTTAGGTGCTAATTAGAGGTCAATTTGCAAATGGCTACATCTGTTAATGCCAGTAAGAGTGGGAACTGGAAGCGAAAAGAACTGTGGTTTCTTGTGATTTATGCAATTGTTTTCTATGTTATCGTCATCAACCGTTCACTTCAACTTTCTCGCGGTATATTTTTAGATCTTTCTCACTCTATAATATTGTGTTTACTCGTACTACTTGCTTAGTTGCTGTGCGTTGAGTGCTTTGGGTTTTGATTTTCACAGATTATTACAAACAGCTATCAGGTTTACGCGCGGGTTGGCTCTTAACTCGTCACCTCAATGTATGATCCTGCTCTTTTTGGTCATTATGATAATTTTCTCTGTTCTAATTATTTCAGTGGTTGGTCATGTTGCTTGCTGATCAAATGTACATGCTGTTCTGTTTTGTGTAAAGGATGTTTCAGATGCTCAGTGGAGAAATTTTCGAGGAAATATACCTGTTCTTACTCTTGTCTTTGGAATTTTCACCCTGCTAGCCTACTTGATGAGGGCTTTCTTTAGTTTAAGAGTTAGAGGAATGTCCATTGTGTGGCTTTTATTTTCTTTGGCCTACTTGTCATATCTTCATGGAGCATGGTAGGGTGCACCATTTAATTTGATGTTGTTCTTTCTTCCATTGTTGTTACTCCTTACCTTCTTCAGTCTGACTCTTGAGTTTGTTTCATTTGCAGCATTGTTTTTATCCTATCAATAGCTACTGGTAATTTTCTTCTTGTAAAGGTGCGTGTAATGGAACAGTGAATATGTATTAATTGCAATATTTCTAGTTGAGAGCCTGTAATATTGTTGATTTTAAATTTTTAATCACTTACTTAAAATTATCATGCCGTAACCGTTCTAGTTTTTTCCATTAAAACTATTTTCCCTCAGGCTGCTTTATTTTAATTTGCATGTCATATCTAGAAATGTAATAAAAAGACATCATGTTTTTTCATGAATTGTTCATAGAAATGATACCCTCCACTTGAAATAATTAAGATTTTATCTTGTTAATTGATTTCTTGCTAACTATTTGGATTTCTAGGACTAGGACTCTAGAATTTCTGAAACTTAGTGCCCTTTAATGAGAATGGTGTTGCCATGGATGATGGATTATTTAAATCAATGCCTTTTTCCAAACAATAATTGTGTAGTAAGATAGCATTCTCAACAACCTTCTAACGAAGGATAGCTCTAAAGGGTGCAGTCTCCTAAGTGTGTATAGCGAGAGACTTGTGATTCATTTGGGAGAAATGTCTTCCCAATGGAGAATATGGAGATTTTTTTGGGGGAAGGGGTCGGGTATTGTAGAAGGTAGATTGGTTTGACCTTGAAACTCCGACAAATTTAGTTTTTGAAGAACAAGTATGGCAAAGAAGAAAATGTTGAAGTTTTGGAGACCAAATAAATGTTTTATGGATTGGAAAATATTTCCTTCTATCCATAACTACAATAACAGATTACAATATGAAAAATCATCTTAGGCTCACAACTCTAGTCCTGGATATTTATTGACAGGTTATAATAGATATTGACTGATCGTAACAACTTTTGATGCTTTGACCATTTTTTCATTGATGTTTAAGTAGTAAGCATAACTATAATCCGTTTGCTCCTCAACAAATAATGATTTGGTCAATCATTATGTTGTTGCATTTCATACCATATTTATAACTTTTCTGCAGTTTTCATGTAAGACTAATTCTGTTTGAGCAGATGTTTGCACAGAAGGCTTACTTTCCACTTGTAGTTTGGAGTTACAACATATTGTTTCTTCTCTGTAATCGGATATATGAAGGATATTCATTCTCTATATTTGGGTAAGGTGCAAATATTTGTTGTACATTGTTTGGTAGGAGTAATTCTATTTCCACTTAAGATTATGTATTTACATTGCAGGCAACAGTGGGTATTTTTGGACAATTACCGGGGCAGCTTTAGGTGGCACATATGCTTTAATTTTGGTATCTTTTTTCATTATTTAATTGAGTTCCTATGGAATCTAATAAAGTCAGAATAGTCCATTTATATGTGCTTCTTACATTTATTGGTTCCCTCATCTATCACCTGCATTCATATAAAATTAAGCTAATTCAATCATTCCCCACTTTTTAACTGTTGTCATGCTACGCTGATTTATTATTTAGAACACTTATGTGTCAGAATATTAATTTTGGTTGTCTAAATTCTATTTTTTATTTTGCATTTTATGAATTATGTATGCATGTCTTTATATTCTCATTTTGCATACCATTATGTAATGTAACAATATCAATAACTTAGTATATGTTTCTTTATATTTAAGCTTAGATGTTTGTGGCAGTTGTTTTGCGCATGATAAGCTTTGGATTCGATTATCACTGGATTAATCGAGATTCTCATTTTGATCAGGAGGTATTTCTTTTTTCTTTCCGAAAATAGTGCGAATATAAGATTCTATTCTGCTGCCTCGCTCTTAATTTAATATGTTTGCTGGGATGACAATATATGATAATTACTAAAGAATTATTCTTGATGTTACTTCTAAGGAAAAAAAAAACTAGCATCATGTAGAATGTACATATAGAAAGATTACTATTTAAATGATTTTTTTTTCTTGAATGCTTCACTTCTCTAGTGCATAAGATCAGACTAGTTTAAATAGGTTGTAGTTTTTTTATATTTCTACAGATTAGAATATGGACTGGGAACAGCCTTGTTCAGTTGATTTCCTTTAGATTAAACCTACTAGGTTGCTGTCTTCATGTTTCTTGAATGGTTATTTTTACAATTTCCGACATTGAATTGCTTGAAACATTCTAGCTTGCAATATCAATGTCGAATGCACATTTTGTCATGGAGCTGTGACCTGTTAATTAATTATGTAGCTTTATGATTTTGGGTATCAATATGATAATAAATATTTTTTCCACTGTCTAATTCTTTGATTATTGCAGAAACATTATCAACGTTGTCATATTTGTAAATCCGGAAAATCTTGCTATCAAGTTTTACAGGTTAGGATAGCTGCTAGTTAAAATCAAGCACAAGGTGAAATTTATCATAGTTGCTGAGTTATGTGTTTTGCTTATTTTATTCCTAATGTTTTTAAGTAGTTATAATTTCAATTGAGCATGTAAACACATGTTTTCCAGTTCTAATTTTAATTATATTATCAGGAGAGAAGTCTGCATACTGACAAGTTTGGATATATCACATACCTTTGTTATTTGGTATATGCACCACTTTATATCGCTGGTCCAATACTGAGCTTCAATGCTTTTGCCTCACAGGTTTGTGACTGCAAGTTATTTTGATGGTTTAAGCTTCATTAGTCACTTCCATTACATTGTGAGTAGTTGCGAAACCTCTATTGAGGAAATGAACCCTCATCTTGTTATTTTCAAAAAGAGATGTATATGCAAGATATAGTTTGTTTGAATTAGAAAAGAAACCACATTTGTGGCCATTGTTTAGAAATTTGATGGTATGACACAAAAGGATTCAAGTACGGTGGATGAAATGGACGAGTTCCTCATGTACGATTTGTAGCAAAAGGCACTCAAATTTTACGAAACTTTTACCATACAACTAAATACCTGCTATGTTATATGGAATGGAGTATTGGATGGTTAAAAGCCAGCATGAGAATAAATTCAATACAGTTAGGATTAAACATACTAGACAAGGGCCTATTTTGAATTAGTTTCTTCATAAGCTCTTAAAGGAAAAGAAAATAAAAATGAATTAAGTTCAAATCTGCTCTTAGAGAAACTATAATTACTTATGGAGAAGTGTATCCAAACAGGGTTAAGATTAAAAAAAAAAATGCATTAGAGAGAGGTGTGGGTAGCTCTTATTGTAAAAAAAAATAGTTAGTTTTTCATCTTAGGTGATTTGGGCATGTGTTGAGGACAACGGTTGAAGACCTGATAAGAAGAGTTAAAGTTAGAGGCTATCCCTGTTCCTAAAGGCTAAGCGGGGACTGATATGGAGAGAAATTTTTAATCAACAAAATTTCACAGAGAAGGAGAATCTTATTAATTTCAATTCAAGTAGTTGGAAATAACAATCTCTGTTAGATGTTTCCAAGAGCAGTGACCATTACAAAGATTAACTTTCATTCAAAAAATGCTACAACCAATACTTCCTGAATGATCCTCCCCTCAAGATACCTGTGATCTATATAACTAACAATTCCCCCTTACATCCCACCCACCTTCATAACCAACTCCGAATTGATAGTGTTCCTTGCCAACTTATCAATCTTCTCATTCAGCATGACATTGGAACTTATATCATTTGTTTTGGGCCTCTTGTAAACCTTCCTTACCTATGATAATTGAATTGATCAATAGGCCCAAGGCTCAGATTCCCGTTATCTCCACCCATTTCTACTACTTCCTTGTCCTCAAGAAGAAACTGGAAATTGGCCTTGAATAAGATCATCTTGCCAAGTAGCTTCATCTTTAGACTGGTTTTTCCGTCCGTTGTTTCACTAGAGGTTCATTAGGGATGAATCTTCATGCAGTAAAAGCTGCCACTTGTGCAGGAAAAAATATCTTCTAAAGCCGTACTACTAGGCTAAGTAGGGTGGACATTGTGGTGTCCAGGAATCTTTTTAGCTTAGAAGCAAAAACTTCCTGTTTAGAGAAGACTTGAAAAGGGCCAAAGTTCCTAGCAGCAAGTTTAGGATCTGATCTTTTGATGACTATAATGCCTGCTTGTGCGGTATATATTTGATATAGATGCAACCATTGATGGGAAACTTTTCTGATTGTCAATGAACACCAGCAGTCTTCCTCATCATGTTCTATGCCGTGTAACAACTTCTTGTGCTCTCAATCAACTCCTAGGCAACTTGTTTCACTGCTGTTTCACCTGGAATACATTGAATGATTGCTGGTAATATCCTGCCATAAACCACCTCAAAACGTGTCATGCTAGCGTAAACTTAGTAAGAAGTATTGTACCAATTCTCTTGGTTGTAGAAAAGAAAAATGGAACAAATAAGCTTATGAGGCTTAGAGATATTGCTTCGTCAATTTAAATGATGAACTAGCAAATGTCTCCACTAAGTCATTAAGAGGTCCTTGAATTAGTTATATATGTAACAAGCTTATGCATATCAATTATATGCTCTAACTTAAGAGCTAGCATTAGAATTAATGTAAATAAGGTGATTATGGGTTGATTTAGTGTTGTATGTTGACATATAATATTATCTTTGTGTAATTGAGACCTACAAAATCCATCATGTCTCATTTTCTATTAACAATTCCAGAATGTTTCGTGTGTCACTAATTGTTGTCAAGTGCTTTTGAATGATTGCTTGAGTTTCTGTTTTGTTGATGACACTGGTTCTAATTTTTTGCAGCTAGATGTTTCTCAAAACACTAATTCAGTGAGAAATGTGACACTCAATGGTTTTCGCTGGATATTGAGCCTTCTCCTTATGGAATTAATGACACATCTATTCTACTATAATGCATTTGCTAATAGGTGAGAACTTCAGTATTTAGGAAAGAACCTCAAGTTATATTTAATTTTTAATCCACTTTTATTGTTGGTTGCTGAAATAATTTCTTAATCAATTAGTGATTTGTGGAAGCACTTATCGCCTATGGACGTGTTCATCATTGGATATGGAGTAAGAGAACACATATTCATCAATTAAGTGGTTTACCAAGCCTAATGATGTCAACTAATCATATAGCCAACCTCATTCAGTGGGATAGGCTTAGTTGTTGTTGTTGTATCGTAACTATTAAACTAGATCAGCATGTTGCCTTCTCAATCTTTTCTATTTATTTGTTCAGGTATTAAACTTCATGTGGCTAAAATTTTTATTGATCTGGCGCTTTTTCCGATTTTGGTCACTGGTATGTTAGTTGCTTGTTCAGCAGATAGCGTAAATGTCCAAATATTTGAAGAAATTCATTACTTTTGAGTTATTCATCGTAGATAAATGGAATTGAGGCTCCGGAGAATATGCCAAAATGTATTAATAATTGCCACAACTTGGAAGGCTTCTGGAAAAATTGGCATGCTTCCTTCAACAAGTGGCTTGTGAGGTGCAATCAATTTTTTTTCCTTGATTTTGATCTTTGTTTTCCCATATAATAACTTAAATTTTGATTGGCAAGAAATTCAGGTATATTTACATTCCTCTTGGAGGATCTAAGAAAAAGCTACTAAATGTGTGGGTTATATTCACATTTGTTGCAATCTGGCATGATTTAGAGTGGTAAGTTCCCTTTATTGTTCAAGTTCAATCTTTTCTACCTGAAAAAGTTACAGAGTTTTTTTATCTGATTTTTTATATTCTTATGGACCTTAGGAAGCTTCTTTCATGGGCATGGTTGACGTGTTTATTCTTTATCCCTGAGTTGGTTTTTAAATCAGCAGCAAAAGCCTTTCAGGTATGCATATCTACACTTTTCCGCTATTAAATTTTTCATTGATTTATAGTTGTGATTCTTGCTGTCTAACATGGAGGTAAATTTGATTATCAGGCTCGAAGTTCTTTTGGAGTATGCATATTTCGTGAACTCAGTGCTGTTGCAGGGGCAGTCACAATTACTTGCCTCATGGTTTGTCCCTTGGCTAGCCTCAGAGCATTTATGAATAAATATAAATATAAGTGTGTGTGTGTGTATATATATATATATATATATATATATCACAGTGAGGCTAAAATTTATGTCCCAGGTCCTGCTTATTGCACTCTACACTCAACCATATCGAGGAAAGTATTTTCCGTTTGGATCGTTAATGAAAACTTACTAGAAATTAATCCATATACTTTTTGCATTAAACTAATAATTTTATGACACTAATATTCTGATTATTGTTTTCCTTAAAGAAAATTGAAAATCAAAATATTTGCCTGAAGTATGATAGAACAGAATCAGAAAAAATAGTAAATAACATGTAGTTGAAATTGAAATTTAATTGTAGAATCCAGAGGAAAGAAGTAGCACAGAAACGTATATCTCATTGTACCAGGAGGTTTGAGCGTTCTGGGGTTCTCTCCAATCCCTACTCTAAGTCTAAAACCTCTATGTTATTTCTCTGTCCTATTGTTAATGTTCATCGCCCACTGTTATAACTAATAAAATTGTGAACAGAACTGTTAATGAGTCGTTCTAATTGCTGATACTTGGACCATGTATATCTAACAAAGTGGTACAAAAAAGGAAGTGCCTATTCAAAAGAGTGGTAAATGGTTGTTTAGTTTACATGTTGACTTGAGTAACCCTTCTTTTTGGCTTTTTTTCTTTGCTGATTGTTTATTATTTCTGTTTTGTAAAAACTGTTGTATTTTTTTATAAACAAAAATATAGTCCATATCTAATTTAAATACCATGACATTACTTGACAGGTGGCTAATCTGGTTGGATTTGTGGTTGGACCAAGAGGCCTTAACTGGTTGCTTTCTTCTTTCCTTCACAAGGAAGGTACGCCAAGTATGCTTAGCATTTTAACTTAATTGCAGTTTAAATACAGTGAAAAATTTATTTGGAAATTCCATGACTCAGGGTTGCCTGTCCTTGGCGGCATGCTTATGACATTTTACGTTGGAACAAAGGTTTGAGATATTCAGCATTTATTTTTATGTTTTCCATTCTTCGAAGTTTTTTCTTTTACTCTCCCTTCCCTTTTTTGTTTAATAATGATCTTCTGCTGGATATTCGCAGATTATGTTCCACATTGATGAGGCAAAGCAAAGTTGGCCCTGAACTGGGACAATTACTTTTGACCATCTGCAAATATTCAAACTCATTTTTAGTGCTAGGAGTCCCAAATCCAGTACAGAACAATGTGTTTGACTTGGAGGTATCTGCTGGTGCCTTTCTTTTTATTGAAAGATTTCCTGATGTACATCAAATTGGGAGCCATGCCTTCTAATACTTCACACCATCTAAGGTCACAGAATACGCGGAAAAATTAAGAAGTCTGTTGATTTTGACACCTTATTATATCGGTTCTTACTTCGTTTTTCTTGTTTTATATTGTTTCAATTCAAGGTATGCGCTTGAGATATATTCGGTATTCTCGGGAGCTCCAATCTTCTGTAAAATCCAATTTTGGGAAATTTTTTTTTTATTTGACCATTTTGATGATATTTGATTTCGCTTACAGTTTGCAGTTACTCTCAATAAGTTTGATTATAAACGCGCGTGATAACCCTAAGCTTTTATACACCTTGTTAAAGATTCGAACGATACAATAATTGAGCATATGTCGATTATTTTTTCTGAAAGATGTTGGTGTCAGATAGATCTTTAAATAAAATTTTGTGACACAAGTTCTTAAAATTTTTATCTGTTGAATATATTGGTTTTTCCATAAGGCATGTTACTAACTCAGTTAGTAATGTGATGTGTACAGTTTAATGTTGATCGTATGACATTGATCATCTCCCCGTTTATTCAGTTTTTATGTATTAGATTGTTGGATTGAATATTTTTCATGTAATGATCACTTTCTTCGATTTTACTATTTTTATGGAAACATAATCTGCTATTATACTTACCCATATTTCTATTTTATTTTAAGAATGGTATTTATTATATTTATTAAAAATTATTTACAATTTTAATCGATTCAATTTAAATATTATGAGGGAGATTAGCTTTTTTCCAGCATAGTCCTGTCAATATCTAGATATTAAACAATTAAATTTAAAAAGTATGCAATTTCTATAAAATTTCAAAACTTTAAAATTTCATTTAATTTAATAGAGTATCGAGATTATAATAATTTTATTCCCCTTATAATTGTGATTTCTAAAAGAAAATTAATTTAGTATATATATATATATATATATATTGAAAATTATTTAATTCAAACTTATTTTTAAATTTTGGAAATTTTAATTTTTCTTCATAATTTTTCCTGAATAAAAACTTTGGTTAATGATACGTTTGTATTGTGATAAATTTGGGTTATAAATTAATCAAATTATATCCCCATTTGTATTTTAAAATTCAATGATTTATGATGAATTTGGATTATTATATAAACTTAAAAAACTTATAAACAAATTTTTCATAAAAATAGAATGTTTTTATAGGATGTGAGATTACGATTTAAGAAGGTGAATTTTTTAAAACAAATTATTTAATGTTTTAGCTAACAAATTATGTAAGAAGTAAAACAATTTAACTTATAAAAACTATAAAAGTAAATATGAAATTTAAGAATTCTAAAAAAAAATAAAGAATTGCTAAAGATACTTAAACTGTGTAATTATAAAAAAAAAAAAAATCTAAAAGGTGATAACAGAATAACATAATTTGAAAGGAATATTGTAACCAAATTATGTTAGTAATAAATGGAGGATAATTTTGAGAACTTGCAAGTAAAAATAAATTGTTCAGACCTGCCTGTTACTTCCCAACATTTTTTTATCACGAAAATGAGTTTTTACTCTATAAGAAACTATATCATGACTATATCTATAACTACGTAAACTTTTAGGGGCTTTCATTTGAGTTTAGCTGTCAGAATGAACTATTTTTTGGGTTGATGAGGAGTCAAGTGCATACCGAATCAAATTAGGAAAACTGAGATGCATAACATACAATTATTGATGGAATTTTATTCTCTTCTAACAAATATACATGGAGCTAGAGATATTTCATACTGCAGTAAATCACATGATAACATACATCAGCCAAAAATACGATTCAGAGTTGCAGCCAGTCGAACTCCTCCTTGAGCTAATCGCAAACTGACCACTGGCAAACGTGATAGAAAGTAATCGTCTGCAGAGTATTATTCATGATATTGTAAGAAAAACTGTAAAAGTGAATGAAACCTAAACTTCATAGAATTATTATCTTACCTTCTAGCACTGAATCTTCAGGGGCATCTTTATATGCCCATTTGCAGGCTGCTTGAATGCCTTCAGAAGCATATCTGAGAAAACCACTCAACTTAATCAAACAAATATATTTCAATAACATATGTAGACCAACTAAAGAAGCAGGGTCCATGATTTTTCTTGTATTGCAAGAGAAATTTTCTGGTGCCCAGAATAAATGAATTGCCATGAGCAATTTTTTTTTTAACGGAACTAGTGATGAAGGAATGAACTTCTGGACAAATCTTAAGGGGCATACATATTTGGGCAAGTAGTTTCCTTAGAGTTGCAGGTTTCCCATCCGCGTACTTGATCAGACCATGTTTTCTGTTTCATAGAATTCGCCGTAAGCATCTAACTCTGATAAGCAGTTCTATAGATTGGGGATAACAGAAAGCTACTGGATAAATACCGTTATATTCTCTTGAATGGCATTGATGAAGCTGTCTATGTCGGAGTCATAGAATCTTTCTTCTGCTGTCTCAATTATGTTAACATCCCAAACCTGTGTACCATAAAATTGGTCAATAGAATAGATAGTGATATAGATAATACGTTAGTAGTGAACGAATCAGAGAAGTACACTTACATGGTGAAGATTTTGCTTCTTTGTGTACCAGTGAACATTAATTAAATTGGCTCCCTTGTCAGAGGTAAAGCCAACATGTAGAGGCTGCAGATTAACCATGCGAAAAAGAAATTACAATAACTAAATTACTAAGTCGGAGACAAGCTTAGTATATAGTGATTTTGGTGCTTTATCATCCACACCTGATGGACATCTCCCATAAAATGAGAAAGGAACAAAAGAGCTTGTGTGAGGTTATCTGATATTATGATTTCACCCAATCAAATAAGAATTTGGTTAGTCAGAATATAAGATATAAACAAAAATATTAGTGTACATATAGAGGTTGTAAGCTCATAGAAATGGTTTACATTGAGTGTCTTTGCCATAGTCCAGGAGCTGGTCAGTGTAATTTTTAATCGCTCCCACAACACATCTTCCCTTCTCACCATCCTGATCCTTGCAATCCCCTGCATATTCAGACAAGTGATCAAAACTACCCCACATCATCTACCACTGGATTTCGAATTTATAAATTTTAAAATCCCGAAACTGAATTTGACTTTTGAGATTCTACACTATCAGCGATAATTTTTCAGAACAGTACAAATAATGTATCTTATATGGCATTATAGTATGGCATTATAGTAGTGTTGGATTACTTCTAACACAAACAAAAATATAAATACCAAAATCCTAAGGGGACAACATCGATATAATATTAGGAGTAGAAAACGAGAAATGAACTTACTGTCGTATTGATAATTGCAAAGGTTGTCAGGTGTATCAGCAAAGTGCAGAGGAGCAGACCAGTGCAAATAAAATCTGACACGATCAGCCCATGAACACACATTCCCCAAATCGTTTTGTGCATATTTTGGCAGCAGATTTTTCACAGCATCTGCAGCTGAATCGCTGAGGCGAGACTGTTCATAAAAAGAGGAAAGTAAGTGATGTGATATGATGCATAAATTTAAACACACACGAAACACTCAGAGAATGAAAGTAACACAAGTGAAGAAATTGGTCACCTGAGCAATCCTACAAACTATGGCATGCCCATCTTCTCCCCACCCTTTGGTGTTGGGAAGCACAAGCATGAAGGACAGTATGGCCAATAACAGGATTTTGTAGTACTCCATCTTTCTCCTTCACAAAACTATGCAAATTCTGATCCACCTCTGCACTTATTTATGAGTGTGAGAGAGAGACCTCGATATTAAACCACCACAGTGATTTCGTCATTTGCTGTGTGAATAAAGTTAACATTGTTTGCGTTACGTAAACTTTGGAATCTGATTTTACGGTTCAAAATAAATGACCCATGGCCCATATTTTATCTTACATATTATTAATTCCTGTTTCTTCAGAAAATTGTCTAATGACCAAACTGAGAAGATTTATTTTAACCATATTTTTTGTGTAAGCAGTGTGCAGTTAAAATTAAAAATAGAAATAATCTCCAAAATATTGATTTGGAATTAATTAATATCCATGAGAATGAGGATGTAATCAAACCAATTAATTTTTTTTATTATTATTGTATCGTGATCTTTTAACATATTATACATTGGGGAAAAAAAAAAATCTATTATGAAAAGGTAAATTGGCGAAGATAGAAAACTCCTACTTGTTGACCATTGTTTTAGAACAAGGAGGAGTTATGCCTGTAAAATGTTTTTATTGTAGTCGAGATCTTTTAACTTTTCAGTAACGTTGTTGAACAAAAGTATATTTTTAATTTTCTGTATTTATTTTTAATATAAATAATAATTTAAATACGTTTGAAATTTTAAAATTCAAATTCCAAAAAATCAAGAGAGATTAATAAAAACTAATAACGAAATAAATGAAGGAAGAAAAGGAAAAAGAATCATGTTTTAATTAAGGTTAAAGAAATTTAATAGAAGAGTAATGATATACATAGAATTCTTTTATAAGATAACTGAATTATAGTAATATACTAACAATAACTCTCCATTTGGATATTATTATTATTATTATTATTATTATTATTATTATTATTATTATTAATAATGAAGATATTTATATTAGTACTCTAAGCACTGCAGTTTCTTAGCAAGAAATTCTAGAAATGAGAGTGGAAAGGCTTTGCTAACAATAACTGTTCCGCAATATATTTTCTTATAACATATAAAACTAAGAAGGGTGTGAAAAAAACAATTTTGTATTTAAAAAAACTTATATCATTGATTCTTTTTCATGCCACCTTTCTTTACTAATATCTCCTTTAGTGACTTGGTTTTTTTTCCCAAAATTAAAAGATTGGAACTTAAAAGTGATTTACAAAATATTTTGAAAATAAATATCTCAACGATTATTTTATATATTTTGAAATTAAATTTATTGAAGATTGATTTATTTTGAATTTTTTTTGGTGGATTTGAAAATCCTTGGTCTATTTAGATATTTAAGACACTGTCTTCTTTTAACATTTTTTTTATACTTACAAACTTGGACCTCAAACTCTTAATGCTTTCTTTGATAGAGCGAGATAAAAATAAAGAAATTAGAAGAGAAATTAATAGAAATAGAGATGATTTTGATTGAAAAGAAATGGATGAAAAAGATAATTAGAATGAAGATTTATGTTTTTTATCAAACAACGATTATTTTATCGGAAACATAATAATGTTGTAATTATATATTATATAATATTTACAAATATAAATTAACACATATTCATTGTATATTAATAACTATATACTATTACATTAATATACACTAATTAATATCTATTATTATTATTTATTAATTCATTAATTGATATTTATATTTTTTAATAGTGATAAATATATGATTAATTTTCTTTTATATACCAAACAAATGCATTGGAAAACACATTTACTAATTTTCTGATTATTCAACGTTAAAAAAAGCTGGAATGCTTTTTCTATCAGTAAAAAAAGATGGAATGTAAAAGCTAATAGAAAACCTTATAAAAATATATTAAATCAATTCATCAAATTACAAATATTAATTATAAAAACATTGTACTAATTAGTAGGTACTGTTAGTGTAAACTTTTTAAGTAATAACAATTAAAACGTCATACTTAGTATAAATTTTGATATATTTATTGTAAAAGTTCAATATATATAATATTTGTTTATACTGTTTACTAGTATAAAATAATATTCACTATAACATAAAATAAATTATTATTAAAGTTAAAAAATGTATATATACTGTTTTTCTTACAATAAAAAAAATATGATGGTAACCCTAACTCCTAATGAAATAGGAAATTATATGCAGGAAAGTAGTGGGAAGAGAAAATTTGTGATAAAAAAGGGGAGAATGAAATTTCCATGAAACAGAGTCGGGCACGTTTTACACGTTTTGTCTTAGAGTTTGTAGTTGGAAGCATTAACCATGCAGGAGATAAATGTGGATAAAGAAAGATTAGTAACGTGGAAATGAAATGTTCCAGGGAAACAAGAACTACTCGTATGTAATAGAAACAAACATGTAGAAGGATTGTTCTAAACTTAGAACATATCCACCCACATCCAAGTCCCCTTCTGCTCATTCACACCCATCTCCACCTACACACTCTTACCCTTCTTCTTCTTTCTCTTTCTCTTTCTCTTTCTCTTTCGAGGCATATTTATTTATATATTCACCTACACTCTTCTTCTCTCCCATTATTATTTCGAAACCAAACAAAAACAAAACGAAAACATGTTCACAATCTCTCTCCACCACAAAAACTTCAATTTCCTCTCTCACCTTCAACCTCTTTCCTTAGCTTACACTTTCTGCAAGTGGGGTCCTATCATTCTCACCCTACTCGCCACCCTTCTCATTCTCCGCTTCCGCCAGACCGCAGCTTCCATCCCTCTCATCATCTCCCCCGATTATGACTACACCGACACCGAAGATGACGACAACGACGACGACGACGACACAGTATCCTCAATATCGGAGTTTGAAGAAGACGAAGAAGAAAAAGAAGAAGACAGAACGAGTGAGTATTTCAGAGTGAAAGGTTCTACCAACGGCGATGGTTTGTTCCTACGAAGTCGTAGCATTGGTGATTTCTTGTCGCTTTCGGAAATCGCCAACACGAAAAGCGTCGTAAAGTTATGGGACTCCATAGGGTTTGGGCTAGGGTTTTCCTTTGACCATTTTGACAATCCATATACTTCCTCCGATGGAAGCGTCGTGTCCGTTTACGGCGGCGAGCATGGACTCCTCCCTAATCCAGCGGTGGCGGTTTCCGCCGGAGAAAACGCGAGGGGGAATTTAGCGGTGGAGGTTTGGGACGCACGGCTCCGTCGGCGGATACCGGCGGTGATGGCGGAATGGGGACCGAGCCTTGGAAAGACCGTTGGAGTTGAATCGTGCGAAGTACACAAGGTTTACGTCAAAGATGACGGCCGTTACGGATTGACGGTTGGTGACATCAGAAAAGCGAAGTCGCCGTTGGAACATGTAACGGATTCACACCTGGATCTCTGGTGGCCAAATTCCTTCATTATGAAAATTTAAATACAAAAGAAAAAAAAAAAAAACAATGTATAGTGGTAGTAATAGCAATGGAATTTATCTATAAGATTTTGTATAAATTTCTTAATTTTTTACTATTAGGCTAATTTTTATACAACAAAAGAGAATATAATGGCAAAAAAATGTTAGATGGATGAAAGAAAAAAAAAAAGAGACAATGTTATAGAATAATATAATTTAAAGTAGTTTAAAGCTATATCTTATATAAAAGATTTTTATATTGTTAACTAATTATAAATTATTGTTGATATGATTTTTTAAATTATTATTACAAATTTTATTGTGTATAAATAGATTGTGAGTAAACAAGAGTGTATATTATGGCGATAGTTAAGTTTTTTTTAATAAGATTCATTTGTAAGAAAAAAAAATTATAAATTAATTTTCAATCCAAATTATGTAAAATGCGTCATATAGAGACATATTTTATATTATAAGGTATATATAATTTTATTATTCCCCTCGTATATTATTACTATTGTACATTTCCATTCACCAAATTTTAATTGTGGGAATTAAATTTTTAATTTTTAATCCAACCTTGATGATATTTTATTTGGTTATGAAATAAAATATATTCAAAAAAAAATATTCTACACTCTCAAGGTCTCCAGTTAGTCATTGTTTTTTACAATGAATAGTCCATATTAATATCATGTTATAATTACCCAAAAAAATATATTAGGTATATTAATGGATTAGTTAATATATTAATTTACTAATTTATATTTATTAATATAATATATTTATTGATGTATTAATATGTTAATTTGTACATATAAATTTATTTATTAACGTTAATATCTTATTATTTTATTAATAAGAATATTAATTTACTTGTATTTATTAATATATTCATTTATTCATTGATCTTTATTAATATCATATAATTTATTCATTAGAATATATTAATATACTTCTACAGAAATTTAGAAAAATTTTATATGGTTTAAATATATTAGAAAATGTTTGTTTGGTAATATATGATATAAATATAAAACCTTAAGCGAATACAATTATGATTATTGTTCTATAAAACATTTTTTAAATATTTCAAGCTTTAATGCACATATAAATTTTACAACACTTGCATATTATTCTATTACTATAGATTTAATTAATTTACTTAAATTTGACTTAAATTTTTAATATTAAACTTTACTTATTACTAAATTTAGCTTTAACATGATACAATAAAAAAAATTAATTTAATTTTTGAATTATAGATTTTTAATACTGATAAGAATTTAATGTGTAAATAAGTAGATATAAATATTAATAGATGGGACAAATGATGACAAAATGGGAGTGTCAATAACTCCACTCTTATATCTAGTATAAGATTTGTGTTTTGCATCCTCGTAAATATTTTGTAGTAATAATTATATTTTTAGAAATTATGTTTTCTAGAAACATCACAAATATGTTTGCTGTCCGTGAAATATTTCCAAAAATTAGAGAAGGTAAGTATAATTTCCTTTGAAAAAATTCTTAAGAATTTTCTTAACCAAACCTGTGTCTTAGTTTAATTTTTATGAAAATGGAAGCTATATTAGTTTTTCTGGATAAACATGGCCCGGAAAGTACCAAGAAGTGAAGTGAAGATTTTCTTGTTATTAAAGTCATTCATTCATTCATATTGAACGCAACTTGGAAATCAAACAATGCTTTCCTCGTCAATGTCATTTTTTTGGATATCAAATACTACAACATATCCCCGTCAAACGTGGCCTTTCTGGTTTCTAAAACGTCAAAAATAAGTTACACATTTGATATACAATATTAGTTTTGAAAACTTGCACATTTGTTGCTTGGGACCAAACCCACACCACGTATGAACACAATTCACTGCTTCAGTTTTTCTTTCTCTTTTCTCAACCTCAATCAATTTATAATCATGAGAATTTTGTCAATCTCTATCTACCTCACGCGGTGCCTCACAATGTTGGACCTTGTTTCGAACAAGTCAATGAAAAGTAAAGTATAACTTATGTCAAGGAATAACAATGGGATGAGGAGGATGGCTAGTGGTTATTTATTACCCATGTTGATGGCTAAAAAATACCATTTTATTATCGACACCGTTACTCTTTTAGAAACTATATGCGAGTACTCACATATAACAATTTTTTTTTATGCCAAAGTCAATGTTGTTAAACTCAATGCCCCCTCCTCCAAAAGAAAAAAAAGAAGTTCTGAGTCTGCATGTACTGCCAAAGTGAATATTTTGTATTCCCTTGTATCCCGCCAACCACTGGTTAAATTATTGAAGTGTTATAATATATATTTTGCTTGAAATTCTACCATTCACACCAAGATCAATTAAGGTCTTCTCACACTTGCAATGCTTCTAGTCAAACATAGACTTGAGCACTGAAAAGTTCCATCTGGACCACCCTCTAAGATTTAGCATCTAATGTCAATAGCAATATCTTTTCTCCTCCTTCAACGATAAAAGATGCCCCATAAATGATCCAATAAATTTTCCTAAATGTGCTATCATAGTTATACAACACATTGTTGCTAATTTCCAAGCCTTGTTAGCTATCAGAATAAACCATTTAAGTGACAGATATATTTTCATATTAGTTATCATTTATATTATTACCATGTTTGCAAACCACTCCTTTTTTTTATTTGTTAAATGACCTGTAACGAGAAGAGCGAGCGAGAACTATATATATATATATGGAAGTAGGTGGAGCTATGATCAGTTACAACTGTATGCAAATGTTAAATATTAGTAACGCGTCAATAAAAAAATTCAAGTCGAAGCGAAGAAAATGGTATGATAACCAAGGAGTTGACTTTGCTCTTGAAGATACAGATCTTCTAAATTTGAAACAAGATAACTTAAGTAATAGGTTGACAAATATACCAAACCAGACAGTGATCCGAGAACCTAGTAGAATTGTCTTTGCGTTGACTGACCAAATGTTTGTATGAAGCAGATCCAATAATTATTAACAACTGTATAGGAATTATGATGTGATATTGTATAAAAGCTTGCCTATCTAATGCAAAGAAGAAACAAGATTACAGATCGAGTAGCAGTTTTTATGTAACTAAACAGGAAAATGAAAAAGAACACAAACAGGGAAATGAAATTACACTAACAAAATCAAACTGAGGAACATATTCTTCTCATGTCCAGAAAGAATGAATTAAATTAAATCACCCTACAATTCACAGTAATTTGATGGTAGCCAGTGTCATCGTTGTTCAGCTCCGTAACACTAATACAACAAAATTTACAGAAGAAAGAAAATAGGCTAAAGAGACAAACCTATTTCAGCAAAGAAACTTAACTATTATTTAACGAGATCAAGTTGAACCCTCGGACAAATATGAACAAAACGTGTTACCCAAATGAATTGGTATCAATATTCAGACAGTTCTTTCATGAATTCCAACGCGGAAGGGGATATCAAACTTCCCAAAACCCCATATGGGGAATCAGAATATTTATACACTGATGATCGAGAAGAGCAAAAGAAATCTGAGGGATTTGGAGTGAAAAGTGGCATATCCGCAAAATCCAGATGAGAAGGACTTTGTTGAACAACTGCACCACTCTCTATCAAATTCTCACCACCCCTCCTGAGAGCCGAACTTGTTTCGTTACTATTGTAGTTGGAACCATCAGACAAAGACGACCCAAGATTCTCAGAGGTCTCCTGAGGCAGTGAAGCAGTGGACACGTTATCACTGGTGCTTGACCTACCCGTGAGTCTTTGAACAAGAGCCATGAAATCTTTAGCCTTGGTATGGATAACCTTGGGTGATTCTGTGTAAATGATGATGGGATTAATCCTCTGTGGCCTCTTGAGTTTGGTTTGTGCATCAACACTTGTTGAAGGCTTGCGTATCATGTGGGAATCTTTGTTGATCACCAAAGGGGAAGGACGAGGACCATTGATCTCCTTCTTTGGCTGCACATGAAAGGCATACAACTTTGCATCAGGCCTCATCTTAGTTAAACTTCAACTCAATAAACGAATGTGAAAGATGTGTGTGGAAAAGTTTGGTGAAAAATTGAAAAGTGCGAAATTGGTTTATAGGGAATGAATAGAAAGGTGGGTGGATATATATATATACACAATGAAGAGAGATTAAGAAGGAGAAATCTTAATAGCCTACAACTATGACCGTTGACACTTTAGCTACAGTTCAAAATTGTCAATAGGAAATCTATATAATCTTTTATCTAATAGACAATGAGTTGTGTTTTTTGATTTGACTGCTGGTGTGTTTGAATCATAATTATTTAGTAGCCAAGAGTTTCTTTTACCTGATTAATAATATGACTACTAGCATGATCAAAATAAAATAAACTGACCAAGGATGGGTGCATAACCTAAGCAAACGGTTGATTTGAACCAAACTAAAAAGAAATGTTGGAAGAGGATTATTATTATTATAATGAGTTGGTTGTTGATTTTGTTTGTATATTGTAATACTTTAGGCCTCCACGCTGTAGTGCCTCTGTAGCCGCCCTCAGGCAGATGATGCAGAACTTTTCACATCTTTTCGTTTTTTCTTCTGCCACTAAAATTACATCTAAAATTGATTACGTTTTCAATTTTTATATATAATTATTTTGCTTTCCATTGCTTTCTTTTATATATTATTTTACTCTAAGATCTCTGTTACTTTTCTATTCTCTTGTTATGGATATACTATAACTTTAGCCTGAATTTAGCAAAATCAAACTATCCCATTTTGAAAATAATTAAAATAAGGTTTAAATGAGGCAGAATAGCTTAGAACCCAAGGTTTCTTTGTTGACAATGGATACAGTATGTTTTCAAGTTGAGGTTCAGAAGGAACAGGGAAATGACAATAAATATTTTTTAATTTACTTGTTTAAAAGAGTGCAATAATTATGTACTAATAATAATAATGATATCAAGTAGTTTTGTAAGTTGGTATGATATTTACAATAATTATTATAAAAATTATAAACTTATCAATACATCATAGTTTATAATTGGATAACATAGTAAGTATATACTTTTTTTCTCCATTTAAAATTAGTGTTGAATTATGTTCTTCGTAATAATGGGTGTGTCTTGATCCCAACCTAGTGAATTTCTTAGAAAAGATTGAAGTTTGATTTTTAAACAGAGATGTGATAAAATTTAAATATAATTAAATCTCAAATTGATAATTAATTTCATAATCATTTCAAAAGAATAAAAATTGTAAAATTATCTTGACTTAAAAATATATCCGACATGTTAAACGAATTTGTTTGTAAGGAGTGGTTATGCTTACTACATCACACGAACAAGCTGTGTGGAACAATTTTCGTCCCTGAATGGCTCAACGATGCATTTGAAGTTTTGAGATGTTTAAAAATATCATTAAATAAAATAAAAATAGTTAAAATTTATTTATATTTGAAAATAATAAAAGTGTTTTTGAGAAAGAAGTTACCTAATAAAAAGGTGGATTTCATTGTGATAAGTATTGCTATCAGAGTAGTCAAAATCAATCAAATTGACTTTCTATTGTTGTCATATTTTCTCCACTTTGAACATTATTATAAAACACAATTTGAAATTATTGTCAGCATCAATAAATGGCAAAAGCCGTTCTTTGTTTATATTATCAATATTTTTAACTAAAGCTCTCTTTCTATATGTTTTGAAGAAAAAAATTAATATTATGGTATAATATTTTTAATTGCTGTATAAGGAAAATATTTTCTTACAGTTTAAAAAATAACCTTCAAAAATTAAAATTTTAGATATACTTTTAATTTACAGTATTTTTCTTGAAAAAAAACAATCCTAATTAGTTGTGGGGGAAGAAAGACATGAAATGATGGATGGGAGTGTTGGAAGAAGATTCTTTGAAATTGAGAATGAGAAAATAATATATTTGGTTGCAACTTACAAATTTCTACAACTTATTGCTCCACCCTTTTTCTTAATTATTAAAATACATTTTAAATTTCTCAGCATATACTCATACACACAAGTTAGCACATATATTAATGCAAATTATCCACTAGTTTTGGTCACGATTAATTTCTTATGAAATTTTTGATCGGTTATTTTTAATAAAGTTTATTATTTTAAATATTTTTTTCATCCACATATTTAACTTCTAAATTTGATTTAAAAAATTAAGTTTAATTTCACTTAGAATGCATAAAATATCTAAGTGGAGAGAATGGAGGAACATGAATAGATTTGTCCCTAAGTTTGTGAGTTATCGTGTTTGGTATTCCATATATTAGTTGACTCTTGACGGATAATATAATGCTAAATAAATATGCTTATTGTTTACGTTTGTGGTATTCAACAATGTATGTGAAAGGGTTAATTATTTTTAAAATAAGTCTAAAATACTTGCTTTATTTATTATTTTTCAAAACTATATATGTAGTAGATAAATTTAATTATTAAATATGCGTTACGTAATCTTGAGAGTCATATATATAATTTCTTAAGAAAACTAAACATTAGAAAAAATGCCACATTGGTAGTTTGACATTTTATCAATCGGTTCCGTTGGTACACACATCATTTATCTATAGAAAGTATTATTAATATAAAAGTAGTAAATTTATACTAACAATGTCATATATCATAATAAATTATATACGTCAAAATTTGTACTTAATGCGCTAGTATAAATCTACAATAATTATAAATGATAATGATAATTTAATCTCTATTAAATACAAGTTACAGCAATGGAAGTTATCCTAACGCCTAACATTTTTTTTGTTAGTAAATGAATCTTGTTATTCTTACTTATATTTTAAAACATATAATATAATATATGTTAAAAATGAAAATTTAAGAAAAAAAAATTATGATTAGGATTCTGTAATTTGAATTTTGAAAAAAATTATAAAATTTGAAAATATTTTATATATTTATAAGAATTTAAAAGATTTCATACACTTAAAATATAAATCAGAAATAATTTTTTTTTATCCTTTTATACAGAAATAATTTCAATATCACACTAATTTTTTTATAAATTTTTTTTTTTTAAATCTCAAATCAATAAAGTTTGTAAAATCAAACATTTGTTAATAATATAGTATTCCAATTTTGTTTTTAGTCTATGAAAAAATGAATGAATCCAATCTTAATTCTTAAATTGAAAAATATATTTTATTTTTTCAAATTAAAAGAAAAAAATTGAGCTATTAACTACTAAATTTCGAAGGAGAAGAATATTTTTTTTAAAAAACATTTATTTAATCCTCTCCTTAAGGAATAAATTTGAGTATATGTTGTTTCGACTCACATGGGATATAAAAGGGTATTGTTCCTCTACCATCATGAGTCCATTTTTAAGTAAAACGTTACCTTCAGTTGCAATTTTATATCCCACATGCCCAAAATTTATTTCTTATATTCAAAGCAAAATGCCTATTTTTTTCTCATTTAGTGACAAACTATTTGTCAACTCACTACTATTATATGGGAACCTTTTAACAGGATAACCCAATTAATCAGATCATGACTATTCTTCACAAACGTATTAATATAATTTATATTTTTATAATTTTTTAACATATTAATATAGTTAATAAGTCTACAATTGTTAAAAAATTATATAAAAAACTATTTTAGTTATTAACTAATGCTAATTCTTATAATTAAATCCGACATCAAAGTCATTAAGAGATTAATTTGTTTAATTGGATGACGAAAATACCTTTGAATTGAAATTTCTCGCTTAGGATTTTTTTTCTTTCTTTTTGACGGTTGAAAATAATTTTGACGAAAGAAATGAAATGTTTTGGTGTTGATTCCGTTCACGATCATGAAATAAGTTTTGACGAAAAATAATAATAATTGTGCCGGATAGTTATTGGGCCATGATTCCCACCGGAAGTCCGAAATTACTTGGGCTGGCTGCCAACTACTGTTATTTTTTTTTTTCTAAAGAATGTGTGAAAGAAAAGGTCGTTCTTCAGTAAACTTCACTGAAAAAAAAAACTAATGCTTTTAAAAATATGGATTAAAGATAATTTAATCTTCACTCTAGCTAAAATAATAAATAATAAATATCAAATCCTATTTATATTTATAAAATAAAAAATATTTTAAATAGACATTTGTTAGTATTTTATCCAAACGTCTATTTAATTTTTTTTTTTAAATTAATATAAATTTAAGAGAAACAAAAAATCAAGTGGATCAATTCGGCCCGATTGAACCCTTTACTGTGCCATTGATTCAAATTTAAACCTTAAAATGTTCACGAGTGTTGCGTTCAAGCTAACTAGTAATTTCCTCACTAAATTTTTGTTTTCACTTTCAAGTTACGTGCTAATTCCTCAAATATTCAATATTTTGTAAAGTGAATAATTGTCTTTTCAGTGTATATTTTAAGAGTTCGGTTTACTAATCTTAATTAAGCTAAAGTGTAATTTGAAATAAATAAAAAATTGAAGTGGGTAAACTATTTTTTTGCTTCTTGAAACTATAAATCAATGTAGTATTTAAATAGGGATGCCATTGTTAAATGTTTTGTCCTTTCAATAAACCAATAATTAAATAAAAATTTAAAATCTTTGCTTATTGGCTATATGCTTCACGATATGAAGACGAAAAATAAAACTATTTGTCAATGCTAGACAATTAATTGGATCAAACAGGATTGATTAATTTTTTTAATGCGAATTCAATTACTGATAACTTATTTGAAAATCATATTTATTTATACTATATGCTATGCCTCTAACTGAAACTTATGAGACAACATTTTTTTCTCCATATAATTTTTATTTCATTTTTTTTATATAAGTTATATCTGCTACCCAACTGCTATTTTTTTTTTTTTTCCGTTACTTGTACAATCTACGAGATAAATCGGTAAAAGTTAGTGGAATAAAAACAAGTTAATGAATTTATTTTGATGTTATAGTGAAGTTATAGTTTTAGAAGGAAGGGAAGATAAATTTGAAGTAGAGAAGGGGATGATGGGTTTTGAATATGTTGATTTATTTAATGATGAGTAGTGGGTGAGTGAGATGGAAGAGGTGAAGGTGGGAGGATGGAAAACTAGAAACCCCAGATAAGATTGTTGTGATTGTGATTGGGAAGGAAAAGGGTGACACACGGCATTCCATGAACCTTGACCCAGTAGTAATGTAGTGCAGTGATGTTCCAGAGCCATGCCCTATGAGTTTTGCAATAAAATAATAGTGGGCTTAGGCAGAGTTATAGGATCATGCGCAAAAAAAAAAACCGCACGCGCACTGTCTCTCGAGTCCTCACAAGACCACAAAGGTGTTGTTTTGTGTTGTGTTGGTTCCTCGCTCTTGGATTCTGCTATAGAGCCATCATGTGTTCCCCCCACTCACAATACATTTTTTATTCATGTTTTCCTACATTTGTTTCTTCATATGCCCCAGAGACCTCAACTTCCTCCACCCATTTTCTCTCTCTCTTCAAGCTTTTGTCTTTCACTCTTTTCACCCCATCTTCCTTCCCCTTCCTCTTGGATCTCCCGTCCCACTTTTTATCATTCCCCTTTCTGTCACTGATTTATTGTTTCTTTATCCTTACTTAATTCTTGAACTAACATTCTTAGAAGGACAGCTTCATTAAAACCAGCGTGTTCACTTCCAACCATAACTGACACACATTATTTCTTCTACTTGGACTACTCAACTTCAAATACTTCACTTTTCTCCCTATAATCCATCATTTACCCAATACCCCCTATTCAATTTAAATGCCATTACCTTTTTTGTATTTGTTTTTTCTTTTATTTTCACCATAATTGTAATCTTTTCTTTAATAACATTTTACCTTTCTCATAGCTTCAATCGTGTCATACTCAAATTTATTTAAAAAACACCTCTATGTATTTTTCTACCAAATCAAACGAACTTAAACAATCATATCCTCAATTGGGTTAACTACTTCAAAACGTATTATCACTAGAAAATTTTCCTACTAGATTTTATAAAAATTCATTAAAAATCCCAAAATATTAATTTTATATTTTCTAAAAAATAAAGAAAAAGATATAGATAATAATTTTTAAAAGAAAATGTCATAATCAAGTTAATAAATAAATCCATTACTTAATCCTAAATATTATGAATTTGATTGAATCAGTCTCATTTTAATTTTAAACCACATATTTAGATCAAGTCAAATTCGTAAGTTATTAGAATATCAATAAATTAAGCATATTCGATAATATAATATGATATATGAGGAAATTATTTTGAATGATTGATAAAAAAAATTATATTAATAATACATATAAATTATTATTATTTTTATATATTTTGGACTTCTTTTTTGACTTATGGAGAAGTTGTTAATTTGTTCTATAAGAATTATTTTTAATGGATTTATTTTGTGGGACAATTGAGGAATAAAAAAAGAAAATCCTTTTCTTGAAAGTGTTCACTAAAATTAAAATGGGTGAATATAGAGAACAGCTAAGTGGTAGCTCATCCCAATATGTGGCCAGCCATTGAGAGACTGCAACATTCCTGCTGCATGGTCTGCTTTCCTGACTTAATTGAGTGATCTATAAAATACTTCAACTTGCGCTATATTTCTTCCTACTTCTACCACTTTGCAACCAAATATACTTGTATATAATTACAATTAAAAATTAAACAATAACGGAAAGCCTTATTCTCAAACATGTTTACTTCAACAGATAGGAACAAAATTAATATTAATTTTCTCCTTAAAATAATTAATTCGACCAAGTAGTGACCAGTCGTTAATCATTTTACTAATTTATAAAACATTCTCACATGTCACAGGAAAATCTTAACCACTCATATATTTATATATATGTGTCTGTGTCTGTGTTTTATTGGTCCACAACTAGAAGAAAGTGTAGAGAATATGACAATCATCAATTCCCTGAAATGCCATTAACCAAGGTCAAATGTTAGTTCAAATTCACCAAGATGTAAAACACAATTTTAGTTATAAATGTAATTGGTTTCTTTAAGATTTTGAAGGGAACTAGATCAAACTCTCAATTCCTATGGTCGAAAATAATAATAAATTGAATGTAGAAACACACACTTGTAATCTACTACGCAGTTCTCACTGGAAGAAAATGTGGTTGTAGTTATATATAATGCCAAAATTGTTTTGCACATCTTAAAATTTTCTTATCTGTCCTTTTTGTTTCATTGATTAAGAGTGTCAGCTAGAAGGCATTATTTTCCTTAACCTTGGTTCCGAAGGGAAGTAGTGTCTTGTGTTTCCATGCTTCTTCGTGCGCATTTGCACATGCAGCAATCAATTTGGACATTTCTATTATTTTGTTCGATCTGAGATTACAAGCTGTAGTATAACCTGATAAACCATTAATCTGGCAGCAATATATTAAACATATTTTAATGCACCACATAAAAGCTTCTGCTTTGTCATCATCCCACTTATGTTAACTATCACATTATACTAATGACTTGACAAAATACCCTCTCATACAGCTAAATACGCTACTTTATATATGTGGTTCCACCTGTGGTCCATGTCAGCCAATTTGTGTTCTTCTAGGACGCGTTGAACAATTATGCAGCCTAGGAGCTATTCTTAACACTAAAGAACATGTAATCATGAAATACAGCCATACTAGCTATTGGACCGAAGAACAAGAGAAACATGCATGCTCAAGGCAACTTTGTGTTTAGTAATAGCAACTAGTGAAGTGAAGAGTCTGGAATATGAATTTGCTTGTTGGCACTTGAATATTCCTGGTTTCTAAGTTGGCAAATGAAAATTTGTGGTTTCTAAGTTGGCACTCGAAACTTTGGGGTTTCTGAGTTGCCTTATATTTTATCTTATTTTTAATAAATATATATCTTATATATTATTTTAATAAGTTATGAGGTGTATTGTAAAACTTGCTGATTCATAATTTTACCGAATTCCAAAGTGTTGCTGTCTCACTAACACAAAACAATCATGATGCAAGAAAATTAAACAATGGTACTTTAACACAACTGACCAGTATGCTTTTTGACATGATATATCAATTTATTTACAGTGTTTAGAATAATTTTCTTAAATGATTTACGTTATTTAGGCTTATCAGACTAAGAGGAAAGGATATGATGATGCAATAAACTTATGTTATTTTGGTTTCCATAAATGCATTTGACTGTTTGGTAGAGAAATTTATGATTGGTAAAATTAGAAAGAGATAGATGGCCAAAAATAGAGAATGGTCGGGGGGTCCATCCTATATTGGTATAGTATTCCTCAAAAATGGAAGTGAAAACCTAAGAGAAAGGAAAATTTCTACTTAACATGCAGGGGTCCCCTTAGACATTGAGACTGATAGATATTGGTTTAGGAGGCGGACCGAAAGAGCATAGAACTTGGCCCCCCACACTGGCAAAATACATGAAGTTCGGAGTTCTCGGGGGTGGGGCGTGGCTAAGAGAAGATGATATAGCACCAATTGTCTCATTCTTGAACTGGTACATTATGCAGAATTTAATTCCCTACACCTGTTTAAAGAAAATTCTGAACTGCTGAGCCTAAGAATTTGGCCCTTACCACCTAAAATTAACATTGCACTGATAACACTACCTATGCCTATACTGTTTCTTCGTAGCTATGAAAGAAAACAATTTCAAGGACATTATCATAAAAAAAGGACAACGTGAAGAGAAGGTCAGCACATACTTGGAGTGTAGAACATCAAGTAATGAATGAATCCCTTATAGTCATACTTTGCCTTCCTTACACTCATTAATGCTGTTAAATTAATTTCTCTCTGATCCACTACATCACATAACGTTAATATTTCCTTACATATCAGCATTTAATGCCTCACTTTCATCTTTCATCAAATTGTAATTCACATTCCACTTTTACTCACCCTCACCCTCCAAGTAATATCACCTAATATTCATTCACATTGCTTCTTTCTTTCTTTCTTCTTCTTTTTTATTAAAAAGTGGTATTGAGACTTGTTCTCTTAAATAATTCTCTTTCACACTTACTCTAATTATTATCACTGTGTTGTTGGGATTTTCGTTACAGAATTTTAAAACCAATTTTTCCATTTTTCAAGAGAACAAAAGGAGAAACAAGAGTCTTGTATAATTGCACTCTATATCAATTTAAATTGGAATGAATTGCTTCCCAAACGCATTCTAAGCTTATGTTTGGTAAAGCCTAGTTATTGTGGTTGACGATAAAAAGTGAAGTGAAAAAATTTATGTTATTTTTCGTATAATATGGTAAAGAGAAGAGGGGAGAATTTACCATAATCTATGATGATAATCCCATAATCGACGTTGTCTGTTTAAACATATTTTTATAATTGATTATGGAAACTTTATAATTATGGAGTTATTTTTCTTATTAAATAATTATAATATAATAATAAGTTCTTAAAAATAATAATAATAAATTATTAATATTAAATATTTTTTATTAACAACAAATAACTTTTATTTTAATTTTTATACTCTTTTCATTTTTTTTAATTAAAATAATTTTATTTCTCGTTCATTTTTTTTCTTTTTCTATTTCTTTAATTTTCATCCTCTCAATTAAACAAAACGGGATAAAGCACTGATGGTAAAAGATAATAAAGATATATGTAGGAACATAATTTATAACTATATATATACTTCGTGAATATCTAAATATTATTTAAATAGATATTTTACTAAATATCTATTAACAAGTAAATACGTAATGATTATTATTTTTATAGTAAAGTTATTTAAATATATAATATAGTTTTTTTTTTTAAATTTCAAGTCTTTTTTTTAGTTTTATGGTCTTTAAAAATTTTTTAAAAGAAACTTTTATCTTTTATAATTTTTATTCTTCTCAAGTATAGGTCATCCAAATTTAGATTTAGATTTGAATTATAAATATTGAGATGTTGATGTAATAGAGACGTTCAAGTGTTCAAATATTGTACTTTCGTATATAATTTCTTTCTCAATATTAAAAGTCCTATATTTGATATTTTTCTGTATTAAAAAATAAAGTCATTATTAACAGAAAAGACATCTCTCAGTATACTTTCTTCTGTCTTAAGATATACGATTAGTTGTTGTTTAATAATGATGATGTTTTTACTTTCTGTATAATTAATTATTTTTTTATGTTTAATTGAAATTAAAATTACTCCTAAGAAAAGTTGATAGAATATTAAATTGAGGTTGCATCTGAAGAGTATGAGGATTTTGTCTTAGTCTACGCTTTCTCAAAGGGTCAGGTGACGTCTCAGTATCAACCATGTTCGTCCTTTTTGTCTCAAATACTGTTAATTTGTCAAACATAATAATATATATCTAACTTTTAACATCTAAACTTTCCATATCTGTAAATTTAATACTTAATTCACACAACTTCTTTCTATATCATATATATATGCAACTGATATTAACTGGATACAAAATATATATTAAATATATGTAATTTTTGACATAGAAAACAATTTTGATATAAAATATTTTAGACGATAGTTTTTGGAGATTTTAGATATGATGTTGTCGTTGATGTTTAGAAAATGGATATCTTTACCATTGAAGTGCAAGAGGTGAACTACAGAAGTTCTAGTTAAGAAATTTCTCAGGGATCTCCAAATTGACAATTCTTGAACCATATTTCAGGTGACGCGATTCTCTTCTCATTCTATATTCCTAATGCCTACTACAACTTCGAGAACACACACCCCATGTTTCTTCTGTGTCACAAACTAGAGCGATTTAATTTATGGCTTATTTTTATCGTAGAAAAAAAAAACTATGATCAGAACATCTTGAATGTAATTCAAGTTTTGTTATATAACACGTTGTGTTTAATTTAATTCATATATATGCTGTGCTGTGCTGTGTATTGTCGTTATTAAGTTGAAATGAGTGGGGCATAATGACACTAGTTAAAGAATGAGTAACAGAAAGCTCAAGAAAAATAAAAGATTATCAAGATCTTTAAAGAAGTATCTAAAATATTTTAAGATAATTATCTTCTATTCTGCATATATAAACCTATTATTATTAGTAAATATTATTGAAATGTTAATTTACGTATAGTAATATATTTTACTTTATTTTTACAATATTTTAAATTTTAAATATTTATATTTTATTTTAGTGTTTAACATTATAGAATTATTATATATATTTTTTATACAAATTATTTAATTATTATAATAATTTTATTTATTAGCTAGCTTTGACTGATGTAATGATCATTCTAATTTTAAAGATATTGGTATTTCTTTTTGAGAACATATATCCAGTAGATAATCTAGATCTTTCTTTCACAGACAATACAAAAGTTGGGTATTTAGGTTTAGTTTATTAGGATTCTGAATGCTTGTTGCTAAAAAAAAGAGTTGCGAATTTAGGATTAGTTTATTAGGATTCTCAATGCTTATAATTAAAGGATACATAAAATTATTCTTCGGTGATTAAAAAAAGGCATAGAAGTCAAAACAAGGAGTTGAAGAGGAAATTTATGTATATTAATTAAATATTTACAAATACAACCAATTAAAATTAAAAATTAATAATAAAATATTTTTAGCATAATAAGTGTTATTATTTTGAAAACATACTAGTTGGAATAATAATAGTAAATGGGGTGAGGAGATAAAATATTAGTAAATCTAGGCATTGCGAATCTATGAAATTGTAGTTTTGATTGAAAGAAAAAAACTTAACGGTGGAGTCCTCTTGGGTTAAAATGAAGCATGGAAAGAGGAGGCATATTGCATATGAGTTGATATTCCCCGAATGTAAATGTGGAAGGTATTTTGGGGTGACATAAATGGGTTATGTGAGTGGAGACAAAATGAATAGAATTAAGAAGAATGAAGAAAATGCCAAATATTGATTGCTAGAAAGAAGAATGAGGTTGTTTAGAAGGCAGCGAAGACAAATTTACAATCCGAAATGCTCATCCCTTTCGTCTTGATAACCAAAACGCACACACTAGACATTAAAAAGAATACAAGGAAATGAGGAGAGAGAGAGAGAGAGAAAGAGAAAAGTGAATGGTTGTCTTTTAGTTAATTGAAGATGGATAATGTAGTGGGGGGTTGGAAAGAATTTGGTCTCATTCCATTTTGCACACTGAATCCTTTCCTTCATTCCCTTCGTACCCATGTCATCTATCTATGTAAATATAAACACTAATGTCTCTGCGTTCTTCCTACTTCCTTGCCGTTCCAAACTTTCCTACGTGATTTCCTCATCATTTCATGTGATGTGAGTGAGAGACATTCATTTCATTCATTCATTCATTTATCCATTCATTCTTTCATTCATTCATTCATTCACAATTTCCGCTTTCAGTTTAAATAATAACAATAACAATTAATAAAAACAAAAATAAAACCCTACTGCTACCAAAATTTTTCTTAACATTATCTATACTAGTTTTCATTTTTTTGTTTTTTACAACCAAATCAGCCTCGAGAAAACTTGTGGAATCACACGTGCCAAACCTTAACAACCAACCAACCAACCAACCTCTGCAACTCCAAAACCAAAACCCATTCATAATCATTCCTCCGACACCACAATTCGCAACTTCCGTTCCCATTTCGTTTTGTACATTTTCCATTCCCCCAAATTTTCCTCTTTTTTTTTAGGGTTAAATAAACAGATAGAAAAAAGGGGAAAAAATGAAATAAAAAAAGAGAGTAGGAGTAGTAGCTGGATTTAGCTGGAAGACCTACTCCATCAAGAAGCGTTTCACAATCTTCACGCTTGGTTCCAACACCTGTCTCTCCCATACATCGGACCCATTGTTGGAACCTGACGTCAGCACCACTCGAAACGCTTCCGTAGCGTCGATCCTCCGTAGGTCCCACCCGGCGCGCTTCAACCGTTCGATCTTCTCCATCTGACGCTTCGCCAACTCACACGTGTTCTCCTTGATCGCCAGCACCGCTTCCTCGTACGCAAGCTCCCGCAGAGGATCCTGGGCCGGGCCCGCGGGGCCGGCCCAGGGTGGGTACTTATTAAAAAACCGGTCGAACTCGGGAACCCCAATGGCTTTCCTGAGACCGGACCCGGTTCGACGCGAGGCGTCCGGGTCGAAGAACTGAGCCAACTCGTCGACCATTCCCGAGTGAAGCATGTCGTCGACTCGGTCGCGCAAGTATTGTGATAGCACGGGGAAAGCTATGTCGACCCAGAGGAAGCAACACCTGTACCTCAACTCAGAGGATATAAGCCCCTCGTGGTGGTTGAAGACGTTGGAGTGAGGGTGGAAGTCTTGGACGAGAAGCGCGTGGACGAAGGAGTTGGAGCCCCCAACGACGATGGGGAGGCTATCGCGGCGGGTGATGTCGGCGATGAGGTGGGAGGCGCGACGGCGGAAGTCGGCGGGGGAGAACTCCGGGAGGGTGGGGTCGACATCGCCGAGGAGGTGGTGGGGGACGCCGCGGCGCTGGGCGAGGGGGATCTTGTTGGTGGTGATGTCGAGGCCGCGGTAGACTTGCATTTTGTCGGAGTTGATGATTTCGGAGAAGGGGAAGAGGGTGGCGAGGTCGATGGAGAGGCGGGACTTGCCGGAGCCGGTGGCGCCCATGATGACGACGACCTTGTCCTTGCGGCGGTGGAAGGAGGCGTCCATTCGAGGGGAGCGCTTTATGGGGTAGTGGCAGCGCTGGGGCTGGGGTTGCAGAATGGGAAGCCTCATTAGAGAAAGAAGAGGAAGTGAAATATTGTAATATTAATTAAAATAGGGAAAAATAAGGGAAGGGAAAGAAACAGAAAGGGTGTGGGTGTGGAATATTCAGAAATGGCATTGCGAAATGCGAAATGCGAAATGCCAAATTCAATTCCGCACTTAATCGTACTATTGCTGTTACTGTTACTGTTACAACTCTTCCTAGTTTTGTCGGGTGAAGGGAAGGAAGGAGAAGGCCTTTATTCTTGCATTTGCATTCCACACTTTCCCCCCTCACTTTCTCTCTCTCTCTCTCCTCTCCTCTCTCTCTTCTGTGTTCATTCTCAGAGATTGTTGAGATTGTTGAGAGTGAGTGGAGGGAGAAATATCCCACCCCCCTATTTAAAATAACTCCCAATCTCATGCTCATTCATACATACTAAAATAACTCATTTTAGTTTTTTTTTTTATATATATATTTTTCATTCACACTTTCAATAAATTCAAATTTTTAATTTTCATCCCTTTTGTTTATTCATTTTAGTCCAATTAAATTCTCAACACAAGTATGTAAAATGAGAACTGCGTTAAAAATGCAGATCTAAGCAATGAATAAAAGACTAATCTTTCGTAATATTTATTTTTATTTAAAAAAGTGACATCGATTAAAATTATTTTTTTCACGTGCACAAAAATTAAGAATCAAACTCTTGTTAAAGTATTTAATAAACAAAATCGTATGTTAATAGTCTCACACAATTTAAATTCATTCCCAAATATGATGTCCTTGAATGATAATGGAGGAGACTTTCAATGGTGATATGTTGAAAGAATGAACGGTGATAATTAAAAGGACATTCCAATGACATAGAAAAATGGTATATAATTCCTTTACATTTTTAAGAGAAATTCTTGTTTGAGTTTAATTGAATGCATTTGAGAAATTAAAAAAAAAAAAATAGTGTAAAAATATGGTGTGAAATTAAAAAAAAAAAAAAGATTTGTATAGATGATGTATAAAAATATCATTTTTTTTTCAAAAACTATTTATATTTGATAAAATATATTTAATTTTAATTTTAACATTATATTGAAAAAATAATTACCAACATTCTTATTTCAATCAAATCAATCACATATATTTATAAGTTTTTTATTCATTTCTATTATTTTTCTATTAAATGAAATAATTTCACTTTTCATTTTTCACCCAATTTCTCCTTCTAATTTCATTCCCACTTTTCCGTTTCCAAACCAACCAAAAGATTAAGTTGGAGGACTTTTATAAGATATTCCTCTCAAACAAGAATTTTTTGCTAAATAAATGTTTTCTACACGCAAATCCAAGATATCTAACGACTACGTTAATTTATCAAGTACTTATATTTAATGATTAATTATTTTCTAAACTCATATTAAATTAAGTAACATTTTAGACTATTTACGCAATTTCTGAAAAAGTAATTTTTTTTTCTTTTTCTTTAGACCAATATTTATCTTTTACGATAGACAAATATATTCAAATAAATATGCATGCTTTGGTAAGATTTACTTTGAATACATGTTGTTTTTAAAAAAATATCCATAAACGAAGTCAGAGATTGCTTATTAAATCTTCATTTTTTTTAAGAGGAGTCAAGTCCTACTATATATATCTACATGGAAATAAAGTCAATGTAATACATTAAATTTTTATTTATATACCAAAATAACAATAAAATAAGGTTTTAAGTGGCCAAAAAAGTTTAAAATTAAATAGATGGTGTCTATTAAAAAAGAAAATGTTTTTCATATATTTGTGCAGAATAAAAACTATTTATATATAATTAAGAAAAGAAAATCAACGCATTAAAAGATTTATGTTAAAATAAGGTGGTATAGTTTCTGAACTTTGGAGAGATGAATGATCTAAGTTTATCATTTTATTTTATGGATGATTACTTGTAAAATTTACCAAGTTTGTGACTTTTTCTGGCAATATAACATTACATTCATTGAATTAATAAGTATGAACACGAGTGGGGTAATTGTATTGTTTGACAACAAAGACAACAACATAACATCTTTAAATAGTGTGTGAAAATAAAATCAGCTTTCATAAGATTCTTTTCTTCAAGTTAATGTTACATGAAATTCCATTTTCTTTTAGTGAATGGTCAAAGAATTCACCACACCTACATCAAATGAATGTGACATATGCTTTGGGGGCATATGTAACATAAGGAAAATGGATTTGCTCACCCTTTTACGTGAAAAAATTACAATTATTCAATTATGTCTTTGTCTTCTCCATTAAATAGGCAAGGTCGTGTTAAATTTATGAATCCCTATCAATAGAGTAATACATATAACATTTCCATGTCTTTTCACTTAAAGGAACAATAATGGAGCTTCATTCTTTTAATTCGGATCACTTGGGAAAATAATAACATAACTGAATTAATAACATATACATTCAAGGAGTTTTTTTAGAAAAATATTAGTCATATAATTTATTCCTAATACATGTTATGGATTTTTCATTTAATTTCAATTAAAAAACGTATCAAATTAATCTTTATATTAATTTAGTCCCGATTAATTCACCACTATTAAAAAAAAATTACAGGAAATTTATTTCCTACAAATTTTTATAGAAAATTTGCTGAAAATATGATTAAACAGTGATACTTGATGAAATAGAATAAAAATATAGATGAATATTGAATAAAAAATTAAGACCAGTAAAAAAATTGTATAGGGTTAAAAGTGAATTTTGGAAAAAAAAAATGAAGATTATAAATTTAGTTTTCTAAAAAGAACTTTTGTACTTATTATGTCACTACAATTGATAGCGTGACAAATTATATGATTTTTATTTCTTGAATCACCAAAATTATTAATAAGAAAAAAAATATAAGAATTAAGATCAATCAATTTTTTATTTTAAAAAAATTATAAAAATTTATAAATTATAAACATATTTAACAACAGTTATTATCCCAAGTTTTGTCACAGTTACGTCTTTCATCATATTATACTAACATTATTATTACTGACTTTATATTTTAATTATTTTATTATTATGATCATATATTTATTGTGATTATAATAGCAAATGTGATTGTAGTTAGATGGCAAAATAGATGAATCTAATCCGTTTAATCGGTCTATCTAAAAATAAGTTAAAAAAATTAAATTAAATTATTTTATAAAATTAATTTAAATAGACAAATTTAGTTAAAAAATAAAATATTTTAATGAATTAATTTAAAATTTAATTGAATATTAATTTTGTAAATATCATAGAAATAAAATTTATAAAAATAAATTAGCACTAATAATAGATACATATTTATATATATTTTTTAAAACAATAAAGTCTTAAAAAATATACACAAATATTCTTCCATTGATTTTAAAGAAAAAAAAAATTACATATCTCATTCATAACAACACAACATTGAGAAACTATAAATCCACTCATTGATCTGGTTAGAGTGTTTAAAAACTATTTTAGAAGTCATTGTCACAAAACAACTAAGCTATTTCATTAATTTTATTTATAATTATTTTTTACATATATTATTACTTTGCATTTTTTCAATTATATATATAGTTTAATATGTAAAAAAAAACTAACAAATATGACAATTATATATGTAAAATATTCTTTCATAAATAAAGTAAGTCAATGACACAGTAATATGAATAATAATAAAGAAAGAAGAGGACAACAGTTTAAATTTAAATTCTATTATTTTTATTTTTTTATACATTTTTATATTTAATTTTGTAATCCTTAATTACATTTCGATATATGAGTATCGCGGGTAGTCTTCCGTTAACAATACATTCAGTTACACAGTACACAAGTTTTATAGAGTCACTTCAATATACTGGACTGTGATAATTTAATAATAAAATAACAATCTATATAAATTAAATTAATTTATTAGTCTCAATTATTTAATCATTATTTAATATTTATTGAAATTATAATATTATCATAGCATATCATTATTAGTAATATGTTGACACAGAACATTTTATGTGTAAGTTTCATATGATAGATAAGTATGAAACTTACACTGTTTTAATCCTGAAAGATACTTCTGTTTTTAATCTATAATATAGTTGTCCCATTTAATACACACTGGGATATAAATAGTTTTTCTTCATTGTCGTAAAAAAAAATCATTTTTTTATATTATATATTTAATAATTATGATAATTTTTTCTCACATAAATTTTTTTATTTTCAATTAATGATATTTACATTAATAATCTAATAATATATTTGTAACTATTTTAACTACAAGTTAATGCTGAAAATGTATTTATTAAACGTTAGTATGAAAAATATCTAATTTTTTTTAAGATACTAAAATATAAATTAATCTCTAAGATACTAAACAATTATTTAATGTTATTTATTAATACATTTGTCTGGTGGTTAAAAAATGTTTTTAAATATACTAGGAAAAGATATTATAATAATTTATCCCTTGTTTAAGAAACATTTTTAAAAATATATCTCTTTTAAAATCTCTCATAATTAAAAGTATACAATTATAATAATTTTTATACACATAAATAATAATTTTATAATCATTAAAAGATACTATTACCCTAGACAACATTATAAAAAAAATGTGTTTTTTAAGACCATATTTGACTTTTTAGGGTTTTTCTTCAATCATAAGTTTTGATATTTTTACTTTGCTGTCTGGTGATCTGATTGTAACAACATAGACTCTCCATCAACTTGTAGTATCAGAGTTTGAAAATTTGGCGATGAACACTAGCTTTTACCATTAGGGTTAATGTCTTAAAAATTTTGAGAAGCCTTTATTTGTAAAAAGAAGTATATACTTCGAAATAATGCAATTAATATTTTGTATTCTTCAAAACTAACACCTGACAGAACCCTTTTACTATGTTCCAGTGCATTGGCAAGCTAAAGAAAGAGTGGATGAGATAAATGAGAAGGAAAAGAAAAGAGAAATGAAAAACTTGTCTTAATGAAGAGTATGCAAAATGAGTATAGCATGTAGAGGAGAGAAGAAGAAGAGAGATAATAGGAAGTAATTGAAGACAGTATATGAGGTATGTGGGAGGCGATGCCATGATGGTCTGCCCCTAAGTATTGTATTGTGAAGGGCACTGGGGGATATGGTCCACTTTGGTCGCTTATGTGAAGGGCAGAAAGGCATGGCTTGTGCTTTGGCTTAACCTTCTCATTGGTGGCAAGAAGAGTGGTGTTGGTTTGTGTCTATATATATATATATATAAAGAGAAACAATTGTAGTTTTCACTACTCTCAATTTTCAAGGTCTCGTGTGCTTGACTGCTATAGCTAGATTATGCAGCATGCATGCCTTGGTCTTGCAGTTTCTGACAGCAGGCGTGGCTTTCTAATCCCCAATTTCATTCATAAATTATCTTCCTTTCTCCTTAATGCATATGCTATCAGTTTGACGTGTAATAATATTCTCATGTTATCACACTATCTACTTTAAAAATGTCTATTCTGTTAGGCCATCCATTCCTCCTTCTTATAAAATATCATCATCTACTATATATAAAATAAAAACACTAAACTAAATCAATCATAAATTTAATATATTTCATCCTTTTAAATATTATTTATCACAATTATATATATATATATATATATATATATTATAATAATATATAGTTTTTTTTGTATAACTTGTTTTTTTTCATTGTTTTAATATATTTTAATTTTTTCTCTTAACAATTTTTCCTCTCTTTTTTTCTTTTATAATTTATACTTTACTTTATTATATATTTTTAACTGATAATAAATTATATTTTAATTTTTTTCATTTTAAAAAAAAATTATAAAAATTTATGTATGATCTAATAATTAAAAAATAATAATAATAATATATATATACAATAAATTATTATTAATATATGAGATTTTTTTAATAATAAAAATTAAAATTTAATTTTCATGATATAAAAATTTTAAATAAATAAGCAATATAATATAATTCTTTAAAAATATTATATCCCATGTTATATTATTTTTCTTTAACGCATTATTATTTATTTGATTTATAATTAAAAAAAATTGTTATTATAGTATTATAACTAACAATTTATATATTTTTTTAAAAAAATTTATATAATCAAACTTATAAAAGGTAATATATATATATATATATATATAAATTTATTAAGAAATATTTTTTTTATAAATTTTTTAAAAATTAATAGAAATTATTTTTAAAATAAATTTATAAATAAATAAATTCGTAGAAAATTTTGTATAAACAAATTAATGAGAATTATTTTTATAAATAAATTTATGAAAATTTTATAAAAATAAATTTAAAAAAAATTAAAAAAAAATCTGTGAAAAAATTAACTAAATAATTCTTTTTTTAAATCTATAAAATATATTTTATAGATAAATAAACTTATTATATATATAATTGAAATTAATTTAAGTATTAAGTTTAAATTTATTAAAAAATATAGCTTAATAAAAATAAAAATGATTACATTTCTTTAATATACAATGCGTCTTTGTGTTTATATAAAAATTACATTTCTGGGAGAAGAAGATTACGTGATTTAGTTGTATTTTGATTCAGTAGAGTAATATTTTAAATTAATTTTGTACTACTCCTTAAGGTATGGAAGAAGTTAAATTTGAATTCTTGTAATTATTTCAATTTTCAAATAATTTTTGTTGAAAAAAAAATAATTTTCTTAATTTCTATTGTTAAAATAGTTTGGTATTACTAATAATTTTTAAGATAAATGATTAGTCATTTGTTTTCATATATATATATATATATATATATATATATATATATATATATATATTCAACCACCATCTTTAAATGATTTTCACATATCTTAAATCAAATGTGTCCAAAATGTTTACTACCATTGTTATCTTTCTGGAACTGACCTAAGAAGACTTTTATACTTGACTTAAAAGAATGTCTACAGACTAATTTTGTTATTTATTTAAAGAAAATCATTTATAATTTTATTTTATTTAAAAGTCACTTCATTTTGAAAAGTCTAATTTACATTTTTAAAATTACACTCCCTTCTTCTTCACATATTATATCTTACATTGTAATTCATTTTAATGTGGAATGTCTCTTTAAATTTATTTTTCTGTCTCTCATTATTCTAAGTAATTAGTTATTTTAGGTCTCATTTATAAACTTTAAATTTTGAAAATAGAATTAAAATTATAAAATTAAGTTTCAAAACGAATTATATAAATCTTCAAAACATAATTTCATCTTTAAGTTTTAAATTCGGTAATACCATATTTAAATTTAATTACTAATTATCTAAAAGGTTGCATAAAAAAAATTAAATAGGGAGACTCCATAAACAATGCAAACTGTTAAAAGAGAGAGAGAGAGAGGGTATTTCCATTTTATTAAAAAAAAAACACTTATTTACAATCTTCCCATTCGAATCTTCAATAAAAATCTAATTTCGTTAATTTTACAATTTATTTTTTAAACTAACTGTAAGAGGAAAAATATCGTAAACACTTTTATAGCCAATTATCTAAGTATGCAACTTATTGAGATTTTTTTTTTTTTTTTCATTTACATGCAAACTTTAAGAATTTAAGCTCAGTCATAAGCATTCTGATATACTTTACTAGCTTCACACTGGAGATTTGTGGGGATTGATATGTTTTGTGTTTTTTTTTATTATTATTTATAGGTTAATGAAGGGTGGGTGCCCTACATCCTCTTTCTTAATGAATTTAGGTTGCTGATAAAGAAAAATAAAACTAAGGGTAGTAGGGGAAATTTAGATAGAAAGATGTGTGCTACTTTGAAACACGACAGACAAACTATTACTGATATTATGTATAAGGTACAACCATGAAGCAATATTAAGGGCAAATGGTGTTATTTTTTTCGACATGTCAATGTAGATTAGAATGCCATGCGAATGGACTTGGATGGAGGTGATACCACATAGAATTCATATAATATTTTGGACAAGACTCTTAGAATTATTAGAACTTTATGTTTTTGGATGTATTAATGAAACTTATCTTATACATCAAATGTTGTGTTGCTAGACTTTATATATGTTTAGTGTTGAATAAGTGTGTTTTTAGTGTTAGACAATTTCATACATGGTTCGTGTTATTCAAACTATCTATGTTTATGCAGAAAAATATTATGTTAAGTGTTGGATAATTTCATATTTAGGATGGCATTTATCATATTCAATAGAAACCCTTTTAAAATTAGGATTTTTATACAAAAAAAAATAAAGAAAATCTTAAATTATGTAAAGTTAATACACGTAAGGGTCAAACTTAAAATCATTGAATATGATAGAAACACTCTTTCACTAAATGTTCTCTAAACTCATATAAAAAATAATAATTCCTTTTTTATCTGTCAGTTTCTTTTTTTTCACATTTTTTATGGATAAACAAATTCCGTCACAAATACTTTGACAAGCAATGTTACGATGAAAATTTATTATTGTAAGTTTCATCTCAATATATTTTTGTTCTGGTAGCGATGAAAGTACTTTCATAATTCATTACTTTTATTCATATAAAATTAATAAAATTTATATAACACATACTAATATAATAACAGATAAAAGAAGATGATGATTAAATCAATAATCTTTTGTGAAGAAAATATAAGGAAATTTATTACTTTATTTTATGGCATTCATCTGCATGTGACCTTTCGCGCATGTTAATAAATAGTCAAATGATATGAGCCAAAACAAGAAAAAGTCCATATCTTGTCTTCGGGGTGGATATAATGTTTTATGCTATTTTAAATAATAAAAATGATTCAAATATATAATATAATGTATATTTTTTCAGACTTCACCATTTTTTGTTCTCATAGCTCTTAAAATATTCTTTGGATTATGATTTTTATTTATATACTTGATGTTTTATAAAATGAGTAGTGTGGAAATAGTTGATGAAATGAAAATTGATTGATTTGTGTTGAAGTGAGTTGGTGAATTTAATAATAGAAAAAAGGATTGAGATGCATAATAGAAAATGAATAGTGTGGCCGACTGAAGGAAAAAGGAGTATAGTTTGTGAAAGATTAGATAGCTAACTGCCCAGAAGAGATTGATGTGACGAACGCAAAGTGATGTGAAATGATATGATAGTAGCAACTAATAATTGCCATCTTCACCACTCCATCGCTTTGTAACAAAAACCTCTGATAACTCTCATTTTTTATATCCACTTCACACCTAAGCTTTTCCATGTTGGGGCCCTTGACATAATTCGGATCGATCAAAGGATCTGTATATTAATCCTACAGGCCCACCCTTTCTCCATTTTAAATCTTTATGGGCCCCCATTATCTCAATCTTCTTAAGTAAAAATCATCCATTTTTCACCAATTCACTCACAAACACTCCACTAATCCTACCAACCTTAACTTCTCCATTACCTTTATTCTCTCCCAACTCAATCATTAAATACATACCTTTCCTTTGCTTTCATTTTTCCTAACTTCCTCTCTTTTTTTTTAACCTTTTTAAATAATTTATACATAAAATCCTTTTAATTCATTTCTTATTTTAAAAATATCATCTTCAATCGTTTGAACATTACTTTTCAGGATTACTAAAAGACTTGTAAAAAATAAACGTTTCTTAATTTAAAGCTGGAAAGCGAGCACTAAGTCAACAAAGATTTGTTAGATTTCAACAATTAACAAATTCTCGTCCAAGATATGGCTAAAGAGAAAATTAAGTTAGTCAAGCTAAAGATAGTGATTGTGATTTGTGGATGTTAAAAGTTGAATATAATCATGTGTGCAATCATTACGAGGATTTAAATTACTTTATTGGAAGTTGAAATTTTATTTTTATGCAATTCTTTTTTTAAATGAACCGAACATTTTAATAGTTTTGGTATATATTTTATTTTTATTTTTAACTAGATAAAGTTTATAAAAATGTTATTTTTTTTTTGAAAAATAAAATTTTATAATAATTGGTAAAAATATTTTCACCTTTTGTTATTGAAATTAAAAATTATACTCACATTACTTTTTCAAAGCTCTAAAATATTCTCTGAAGGGAAGATGACAAAAGTGATAAAATCTGCTCTGGTCATCGAAGAAGACTAACTATAGATTTGAGTGAAGTGTTTCTAATCACATGTATTGACGAATGCACGATGAAAAAGATGAAAAAAATAATTTAAATTAAAAAGGTTTGAATGCCGTTATGCTTTACGATGTTTGGCTAAGACCAGATTAATAAAAGCTTTTAAGCCTAATCAACGCCTAAACGTGAACTTTTAATGCTTATCTACTTATCAGCTAATCATATTTTCTTTACACGTTATTCTTCAATTAATGTCCTTTCACGATTAAAATGATTTTATTCAAATTTTATCAATTCATCCATTGATTTTTTTTTTTTTAAATTCATAACACTACGCAAAATCAGGCGAAGTTATATATATATATATATATATATATATATACACACACAAATAAATACAAGTAAAGTTCAATTCAATATTTTTTACATGAAAAATATGATTACATAAGATATGAAACTAAAATTCTCTTTCTAAAACACAAAATTACCTGTCAATCATCAATTTAAATAAAAACAAGGACTTTCATAAATTTTTTAAAGACCATATTAATTGTCTTCTAATAAACTATTAAACTAAAATAAATCATGTAACTTAGTAAATTATCGTTTATTTATGGTGATCGTAATGAAGTTTATTTCTCCAAAATTTAAATAGTGTATTTGAATTAGCGTACTTAGAAACTAAAATTATACCAAATAATGAAATAATAAAATAATAAAAATAAATCTACCAAATAATGAAATAATGAAATAATAAAAATAAAAATAAAGAGAGTTCAGAAAAACTATAATGGAAAAAATAATACTATTTATGTGTTTTAATGTAAAAAATGCAAATATTGTAAGTCATATTTAATTATAAAATTGATATAAAGGAAAAATTAATAAAATAATTTGATTACAATGTAAAATTATAAAAAATATTTAGAAAATAAACAAAGCTTAAATATTTTTCTGAAATAAATAAAAATATTAATATTTCTATAATAAAAACTATAAAAAGTAAAAAAAAATTATAAAAATAAGATAAATAAATTTTAAATACCTTTATATCTACGTATAAACACCAAATATATTTTTTTAAATTATATATGCATCAATTAAAAAATTTGCCCCATAATTATACCATGGCCATTTATATATAATTTTACAGTCCATCGTGTTTACATTTCTGAAAAAATAATATTGATATATTAGAAAATGACTTAGTTTTACGTTATTTTTAATACTAAAATGTGAAATTTTGTTTATATCATTTAAGGTTAAATATTTTATTTTATCATTAATTTAGTGTTATTTTTTTATATTTTAAAATAATTCAATATTAATTTTTTATTATTTTTTAAAAGTTATGTTTATCATAATATACTATATTTATGTTAATATGACTGACCTATTACAAAAAGAAAACATAATATAGGTATATTTATTATATATCCCATGAATATTATTTTAATAATTATATATATTTTTTATTAATATTATTAAATTATTTTTAAAAATTATGTTTATGACAATGGTTATATATGACTGACATAAAAAGAAAACACAAGACAAGAGATATAATTATTTTATATTAAAAGAAAGTATTTAGCAAATGATTTAATATTTAGAATGATGATGATGATGATGGGTTTTTGTGTACTAAGAGGAATTGTTTGAAAAGTGTTAATAATGGGTTGATGGATGGACGTTTACCAAATTAAATTTTGCAGCTTTTTCTTTGATGGAGTGAGGCATGCATTGATTGATTGATTCATTCTCCTCTGTTGCAAATAAGGAAAATTTTTGCTGAGTCTGGTTTCAAAGTACAAAAGTTAATTGTTAAATCTTTTTCATTTTCATTTTTGTAATGGCCCTACCCTAATCCTCATCATTAGAGTTGACTGATTTGATGCTACAAACTGTAATATCGTTGGACCCATGCTTCACAGATTTAAATCATCAAATTAGGAAGAATGGAATGTAGAAAATAAGGATGAAAAATAGAGGAAGAAGAAGAAGAAACTATGCTCTTTTCTTCCTGTCACATCCCTAAACCCTAAACCATTATGAAAGTTAGAAAAAGAAAAAGAAGAGAAATTGTTAGGAGTTAAGTGTGAGTAATTAGTTGTAGTAAAGATGATTTGAGGGAGTAATGAAGTTGATGATTAGATAAGAATGAATGAGGTGATTAAAGTGAAATGAGGGTAATAAATGTGATTTATTGGTGAATTGATTCATGTTGAAACATATTTAATGGATGTTGCTGCGGACATAAACCTCGTCGGCCCAATAACCCAATAAGTAGCATTAAAGAAGATAGTTCAGAGTGGATTAAAGAATATTATTGCCCACAAAATCAAAACCATTATTCAACAAATCATAATTAATGAATAAACAACCTTATGAGTTGGTCACCCGACGTACGGCAAAGTGGCTCATTAAGTCAGTATGTCAGAAGTATTTTTCGAATAATATCCCTACTCAATAACTTATTGATCCTAATAATAACACCACGTAATCATAAAAAGGGTTAAATACTTTTTTTAAAAAATATAAATTTTATTTTTTTAACTTTTAAAACTTATATGACTTTAATATTTTTACATTACATGGTTTTTTACTTTAATAAAATTAATAAAATATTAAATATATATTTAATCATTATTTATATTCAAATATAATATTTATAATTATCGATTAGTTATTCTATTTTCAGTTATGCAGTTATAAAATTCAGAATTTTGTAACGGAATTTTATAAATACCACATATATTTTAAGTTTTAAGATTATTAAAATTTATTGTGTTTTTCATTATATTATATTATCAGAGTTAGGGTTTTGAAAACAGTTTAGAATCAGAATCAGGTATTTAAAAAAATTATCTGAAATAACGAAGGTTACTTACACTTTTAAATCAGGTTTCTTAGATAAATTTATCTATTATACTTTTAAAATAGGTAAGTAGAAAAATTGATCTGAACTAATGATTAAAGGTTAATTACATTTTTTACACTTCTACTTCATTGAAGAGTTTTTCAATTTTTACATTATATTTAATATTTAATAATAATTTTTTATTTTAATAAAATTAATAAATATTAAATATATATTTAACCATTATCTATATTCAAATATAATATTTATTATTATAAAATTAATAACAAAATTATAATTATATATTTTTAAATGTTTGAAGATTAAATTGATTCTTTAAAAATATAAAGATTAAAAATATTTTTCAAGATAAATATAATAGAAAAAAACATAATTAACTCATAAAAATGATCAACTTTTATGATTACTTCGAATTTCTCATTCTATATTACTAACTAGATTTTCTCTAAAGTCTATTAAGAAAAATTTGATTATTTTTTACCGTTAGATTAAATTTGTTTCTAAGACTACTTTTGACTATTTTAAATTTAACTCCCAACTCTATACTAATTTTTATATCATAACTTTTAAAATAATAGTATCTTCAAGAGCGAGACTCACTTCATGTATTCGCTACGAAATATATGTTTCTAAAAATATTAAAGTGAAAAAATAAATATAAAATTCAATGTAATTGAAAGAATTTTCAATGACAATACAAAATATAAAAGTTATAACAAATTAAATATGTTTGAATTATTTCAATTTTTAGAAAATCTTATTATAAAAAGTATCAAACTTTATGGTAAATGTCAGAAATAAGATAATTTTATCTTAAAAATAAAAAATATGATTTAAAGTTCTAAATTTTATCTTTTATTTATTTATTTATTTTTAATGACGATAAATACTGATTATTAACTTCTCAATATCACATTTTTACTTTTTAACGTTTTATTAATTAATTATCAGTTATTTATCAGTATTTATTTATTTATTAATTAATCATCAAAGTTTATTGTTGTTTAATTCTTATGTATTTAATTAATGTATACGTATACCTTACGGGATTTCTTACTTTGAATAAATTCTTATATAAACATTTATAGAATACATATCTAAAATTAATTTTTACCAAATAAAAAATAATTAAAAAAAATCATAAATATGTATTAAGAAAATTAATAAGAAAATAACTTATACATTAATTAATTATAATTTTTTAAAAATTATTTTAGTTTTATAAAGAAATTATTCAAACATATTTTTATGGAAAAGACATTTTTTTTAGTGAAAAGTACTAGAATTTTGTAGTCAACGCTGATTAAAAAAAAAAAAAAACGTTTTCTTGCCCCATCGCACTGAGCAAACGATCATGGAGATGTCCGAGGTACTCCGATTCCGATCACCGAGCTTGTCCCTCTTCCCACGTACAGCCATCTCTTCCACAGAACATCCACCCAATCATTTGATACCCATTTCACCAAAATTAACTTCAAACACGCTTTCGGTGACAACAGCGAAGAAAAAAACAAGCATCGAAGGTGTGAGCGAAGAGTTGATTGCCTTAGCCTCTCTGAACCTTGACTTCGCACCCTCGCGGAGACGGGTCCGTGCAGCTTTCACTGAGGTGCAGCAGCAGCTGGACCATTTCTTGTTCAATGTTAGTTCTCACTCTTCAATTTATCATAATCTTTGCAATATGGCTTTAGTTGCTGCGGTTTCATCTTTCAGATTTTTGCCTTGTTAAAAAATCACTCATTCATTTTGATGTTGCAATCTCTTCACCTGTTTGTCTCGGGTTGGCAAACTAGACTGCTCCTGCCGGGATCAGAACTGAGGAGGTAAGCCTTTTCTGCTTTTGGCAATGACTATCTATGGGGGCATGCTTTATTTTGTTAGCTTGGTGAAAAATATGATCATTTTGGTTGTCTGTTGATTAGTGGTACGAAAGGAATTCCAGGGGATTGGAAATTTTCTGCAAAAGCTGGATGCCTGAATCTGGTGTTCCACTCAAGGCTGCTTTGTGTTTCTGTCATGGATATGGCAGCACTTGCACTTTTTTCTTTGAAGGTTTGTCATAATTAAATGTCTTTTTACTCTCATTTTTGAAAACTTGTAGTCTATGATGTCATCGTAAATAATACTTTAAGTTGTAGTCTTTAATTGAGGCAAATGATGTATTATGATCCATGTAACTCACCTCATCTAGTAGGATAAGTGAGTAAAACTTTTGTTGTTCTTGTAAACTTGTAATATAGTTGAGTGTTTGTTTTACTTACAGAATTGGTCCTGTTAAATATTATGAGTTTTGCATTCAGCCCTTTAAATAGACAAAACAAACAAAAGATTTAGAGATTGTATTGTATTGGGAAGAAAAATATTCACCAGGACTAAATTACAAATTATTAAAAATAGGAAACCATATAGAAAAATCATGTTGTCTAGAGTGGTCAAAAATATAATTGATCAGCCTAATTTCATTTCAAGAAGTAGCTAAGTTGGCCTTTGTGTATGTTGTGTTATCAATTATTATCAAAGCTAGAAACTTGCCAAATGTAACAGGGGGAGTATTTTAATTTTTATTCAGGTATTGCCAAAAGAATAGCTGCTTCTGGGTATGGTGTTTTTGCTATGGACTATCCAGGTTTTGGTCTATCTGAAGGATTACACGGTTATATACCAGATTTTGATGATTTGGTTGATGATGTTATAGAACATTATGCAAAAATCAAATGTAAGACTTTTTGGCATTCATAATGTCATATGATCATTGTTGTAAATTTGTAATCTTTCATATATGGGAAAATACATCCTTTACATTTCAATTGACAGCTAGGCCTGAGGTGAGAGGGTTGCCTCGATATATGCTGGGGCAGTCAATGGGTGGAGCAATTGCTCTTAAGGTTCATTTGAAGGAACCAAACACTTGGGATGGAGTAATCCTTGTTGCACCAATGTGTAAAGTAAGCCCATTCCTCTGTATTGCAGTTGATGTCACTGACTTCATTATTATAATTTTCATTTTCCATTTCGTCCTATAGTTTGAGAGCGCAGAACTGTTCTATTCTCATCTTACCTTTGACATCTCTAAGGTTCAATTTCGTTTTTCTGAAGGCTAAATCTTTACCCTCAAAAATATATATTGTGATAATAAGCATATCCATCACCCTCCAATGTGTGACGAATAACTCCTAATTCAATAGGCACTTTCAATATTTGAAACATAAGAAAAATGTAGTTTGTATCACAGAATTTTATGATCCAATTTTGAGTGGATCTAATTTTAAAGTCTGTTTTCCTTATCATTTATTTATGTTTGTGATTATTTTATGAAACCATCCATCATTTGAAGAATAGCCTTTCTTGGTAATATTAGAATATGTATCAGAAAACCCTGATTTATACTTGTTTTGGTGCCAAGATCGCAGAGGACATGCTACCATCAACTGCAGTTTTGAGGGTATTAAGTATTTTGTCTAAAGTGATGCCAAAGGCAAAACTGTTCCCACACAAAGATCTATCTGCGCTGACTTTCCGAGAACCTGGCAAGAGAAAAGTGGTTGGTAATTTTGTCAATCCCTAATTCTTCCATGCTTACAAATTGAAATGATCGACCGGAATCTTTCTATACCCGCCTTTTGTAACTTGTCTTACATATACTAAATGTTTGAGGTCACGAATACTAATGATTTCTCCTTTATAAATTATAATCTATAACGTCCTGTTTAGAGAATGCCATTTAACTTGTCCATTTGTCACAAGTTTCTTCTGCAACATCTGCAGGATCACTGACTCAACCACATATATATTTCTTCTGTTAAAGTGTGACATGCACCCTTGCCTAAATTCTTATATAGTGGTTTCAAGTGCATGACTGAAAGTGCTTTGAAGCATGAATTGATCCACAGTATCTTCTATCATTGAGTTGTTGTGAACTTAGAAAAAATTGGATGCAAAACTAGTCCCTGAAATTTTGCACTCTATACAAACTAATTGTAGGAGTTGATTATTTCCTTTATAGGCTGGTTACAATGTTATTTCTTATGATGATCCAACAAGATTGAAAACTGGCATGGAGCTTCTAAGTGCCACTCAAGAAATCGAGTCACGATTACATAAGGTTAGTTTTTGCTTTTGCTCCCTTCTGTAGTTCTATTACATGTTTTGAAGAACCAAATGTCGATTTCTGACGTGGTTATCTGTGCCTTTTGCATGCAATAATTATCATATAAAATTGAAAATATTTATATCTATTGAGAGTGATGCAGGTTTCAGCTCCATTATTGATTCTTCATGGAGCAGCAGATAAGGTGACAGATCCATTAGTGAGCCAATTTCTTTATGAGAAAGCTTCTAGCAAGGATAAGACACTAAAGATCTATGAAGGAGGTTACCACGGCATTTTGGAAGGGGAACCTGATGACAGAATTTTTGCTGTCCATAATGACATTATCTCATGGCTTGATTTTAGGTGCTCACTTGAATGAGGTTTATACTTCATATTTTAGTGTTGGCCTCACCAACATATTTTTTATCTTAGAGTATTGAACAAACACCCTTCACAAAAGTCACAGGAATGACACCTTCATTGCCTCTTATTATAGTAATTATATACGTGTCAATTTAGCTTTCTGCCTTATCAGAGGTTCATTTATGAGTTTAATCTTATAATTCGCTTATTGGCTTTTCAAACCAGTTGTGACTTGTGAGGCTTGACCAGTAGTATTATTTATAATTTTAATTTTTTGTATAAAAAAATTCTTTACGTGATTAAAAAAATCATAAAAAGTAACTTATCTCTATAATGAAGAAAACTATCATTTGAAACTATTATTTGATCATAGTTTTACTTGCTTAAAATTTATTATTAGATTTCATACAGAAAATAAAATATAAATTTACAAAAGACCTTTTTCATTTTTCATGGCACGCACTTTTAATAACTTCACAAGGCATACCTTTTTTATTTTCAATCAACTGCAATTACCAGTTCACAACACGAAGAAAATTTGGCAGTTCCTTTTATCCGTTTAGAATTCATGTCTCGATTAATCTCAACCTCTTATCTCACATTTGATCGAATTGTTAAAATATTAACTATTCTGTGTGAAAAAAGAATAAATAAATTTTAGACGACTATCTAAGCACAATTTTTGTTAATTATTTTAAAGGTAAAGAAGGAAAATATATATTTTATCATAATATTTTTTATAATTTTTTAATTTATAAATTAATATTTATTTAAAGAAAAAAAAGATATTCTTTCTCGTTAGATTGTTCAATTTATTTTCTTATCATGAAATAAATAAACTAAATTACGCGAGACACGTAAAAGATTTTTTTTTTTAAATAAATATGTACTGAAAAAAAAAATATAAAATGTATTATGACCTAATACAAAATTCATGTGGATGGACAGTAAAAAAAATTGTTTGTGCAAATTAACATTTGTGAATTATTAATGATAACATTCAAATAATACACCATTTGTAAAGAAAATAAAAGGTTGGATGAGACGAGAATACATATGTAAGAAGCGGAGACACATTTCTTGTTGCCTTTGGTCTCACTCTTGCAAGCGCAGTTTCATCTAAGAAACAAGCACCATGTCACTTCTTAACCAGCTCTTTAACAGAGGCGTTTTTGGCACTCGATGGTGATTTCCCATTGCTTCTAAGATTTATTTTTTTCTGATTCTCATTACAATACTCGATTCTTTAGGTTTTGGGTGTTTATGTGTTACCGGATTTTAGGTTTCTCAATCCAGTCTCGGTCATTTTTTTCTATCATATGGCTGCTCATATTATAATTGAAGTGTTAATTGTGTGAATTCAATTTCAGTTTGACTCTTTAGGATCTGTTTACTTTCTTGAAACATGCAAGATATTGAGTATCCAATGTGTATAGCTAGATTTTGGGTTGTTGGGGAAAGTGAGCTATTCTGATGAAAGAGCACGGATCCTTGGTAGATGGATCGTTTCTATGACTGTCCTTGGTGTGATTGTGATTATTCAGAAGGTTGCTTTGAACGTGGATTTTAATGAATGTTCTATAGGTTGTTCTCTGAACTATCTATCTAATGCGAAGTACACTAGTGAACATGCTGCTTTTCGTTCTTTTTCATCTTGTAGCAAAACATGCCTGAACCTGGCAATTTCACGCATTAAGCTGCTACAGAACAAAAGAGACATGCAACTGAAACAAATGTGCAAGGAGATAAGCCAATTCTTGCAGGCTGGCCAAGAGGCAATTGCTAGAATTCGGGTAATCCTTCAAGGCTTGGTTAATAGCTGCTAGTTTCTGGATCTTTTCTCCGTGTTGTGACATGCTGTTTGTAAAATGTATTGATTTAAATAGGTGGAGCATATCATACGAGAACAAAATATATGGGCTGCCTATGAAATATTGGAGTTGTTCTGTGAATTTGTTCTTGCACGTGTACCTATAATTGAGAACCAGAGGTAAGTCCTCGGGTCATATTAGTACTTATTGGCACATCGCATACTGTCATACTGTGTATTATCTCAATGGTTAACGGGCATGAAGTTCAGTAAACGAACAAATCAGATTGCGTTTTTTATGCTATTTTCCAAAAATGTGAAATGGATCGATCTTTCTGGATCGTTCTGCTTCACTAAATTTGTTCTTGCACGTGTACCTATAATTGAGAACCATAGGTAAGTCCTCGGGTCATATTAGTACTTATTGATTGGCACATCACATACTGTCATACTGTGTATTATCTCCATGGTTAACGGGCATGAAGTTCAGTAAACGAACAAATCAGATTGCGTTTTTGATGCTATTTTCCAAAAATGTGAAATGGATCGATCTTTCTGGATCTTTCTGCTTCACTAAATTTTACTAGTGACTATGCTTTTCTCAATGCGTGAGAAAACAGAAACAGGGAAACTCTGTGTACAATATTGGCAGTTTTTTGGAGAAGGTAACAGTCAAAAACATATTAGATAACCTCTCTTGTCATTTGAAACTTAAGTATTTGTAATTACATCGTTTCTAAATCTTCAAGGGAATTCAAAGGGGGTAAAATATATATTTTCTGAACCTAGTATGAGAATCTTATGATTCACAATTTGAATCACATGACTTGACTTTGATATGACTTGGCTATTTGCATAAAGAGATGAAGCATGGATGTTCTTATAAATTATGATACATGGATGAATCAATGCAATTCCATATATCCGGTACAAAAGAAAAGTAAAGGAGCAATACTAAACACATCCCATTTGATTATTCAGATATTTAGTTTCATTCTGCTAAAACAGGGGGTTTCACAATGTCACTCATTCTATCTATGGTATTTGGCTGTATCATTGCTGTTTTAAGTCTTATAAAATATAGGCTTCAAACGCTCAGTTATAACTCATGATTCTGTTGAATGAGACTTTTGGTCTTTTTCTACTTTAAAATTATTATATTGAGCACTATTCATTATATATATGATGTATTTCAAGTTATTCTTTGTTATGTCGCCAAATTTTACAATTTCATACAGTTTATGAATCAATCAAACAAAATAAGAACAAAAGCATATTTCACTAGGTGAGGTTGGCTACTTGGATTACAAAATTTCATTTGGCACAGTTTAAGATGAAGTTTTTAGAATATTGTTTACCATGAAATCCCTCCTAACAATTTTCTCCGATGTCCTTCTTGGTCTTCCTCTCTCACTTTTGTTTTTCAGTGACTTTTGTTATTCTACTCTCTTCACTTGTACGATTTATGAAGCATGATTAAAAAATTAGCATAACAATTTGCAATATGAATTGTGATTCAATGACCTTGTTTCTGAACTTAAATGGGGTAAAATGTGTCGTTTAAACTTGGTTCACCAAAATTGTTTTTTACATAACTTTAGGGAGGAATAGTGTAATTTCTCTATATTTTTATAACTTTTTTATATTTGTATCTGTGTTCTTTGTGTATATTGACCCTGTCCATACTGAAATATTTGATGTTTGAACTTTGAAAGTATAGTTGTTACTTCAAGTTTATTTCAGAAAACTATTAGCAACTAAATAAATAATTGATGATAAAGACTTTTATTGATCGCCCATGCATTGAGTATTTTAGTTCTCTTTCACTTACAGCTGGTATTTTTATACATCACTTAGTATACAGAATATTCATTTTCATAACTGAATGGAGTTTTCAAACAGTTGCCCATTTTCTTATACAGTTTTTACAGCAAAATATTCTTTACTCAAACTTAAAGCCTTCCTTCTCCACATGATAGGGAGTGCCCCTCGGAATTGCGAGAAGCCATTGCAAGTATAATTTTTGCTGCTCCTAGATGTTCTGATGTACCAGACTTATTGCACATTAAGAACTTGTTTACCACTAAATATGGGAAAGAATTTGTCTCTGCAGTATCTGAACTTCGTCCTGATTCAGGCGTGAACCGCACGGTGAATTATCTTTGAATGTAGCTTCTGGATAGAAAACTGTTACAGCTTCTAAACAATTGCACACTTATCATTATCCATCTGTTCTTTTGATATGATTATTTCAGATCATTGAAAAGCTCTCAGTTACTGCTCCATCTGGAGAGTTAAAACTCAAGGTCTTGAAGGAGATTGCAGAAGAATACAATATAGCATGGGATTCTTCTAAAACTGAGGCTGAATTTAGGAAAAATCATGAAGATCTTCTGGTAATTTTATCAGTGGATGCTTGTTTCTTCCTTCATTATTTTACATTAAAAATATTATCTACTATTATATTCATGTTATATCGCATTGACAGTAGATAGCATCTGTATAACTAATAAGTTCTACTTGTCTAACTATAATGGTCTACTATCATCTTGATCCTTGACACTGACCCCAGAAATTACTGAAAATTTAATCCAAAGCTCAGGGTATGTGATAGATCATGAGCATTGGGAAGTGACTGTAGCTGTTGAGGGTATTTGTCTTGAATCTTCTCACATATCTTCTGTAAATGTCATAGATATTCGACAAAGCTTTCAAACATGTTAATGTGTCTATTTTATTCCATGTTCCTGGACTTTTCAAATGTAGCTTGTTTAATGGGGAGTTTGGTGATTTCCTTCTCATAGACATGATTCAGGGCTAAAATTGTTTGCAGGGAGCGTCCATTTATTATTAGTGGTAGTAATAATTTCAGTTATTATTTAGTCAACTGGTTCTCACTGCTTAGCTCTGTTGTCAATCAATGTGGTTCTATGGCGCCTTAGAGTTCCTTTGATATATTTCTGAGTTAAATATACACGTTTATCTTAGAACTCGACATTGAGAAGCTTGTTCTGGACAAGGGCAATCTAAATCTTGAATTCACTGACCTACGTGTTATACTTTATACATTTCAATCGAGTGTTGTGAACTAATATTCCCAGATTTTTGAAGCCATTATACTTTGTTGTCTACTTTTATTCTGTGGTGTAAGGAATTTGCCCTGTTTTCTTAATTTTTATCATGATTTTCTCGTGTTAATTGTAGGGAGGAGCAAAGCAAGTTAGTGCTGGAATTACGCTTTCTCATACACCCAGCAGGAATGGTTCTAACAGTTCACCATCTTGTACTACGGAACCTTCTATCAAGTCTGTGCATGATAAACAAGAATGTAAACTACTTGAAGTTCCCTGCCCTTCTAAGAATAATACTTCATTGAATATTAATGAAATTGAACAGTCACACAAAAATAACGATGTTCCTGCTGGAGATGCTAAAATTGAGACAAGATTTCAATCTTCTGATGTACTGGAGAAGGCGCGTGCTGCCATTGCTTCTGCAGATCGAGCATCTGCAGCTGCTCGTGCTGCAGCTGGACTGGTCCAGAGTAATTTTGGATCATTGAAGCTGGAAGGTAAATAAATCTTCACAGTGCTCAAAATGGATGAACTATTCCTTCCCAAGATCTTAATAATGGAAAAAAAAGACATTAGGAACTAAATGCCAAAGGAGAAAATTATGTTCTTTGTTGCGGAGGTGACAGCTTCATGCAGTAATTCTAAGTAATAAGAATTGTGCTGTATGCATTGTACATTCGATATTTCATACATGTATATCATTGTTACGGAACGAAATACTGAACAGTGTGAACTTTTCTAATCTGGCCTGGTTCTTGCCACTTCAGATCGTAGTGTATCATGAATTGAAAGATGATGTTTCCAAGTAATTTAAAACATCAGTTTTCTCACATAGGAAATAATTGTGTGCATTTTTTAAATCGTTATACTTATCATCTCATGCTTGTTTTATTGCAGTCATGATATAAGTTTTGTAGTTGTGATATCATCTATTGGTTAGGTGCTGTACCCTGTTCAACCTGACATGTGCAAGTGTGGTAGCTTCATGTGCGATTACATTTGACGGTAAAGATTTTTTATTGACAATCATAGTTTATCATCAGTAATTTTTGGAATATGTATTGGACAAAATGGGCAGTCCGGCCTGGCTTAAATTTCATATTGTCTGTAATTTTTAGGTCCAGTTGGTCCTATCTTGGGCCATTTTGGCTCACTTAAAATAATAAAAAATAATTTTTAGTTAAAAATTAAAAATTGAAATATGTATTCTTAAAATTTAAGTTATGTGAATAAAATTAATTTAATTTTTATATTAAAGATTTAATATAAAAATTATAATATATGTATGTAATATTAAAAGAACATTATTTTTTTTTACCTATAATAAGGTTTAAGTTTATTTAGATTTTTTTATTTAGTGGGTTAAGCTAAAATTATCCGGCAATTAGACTTCAATTATTATTTTGTCTAGTCCAGTTTAAGTTGTGGGATTTTCTGATCATATTCATTTTATCGCTTCTGTGTTTGTTTTAGTTATAGTCAGAGGGTTATTTGACGGGTCACTTATAACCTAGCCCAATAATAGAGCAAACTTAAAAGATTGTAAGATAAGCCCAAACCGTCGTCTTCAATCATTCAGGGAACTGAATAAACCAGGGCCTAGTCTGAATGCAAATTGGAAAAACAAAATATCAAGTTAACCATTCCTGTCTCTTTTAGAAATTGACTTGAAAATATAGTAAGAAGACTATATAACAATACAAAACAGTTTACAATGTTATACAAAACATATTTTGTTAACTTCTACAATAATTATTTTAAAAATCTTATTAACTGTAGTTGGTAGTTTGTGATTGGATGATAGCATAAAATTGTTTTACACTAATTTGACCACTAAATTCTAAATATCATGTATTAAAAAGAAGCACTCCCACAAATATTTCTTAATAGAAAAGTAACTGAACTAGAGGAACTTGAGCAAAAAGAAGAAAAAGTTATTATAATTAATATATTGGAGATATTTGAATATTTTAAAAAGAAGAGAGACAGGCACATAGACTGATGCAGTATTTGAATGGGGGGAGCATGATTGGTTATAAGGGCACCAAAAGAGGTGGTGGCAGGGCACACACCAAGTGAGTCAGAAGAACCAAAACATTCTTGTTGGCACTCCCGAACAAGAACACGATGACCTAAATGCACTCTCACTCACTCACTCTACACAATCTAGTGACCACACATATAGGCAGGCTAAAGAGTGAACCCTCACGCCGTACCCTAAGGCCCCTAGGTTTCACATAAGAAGAGCCCTATGCCCTAGACCTTTACAAGCTACATCTACATCATCTCATTTCACACTCTCACCACCCTTCACTCCTTTTTTGTATTTTGTATTGTATTGCAATATATACACACTCAGCGCACAATCACCCTTCTCAACCCCACCCCTCTCTCATGCAACTCCATTCTACTCTGATTCACAAAAGACACACAGTACCTATGCATGAAACTTCAGCAAACAGTTCTGTGATAGACACACTAACCGTACATTTATTCACTAGTGTGATCAGAAAGAGAGAGAAAGTGCGTGTTTGTGTGTGACAAAGATGTAACGTAGGTTTGCAGGAGAAATAATAAGGACATAAGTGAACAAGACCGGAGTAGTAAAGAAAATTTGGTGGAGTGGGTGGGGATGCTATGCCATGACTGACCTTCCTGTAGCTGCCAAGAACAAATGCTAAAGGGGCCTCCCAACCCCAACATAACACTTTTTTATAACAATTCTATGCACATTCATATCTTTTCATTCATTTATGTTGCATCCGTGGTCCCTTTCTACTTTTTCATATATACGTATATATACCTAAATTTTTTTTTATTGCGTCAGGTATATTTCTCACTCTTATTATCTACACTACACTTCGGCTAATCCACTGTACATGTCCACAACAGATAAGATAATAGGATTTACATACTACAAAATACAACTTAAAAGTAATTAACTAGAAATATATTTCAAGAGTTTTTTTTTTTTTCAAAATTACATTATGTCATAATTCATTATATATATATATAATTTAATATTTTGATATGAGTACAACAATTATACATATTAAATTTATATAAATTCGACATTAATAATTATATAAATTGCTTGTCATATTGTGTAGAGTGAGATTACATTATTATAAGAGAAATTTTTTGTAAAATTATTCTATTTAATAAATTTTTTAAAATATTAACATTCAATTATATGCAGTTGAATATTTTGATGATTAGGTACATAAAATAAGGTTTGTTTCGTTATTATTTATTTATAATTTTAAAAAGCATATTTTACTTGAATTTGAATTATTTAATAAATCAAGTAGCTTTTAAATTTTATAAAAAAGTTGAGAATTTGATCAATTCAAATAAATAAATAAATAAATATATATATATATATATATCATTTAAGTAAGATAGTTAAATTTTAATATATAAAATAATTATAGGATAACTAACTCAATCCAAAGTTAATTTTAAAATAACTTGATTTCTCTCTATCATAAACTAGTTAATTTTTATACATAACGGTATAATAGGTAACAATTGACCAGTTAGAAAATTAAGTTAGAATTTCAAAGACCTAAAAATATTTATAACAATTGAAGATTCTTGAACAAAAATGAAATAATATTGTTATGAATTTTACTATGTATTTATTTTAGTTAATAAGAAGATATATTATTATCGAATGATAATAGATAGATTGATGAAATGTTACTTTTTGTCAATTAGATATCCATGAAGAAATTGATGCTTTATATAAAGGACATACTGGAACTCTACAATGTACTTTCCATAATTTTTTTCTAACATAGATCCATTCACTTTTAAGTTTTAGGAGACTTTGCACAATACTAAGAACCAAATCAACATCAAATTTAGCTTATCATCTTCAAATAAATGATCAATATGAAAGATCAATCCAATCACGATGAGAATATGTATAATGAATTAATCAAAGAGTTGGAATAAAGTTTTGATTTTAGTAAAATTTATCTAGAACAATAGTTATCATAATAATATTAATATACTCTCGTATAAAACATTTTACTAAAGAAAGTGTAATATAAGACTCACTATTTTGATATTAGGGTGAGTTTATTGGTACTTAAAATGGTATATTAGATCACAAAAAAATATTAGACATATCAATCAATCATATATAAATAAGAGAAAACAATCATTAGTTTGTAGTTGGGATCATGTTTTCGAGTCCCACTTACCATAGATATATGGAGCATTAATAGGATGAGAAAGTTGACTTCTAAATTTATCAAATTATATCTAATATATTTATTAACACCTTTAGTAAATTTGTATCATATATTTAATATGTATTATTTTAAAAAAAGAAGTATAATCAATCTTAATTACATTATGAAACTGAAACTTAATATAACTTATATCATAAAGGACTTATCTTTTAAAATCGAATTAAGTAATTAAAAAGTAAAATTATTTTATTAAAGTGGTCTAAAATATTAGGGTAGAGATATTACCTGGGAGTTGGAAGAATATTTTTTCTTCCTTAAATAAATTTTTTAGAATAAATTTTTTTTTATTTAAAAATTTAACAAAAAATGAGAATTATATTTTAAATTACAAAATAATTAAATTTTTAAGAGTTATAAATAGAAAATACAATCAATTTATTTTTCATTTTTCTTATTTTTATTTAGACTTAATTAGTTCCTTTCTTTTTCTTTATCTTGCTCTTGTACTTTCAAACTCATAGCTAATTTAAAATAAAATAAAATTTACAAGTGAGACCTTTGTTTGGAAAATGTTTTTATTTGAAGTTATATATATAGAGAAAGAAAGAGGTTGAATAT
>BDMB01000018.1:2289371-2334809 GCA_016859785.1 Macrotyloma uniflorum
AATATATATATATATATATATATATATATATATATATAATCTTCTTACGTTCCAACTATATGACATTAAACTCTCTTTTTTTTTTTCATTTACTGTGGATAAATATAGTTAGAATTATTAATCAATAATTGAAGTATGGAATTATATATATGATAGGTTCAAAGCTAATAAGTCTTGTGTGCATAGGAAGTTGGATTTAATAAGACATTTATTGTGCATGATAGATAATTGAGTGAAATATTGATAATAGAAAAAGCATTTATTATATTAGAGTTAAAAGTTAAAAAAGAGAGTTGGGATGAAAAGAAGAAGGAAGTTAAAAAGTGTTAGGACCCCTCAATAGTCAATTTCTAAATCAGGGCCTGCATGCATGGATGGTAGTATCTATCGATGAGGATGGAGATGAAGATGAAGATGAGGACGAGGGAGAGGATTCAACTCAATCGGGTGATGTATACACTTCACCCAAAGAAAGAAGTCACATTGATTTTGCTGAATTGAAGGGTCCTTTTCGTCTTGAACTTCGTTTAAACGCCCACATGTTTCCATCGCTCGCTTTCTTCTCTCATTCTTTTTTCTTATGCCTTTCTCTGCATGCAATTCCTATTCCTATACAACCTCTTCTTTTCTCTTTTACACCATCCTTTCTTCTCCCTTTACCTACTCCAATTATATTCAAATAACCTTCCATTACACTACCATTATTTCTAATATAAACAAAACATTTTCAATATGCATGCATGCATGCTCTCATTCTGCTATGTCAATAATTATTGCTTTCCATCTTTCCAAGTTCTCCATCTGAGTGTTTCTGTTGCCTGCAAACTAGGTGTATTAGGTTAGAACAAGCCCTTTTATTACTGTCATTTTCTTTATATACATGTATTTTTCATTTTACTTGAATTAAATAAATTATTGTCAATGATAAAATTGTATCTTAAACTATTTAATACAATTGCTTACTGATTTTCATACCAGTTGTTTCATAAAACTTATTACTGCCATATAGTGTTAGAATTACTGCAGGTTTGAAAACTCAGTTAAAAAATTACTGCAGGTTTGAAAGCATTTTCTCAGAAAATATTGTCATTTAGAATTATGCAGTAGATATTTTGCACACATTTGTATCGTTTTCATAAAAAAAGATAAAAATTAACATGCACACACATCATGTTTAATAGAAAAATGACGTGCAAGTAACCTTGAGCAATCAGACCTAAACAAATTAATAAACCGTACAGTGACCGTACAATTATTGTCGTAGAGTACAAATGGGGTCATGTAATATTTTCAGAATTCTGCATTTAGGCATTACTAGTTCTATTCAAATAATTTAAGGAGACTTTTATTTAATTTAAATATTTCTTTTAAATCAGCAAATAAAATAAATAAACATAAACAGGTACAAGAAGTCAGAGAAAATTACAAATAAGTACATATAAACCTTTCACTGAATTTACATTTCATACCCCTAAACAAATACAAACTATAAACTGCTATAAACCAGCAATTGAAAAAAATATTGCAGCTATACCTAACATACATGTCCATATTGAAACATAATATAGCTGCTCCAAATTATATACTGATTTTTTCTTCTTCAAACAACCAAATACTCAGATGCAATACTAAATTATTTTTTTCACTATTGAAATAATGAATCAACTAACAAATAGTTATTTTAGTATATAAATAATTTTGAGTTGAAAATTTTGGATATGTAAATGTATTAATATTTAGATTTTTTTATCATTTATAAAAAAAATTATTTAGCTAAAAACAATTTTCTTCTGTAGAAAAAAAAGTATAAATTTAAAGCCTCATTTTTTTATTACCACTTTTTAGGTCATAAATAAGTTATTCATTGTTAAAATATTTTATTTTTGTCCCTAATATTTATTTTCTTAAATTTCATCCTAAATAAAATTTATATTTTTTTTTTTTCAAAAGTCACTCATCTAAATCATTTTGGGATATAATTATTAGGTACTGTTCAAAATTATTAGGTACAAAAACAAAATCTTGTAATTTATTAAAGAAAAACATATTTAAATCTATATTTTAAGTATATTTAATGCTAAAAACAACAATATCTGAAAGTAGGAATATTGAAAATTGGCAAAACGATTGAGGATTTAACTTAAATTTATGAAAATATTTAACACTTTATTAGGTAACTATATCATTGCAAATATTAATGCACTAACTATATTTTGTAAGAAAAAAAAATTGACTTTCACCGATAATGAGTTTTTTTTTTTTTCGACCATTTTTTCCATATGCAATAATATTCAAACATTTTAGTTTTGAGTTTTCGTGTTTTTTTTTTCATAGTTTTCTAAAATTAATATATTTCCTGTCAATTGAAGAAATTCATCAAATAAACTTTTTTCATCTTATTTCATTAAGTTTCACTAAAGTGGTCTATGATATTTTTGAAAACTTTATGATTGAAGAAATTCACTAAAATTATCTATAGCTAATTTTTTTGAATAAATAATCATTTAATTAATTTTTATTGAATAAATAGTTAATTAAATTGATTATTTGTGTATATTTAAATTTGTAAATGAATCTGATAAAAATTATCAAATAAATATTTATTTAAATTTTTATCCAAACTAATGATAAATAATAAAACGTCTTGACCTACACTGAACAGAGAGAACCATATTTCAAAAGTAAATCAAACTAAACTACCAATGAGAACTGGAAGATATACAGTGGGGCAGCATAAGCTTCTGTCTCTCTCCACTATTCTATATGCAACATCTACCTGTGTGTGTATACATATCTTTTAGTTCTCACAACAAAGAATTGTTGCTTATGAACTTTCAATTAAATTCTAACTTTATTCTTCTGTAGTTTATTTGACGCACGACAAAATTCTAGTAATAAACAAAACTGTCTTCTGTTTGAAATTATCATTTTAGAAGTTCTGAATCTATCTAGATTTTTTTTTTTAAGTTATGTAAATTCAGCCCGTGTTTGATGAGTTTTTTTAAGTATAGTGAGACTCAGTTTTAAATTTATGATATGCAAACTATTCAAATTTCAGATACTAACTCAACCACAGTAACTTAATATTAATCTTTTTTATAATATTAATGGAACGGATATAAAAGCTTTATTAGTGAATAAGTTTCATAGGAAAACTTCAATGATTATTTTTAGTGAATTTTTTCTTTCTAATCACATTTTTCATTCACAATATTTTAATATTCTAATTATATCTGATTTTATTTAAAGAGTTAAATACCACTGGTAATAATCACATATTGTTTTAATTTGGAAAAAGTAAACGAGAAATCGCCTTTTATTTTCTTTTGAGCATTTTGAGCTCTCAATTCTGGCTCGCCTTATATGAGTTTCATTAGGTATTTATTGTGATTCCAAAAATTAACCTTTCACGCATCAGTGTTAACAAAAAATCGTGATATAGCATCCATCAATTTACCAAAATTGTCATACAAATCCATAACAATAAACATATATATATATATATATATATATATATATTGCAATTCCCGAAATGCAGTCAGTTTCTTAAAAATACTGAACAGTTCATTAGACAGAATTGCATAACCTAATTTGCAGAGCGCGAATAGAAATACAGATCAGTTCACTACAGCGCACAAATGGCGTACCCTAATTTGTTGACAAGAATTAAACCCTAATTTCTTGAAATTATTGCAAGAAAGAAAATAGCTTCATATATAGTAGGTAGTATATTAATTCCAACAACCACTAGTACACTCTGAATAATATAAATAAATAAGATGTGTGAGCATATTTAATTTGCACGGCAGAAGATAGATAAAACAATGATGCTAAGTTTCAGTGGGGCAACGTGAGTGCAATAAGACTGAACAGTTGGAAAACGTAGTCATAGTCATAGTAATAGTGATAGTCATAGTGTGGTAAAATGAAGTACAATGTTTGGACCAGATGATATGATATGAGAGAGAGAAGTAAGATTCAGAGTGTTGATGATGAGATGAAGCATGCAATGCAATGCAATGGAAGGGGCAAGGAGAGGTCCCAGGGTATAGAGGTTGAATCATTTATGAGTTACTCGCATTGCATGCATGCCTCTGTGTCTGCATGTTTTTATCTTCTTGGCCTTCCGACAACTGAAGACAGTGTTGTGATGAGTGAGTGTGTTCATGAAGTGAAACTCCGTGATATAAGCAAGGGAAAAAGGATCATGCGTAGGGGCTTCATGGTTCTCCTTTTTCTGTTTTGGGAAAGTTGGTTCCATACCAATATGGTCCACCATTGCAATTTTGCGAGGTACGTACACATATACGTGTTGCGATGTGCTGCATCTGCATGCATCGACCATTGGAACTCTGCTACTATTATTGCCTGCATGCACATCAATGCAATGGAAAGTGTCTTCTCTTCTCAGACAGACACACTGTTTGCTGTGCCATCTATCCATGCATGCCCGGCCCAACCTTCTACTCCTACAACATTTGCCAAGTGTCATTGCTTACTCTCATCTTCTTTCAATGTTCAATCACAAACACACAACACAAACTTCTTCTTTCACTTCCTTAATTCGTTACATGATTAAATATTCTTCACTACAAATTTAACAGTCTCCTCTAAACAAAAACAATATATATATATACACACACTAGCACATGAGTTCATCTTCATTTTCCAGTAATTAAATTCAATGCGGGAATCAACCCAAAAATAAAGTAAAAACTGATCTGTGTAGTAGCCTGATTAGCATTAAGCTATCCAACCGACAACTTTATTTTTCCTTGTTTAGGAAGAACCGACAACTTTTTTTTTGGAAGAAGAACCCAAGGTTGTTGCAGTTTTACAATTGTCTAAGAAAAATGAGAAATGGTGCTGTTAAAACGACAAAACTTGATACAGTATCGTATGCAGTAATGATATTGTTCTTTAACAATATTTAAAGTTTTATGTGGGTAAATTATATCATAAAAAATTTTGTTATGGAATTTTTCATCTTGACAATAGGCACTCTCTTCCTGCAAGAAACTGTAGGTTAATGGTATATATAGTGAAATATGTCTTGTTTTAAAAATGTAACTAAAGTTAGATGTTAAATAAAATAGTTTAGTAGTTTATAATAGTTGAAGAAAAAAAATTGGAACACCAAATATAATTATCCTTTTTATGATAATCATAAATTCTACTTTTTCGTTACAACGAAGCATAATTCAAAGACATACCCCAGTAATAGGTTCTTTCGGTCCTTGGTTTAGACAGAGAGATTAGAGGGAGAGAGAGTGAGGGAAAGAGAATGATTTAACTTTTTTTTTTTGTTTTTAAATTAATTCTCAGATACATTGGATCGGACGCAATATTATAAGATGTTACACAATGTGCTGTAGTAGTCTTTCAGTAGTTCATACCATGCCCTCTGATATGTGCTTGCTGTGGAGGCTGATGAAATTTTCCACGATATGAAAGGAACGTCTCATAAGATTTTATAACAATATATATTGTGGCACTTTGATCGATAGCGTTTCAGATATAACAATGAAACAATAATTAACAAAAACTATATTTCTTTTACAGTTTAATGCTTTGCATACCCATCAAGTATCAACTGGCTAAAAAAAAAAACTGGTTCAACATTCAAACACTTTCAACAGTTCTGGATTGATTTGCATGAACACCTAAAATTGATATATTATTTTATCCATCCAATTGTTATCATGGCAACAAAATGTTATAAAAGAGAATTTTCAAAGAAAAACAAGAAAAATTAAAACAAAACAAATACAATTTTTGAAAATAGTAAAAATTACAATATAAAATTAGATAGTAAGCATACACCATTAGAGTCGGTAAGGATCTAATTTCAATTGGTTTTTAGTTTCTAAGTAATATTGAGAACTCTGAGCTAACTAAAATTGATTCAATAAAAAAATGTAAAGATTCCATAGATATATATTAGAGTTTAGTTTTTATATCTTGTCGATATAAATTTTTTTATTTTTCAGTTGTTTAAAGTAAATATTAATTATAAAAATTAACAAATTTATTATAGAAAGTGACAATCTTTACGAAATACATAGTTTTTCTAATTTTTTTACGCAATTCACTATTGATATCAAATCACTATAATCAATCTAATGGGAGAAGATTTTAGTTTTAGTAATACTGTGTTAAAGATTCTAAGTTCTAGTCTAGTTACTGTCGCATGTAAGAAAAATATGAACAATCAAGTCATTGAGGTATTGAAAATTGCAATATACGTTCAATTACATAAAATAGAAACCAAATTAATCGAAATCTAAATTCATTCCATTCAAGCAAAGCTATACCACCTCGAGAAAGCAAAATCCCAAACATATATTATAACATCTTTTTCATCAAGCAAATTGCAGAAACCACCCCTAACCCTCTCAGTATCGGTTTCATTTCCTAGTGCATTCACCTTCAACTAAAAGCTGAAGGAACGTGTATTGAGTTTTCTGTGATGAACTTTTCTGTATATTCAGTAACATCTCCCTTCTAGTTTGGTATTTAACTGTTGAATAATGAACTAAGTTTTCCCATGCCTATATGATGTATTCAATTTCCTTTTTGTAGACATGCAATAATACTTTATTCTGGTTGCCAACTGATGTTCCAAGCAGCTATGTATATAGCACCACTGTATCGTACACTAGGTATCCAAGATACCTGTGAATTTAAGATTTCCCTCGTAACAAATGCCTCATTCCTTTGAGTATAAAGAAGAAATTGTAATTTAGTGAATAGATGAATATAGTTTAACCTATTTTTACATCCCCAAATTAGAAACTCGTCCCCAAAACCAAAAATGACAACTGTGTGTGACGTACTTCTCACTTCTGTGTTTCGAAAGCATTCTTCTTAAAAGACTTTGTTGAGATTAAATACCTAAAATCCACTAAAATAAGATAAATTTTGAGTGATTTGATGCAAACAACATGAAAGCATATCCGAGAAGGTTTTCAAAATCTTCTGGATAGAACCAAGTCAGTTCAAGTTTCATCAGCTAGAATCAATACCCTACAGATTAAAAAGAATAAATATGCTTTGGGAGATTAAATAAAAAGTTCTTGTTTCTTTCTCATGATCAGAGACAAGGACTAGTTAGTGCTACATTAACGAAGGAGATAATTAACACAGCGAGAGAAAGCATGGTGTTAGTGACAGAAAAATTTACTGTCAAAGCTGCTATAAAAGGGATATGGATCTGCATTATTATTATTATTTTGGGGTGGGGCTGCTGGGTGGGGGTTACAAAACAAGCATCTCCATGATTTTTAATTATCCTCAACTTCTTGAACATTAATTGGAAACAACTAAAAAGAGAGTGCAGTTTCCCCTTCTTTATAAAGATGGAGAAAGATCATTGAAGTAGTCGAAGAAGATGAAGAACTGGGATAAGAATTAATTCACACTAAAGCCATTCAGCATCTTTAAACATTCTCACATTTATGTAATGTACGGTCAGTGGGTGAATCTGAGTCAACCGAGTCTTTTGTTCATCAACTTTTCCTGCGCCTTTTCTTTTTCTTTTTCCTTTTCTTTTCCATTATTTTTCTTTGAATATAGTTACGGAGTATTTATACACAATGTTTCAGAAATTAATTAATTTAAAAAAATTATTAAAAATTACGGTATTAATGTATTAAAAATTATGGTAAAAATATACTACCAATTACACTTGATTATAATTTTTTTATTCTTTATTTTAGTCAATATCAAAATACATTTGTTAAAACTCTTCTCTCTTGGTTTCTTTTCTGCAGGTAAGATATATGGGCCTGCAATACTGTCTTTCTCATGCCGTTTCAGTATTGAGCAGCATAACATGCAACTTTTTTAGTGTAGTTCTGGCCCTATATATCACCAAGATCCACAGCACATTAATGCTCTTCTCTCTCTCTCCCTCTCTCTCTGATCCCGAGAGGCATTAAAGTTTGAAGAGTACATTAGACTGACTAGGATCATTACAGGGGGAAAAATAAATAAAAGGGCATGGAGAGATGAAAAGGAAAATCAATATGTATAAAGTGAGTTGAGATAGAAATTTTTTGTAACGGAGGAATGTATATACTATGTTAGCTTTCTGCTAAAGGCACATATAAAATATAGAGAATGTGTGTGATAACTATGAAGAAACGATGTTTGGATTCTCTGTTGAAAAGGGAATGTGGTATAACGAAGGTAGTTTTACTGGGGATCAGTGTTTCAGCATCAAAGAAAAAATTTGATCTCTCGTACCCTCTTTTATCAGTGTGTGAATATCTTTTGTCAAAGACTATAGATTATGAGTATGGCAATTTGATAATGTCTTTTATCAGTGTACTGTTTGTTTGTGCAAAAACAAAAGTACTCAGATGAAAAAGTAGGGGGACCCGGAGAGACTCAGTGACTTGTTAGCCAAAGCCTGTATTTATAGTGTACGACTTCCCATTTTTCCTTTTCGGTTCTTCTTTGTGTTTTTGTGAGGTTTCTAAACATTTTCTAAAATTAAATTGTTAGAAATCTCTTCTAGTTTAAAGTTAAAGATCAATTTTTAAAATATACTAAGTAATTGTAAACTGAGTTAATTAAATTAAATTTAAAATTTATTTTCTAATATAAATTATTAGATTTATATCATTTTTCTTTCTTTATTGATGAGTGGATTAGGATAGTATAATTAGAAAAAGCTGACTCCTTGTTATGATTCTAATTTCAAATGAATTTGCAAAATAAATAAAAATAAATTAAGAACGTATCCTAATTCAACTCAATTAGAGGCGCTAACCAAATTCTACTTATTCTTAAATATAGAAAAATACATGTTCGGGTGCAAGGGTAAGAAAGAAGCCTTCCATTTAAACATAAATGATTTATATTTTTATGAAAAAAAATGATGAAAAATAAAGTAAAAACAAAATTAAGGTCTCAACACTTTATATTCATTTCTTTCTTTATTTTTGTACAATCAAACCTAACAAACTTTTTGTATTTCTTTTCACTTGTTTTTCTCTTTACTCGTTCTCTCTTTTAAAAAATTAAAGGTTAAGTTTTTTAATCGACTAAGTTCATTTATATGATTATCTGGTGATCTAAATCTATTGTAAATGCAGACAACTCTTCTCTTTTGGTGATCATGTGTTATTTCATAAACTTAGTTTTCTCCAATTTGTCAATTTATCTTCAATTTTTGTACTAATTATAATGGTCTAAAAATAGATTCAATTCTGTATAGTTGAGTTCAATGTGCTTAGTGTGTCTCAAACCCTTGATTCAATTAGATCTAATAAAAATTAATTTTATATTAAATTAAAAAAAAAATAATACACTGAATTTTACAATTTTTCTTTCAAGGTGAAAACATCAAGAGATCAGATATTCCACTTTAAAAACAATTTTAACCAAGATCAGTTCTTTTTAAAAGAAAAAAAAATCATTTTTAAACACTGGCCACACACTTAAAAGCTAGGGATAAATATGTTTCAAATCAATTAGCCAAGAAACTTTTTGAAAACGAGGTTAGCAGCTTAATTGGCATTGAGACGACATGGAGTGTTCTTTATGGATGTCAACTAGCTTTATTTTTTTGTTAACATCAATGCGAATCCATGGATCTCCTTTTCTATACAATGAAAGTTCTTCAAGTTGAAATATAGAAATGATTTTCAATAAGAAATAACATAGCTCTTAAATCACAATTTTTTCCTTTGGTATCCTTCAATGTAAATAATTAAATAGTGATGTTGTTTTTGTTTTTGAAGGTGTACTGTTATACTAATGAGTTGTGTATAGTTTTTCTTTTGTTTGTTTATAGAAAAATCTGCACAGAATTTGTGCTGTAGTAGACTACGAGACTAACACTACTCTTTCTTCTCTTATAATTAAAGGTTGACCCCACGAAGGGAAGTACTAGGGAAAAAGCAAGATGTATCTAAAAAAAACATTTGAGATTGAGATGTCAATCACTGCTCTTAGACACTGTTGATGTTTCTCTTGTGCTTAAAAGGTGAATGTAAAAAATGGGCCCAAGCTGTAACTCTATTAATTAACAAAGTAACATATATCTGAGTTGAATGCCAAGTGGTGGCGCGACATCTTGCATGGATCGATACTCTCGCTTCAACCAACCTACCTTATCAATGAATCTCATCTCATCTCAACATCGATTACATGTATGCCATGCTAACTTATTAGCCACCTAGGTCTTCCTATAGCTCCTTCCTCTCATCTCTCTCACTAGATTTGCTTACCAACACCAACACCAACACCAACACAAACACCAATACCAATCTCAATTAATTTGTCTCTATCTTTTTGTCCTTTTGCTCCTAAGTACCTACCTAATTAATACCTAATAGCTACGATTATGTAATCCATCTCAACCTTCAGGTTTTTGCACTTTTAAGCAAACCTGGAACCCTAATATCTGTCCCCACATTCATGCATGCCCATGGCTTGCCCAAAAATGGATTTGGTCTATAATTCAAGCCTATGCATCTTAGGCCGCCTGAAATGTCTCAGTAATCTTTGGGTTCTATCTAATCACTTCATCAGCTACCTAGCTATATATAACAGAGCCACCTCAGTGTAGTGTAGGCATATAAGGTTATTAGCTAAAGCTACCTAACTACCTATTATGCTACTCCTGCTTCTAATTTCAATTAATTAATGTCTCTCAACATGCATAAACAAAACTAGTAAACAGCTTTCTAATTATTTGTGAGGTTGGAGACCCGAACCTCAATGATCTGGTCAAGTATTGAAACTGAGTCTGATAATTACTTTTGGATCAGGCAGAAGTAACTAGTCTGACCCTCTCAAGTACAAAAGCGATTAGAGTTTTGCTTTAATTTTATTCAGCTCAGATGCACTCTCTGCGGAAAAAATTTATCAATAATCACAGTTTTTCTTTTTTTTAAGACACAACCATGTTTTGATGTCTGTTACCGGATTTAGCAATTAATCCTATAACCAAGAGAAATAACAAAAAAACACGTTATATATAACTCAGTTGTATAGAGAAATATAAATAACTTATAGTAGAATGTTTAGGTAACACGTATTAATCATACTAACATATATATTCTACATACTATAAAACCCTAATATTCTAAAAAATCATATATATATATATATATATAATTATTTATTATTTTATTTTCACCATAAAAATAATTGATTATTTTTATTATAAAAATAGTCCAAACACATTATAAACAAAACTAAATTCTTCGTGAACCTAGCTCCAAATAGATGGACCTACATGTATATTTTGGTACACATGCCCCATTCAATTCTATATTTTTAATACTATTATACAGTATTAAATTATTATTATTATTATTTTGTTTTAACTTTATTCGAACAACCTTTTTTTTAAGGATCCTATAAGATATCATGACTCCAAATAAAGTAAAGTATATTCATTGCTTCCAAAATCTCATAAAAAGCAAGATATTAGAGATACATAGTAGGCACCCCTCCTCCCCCCCACACAAACTAGTTGAACATATCACCACGTTTGATCATATCTTTTTTAATTATTGAAAATGAGTTTAATTATTTGTGGTTCATTTTAATGTATTGCTAAACTACTTTTTTTATTCATAAATGTTGAATTAATGAAACTCAATTTAAACATCATTTCGTTTAAATAAATTAGAGAAATATATGTAACTTCTTTTTCATAAATCAATCCTAAATTCTAAGCACTCAGATTCATTTACATTCATAACCTTCGTAGCAAATTTTATTATAACCATTCACTAACACCACCTTCTTCATCTATAATTTCCGATGTCCCACTTGCCATCATCCCATGCCACTAAATTCGTATCACATCAGCCAAAATTGCTATTGCCGTTGGATCTACAATGAACACTATCAACACTGTCACTAACCATCACCTTTCCTTTTCATGCACACCATTTTTACCATCCTCATAAAAAAACTTATTAACGGTTTAATAAATTAGCCCTTGTTAATATAACTTTTATCCAATAAAAATTAAGGACTAGTAGAAGCCAGAAAATAAAATTATTATTATTTTTTAAGGGTACTTTTCTTATAATTATATATCCTATGCTTAAAGGAAACCTAACCTATAAAAAAATATTCGTTTCCAGCAGACAGAGGAGAGAACTAGTTGGTAAATAAAAGTATTGAAAAGAAGAAAAAGAAAAGAAAAATGATGCTAATGTGATTTTATTTATTTGCACGTGTTTTACTGTTTCAATAACGATGGTGAGATAGTTGAAGTGGTATATTATATATATATATATATATATATATATGTATATATGTATATTTCTCTAAACTGCTGCATTTGGTAGAAGCTCTTGGAGCTGACAGCAAGAGTGTTTTTATTCCTTAGGTAGTAGTTTTGTTCGGTATGTACCATACAAATTAAATATAGCTGCATTCACTGTCTGCTGCAATAAATCTGCATTTTAAACTTTTTATAATAATTATTTACAATATACTATATTGTGGAAATTGGGATGGAGGATAAAACTTTTCTTTGATAAGAAATTGTATATTTGGCAAGTTTGATCGTTTGAATATCCTATTCAGGAAGCATTCAGCAAGATGGTTATTCGCAAGAGGATTCCAAAACTTCTCTGCTTTATTACCCTAATTGTGCAAGCATGGTGTGACACTGAGACCATAAACATTTCAAGAAACTAGAAGATCCCAATTTTGGTTTGGATAAAAAGAGTGAGAGAGTGACGGGGCTTTAGGGAATTTTGGAATGGTAAATAAACTGCAATGAAATTAAACACAACACGCACACATAAGTAAATATTTATATCTACATATAAATAGAAGAGTACTAATAGATACATAGATATTTATAATATAGTGAAAGAAAAATTAGAAGGGAAGTAGTTGTAATTTGCCATGCAAAAGGAAGTGAATGAGTCTCAAATGCAAAAAGGAAGTTTTGGAAAGTTTCAGTTCATATCTAACTGGTTGTCCCAGCTAGCTAGCTACCAATACAAAAGACCATGTTGAGAACAAATCCCACCCACTAACCCCCACAACTCCAAGCCAAAGTAGCTGAGCCTGTCCATGAGCTCAAAAGCTGTCCCTGGTTACTGTAGATAAACCAAAACCACCTCTCTCTCTTTCTCTCTCTTTTTCCTAGCTTAGCTACCTCCATGACCCCATGTGTCAGCTTGTAATGTCTCTCTCTGGATTGCGTGTCTTTATGATACCACATAACACAAACCAAAAACACTACCACTCACAGAAAGAATCTCATTAGAAGCCATCTTGAAACCGATTGATCGCTGAGGGAGGATCCAAACGATGCTGTGCTCCTGCTGAATAGCCCCTTCCCCAACTCAACCCTTCCTCCTGATTATTATGCAGTGACCCGTCCTTACCAGCACCACCACCACTAAACCCGCCACCTTGTCCCACCGGCGCACCAATGCACGTGTAACTACTTGTGTTCTCTCCTCCTCCTCCTCCAACATAGTGTCCGTGGCTCCCACTCATCACATGACCCACATAATAATCATTCACCCCATGCTGGTGAGGGAAGTGTGATGACCCAAAGGACACTGGCCTTGTAGGTGAGGCATACAGGTATGGTTGTGGTGGTGCCGGTGCCGGTGCCGGTGGTGGAATGTGAGTTGAGGATGAACCTGAGAAGTACCTCGGGAATCTTAGCGGTGCCGTTGGATCTCCTGATGGGTGATAACCCCCGGTTCCTATCGGTTGGCAGCATCTGAAAATTACCACAAAGTAAATTTTATCAATATCAACAGTGTTGTGTGATGTGTGTTGTGTTGTGTACCCTAATATGTCTGCATGCTACCTTTTTCTGGTTGAAAATTGAAAAACAACAAATGCTAAAGAACCTAGACAAAAAACAAATATTCCACAAAAACTGCAAATAGTGGTGCATTTATACATACCCTAAGTGAGGGGCACCTTGTGCAGCAAGGCTATGATCACTACGAAAGACCAGTTGACGAGCCTGGTTCAGTGTCTCCGTTTCCCTCTCTGCTCAAAAGAATCACGAAAACAAATAATAATAATAATAATAATAAATTTAAACAATAATAATAAGAGCAAAGAATTAAAAAAGGACGAAGAAACAAAAAGGCCCTCTCGAATTTCAGCGATCCAACGAAACAACACAACTTTTTGTGATTGAAATGACAACCTTTCATGAGCAAATCATTAACGGCCAGTAGATTTGGTTGAGTGAATGGTTTAGTTTAAAGAGTGGAAAAAGAGGGTGGGTAAAGTAAAGAGAAAGAAAATAAAAAGAAAAGAAAAGTGTTAGTGGTAATAGTATAGGTGGTACTAGCCTTGGCGGTGGCGGTTCATGTGTCCCCCAAGAGCCTGAGACTTGCAGAACTTAAGGGAACAAAATCTACACTCGTAGACCTTCCCACACTCGTCTTTTCCATCCTTCCCGCCGCTTTTCTTTTTCCTGCAACCTGCAACCATAACCATCCAATTAAAGCAATTTCCATGACACCCTTCTTTCCCTTTAAGCCCATTCTCGATTACCCAAATCCATCACATAAATTTAATTAATTAATTAACCGCCCACAGGAAAAAGAATATATTAATTTTACTAACTACTACTACCCATTTATTTTATTTTATTTTCTTATCCTTCTGTCTACTTTTCCAGATTGCATGATGTTTACATCTGAACTTTAAAGAAGAATAGGAGGAAAAGGATTAGAAGGAAAAAGAAAAAAAGTATAAGGAAGCGTACAAGGACAAAAAACAAGAATAAAATAAGAAAAAGAAAGTGTGATGAGCATTCTTTCATGTTCAAAGAATATACCCAAGTGTTGGGTAACAAATCAAGGCAGTTTTCAATTTTGTTTCCTGTGAAAAGTGAAATCCTTCTTCCCAGGGTGAGTGATTTTGAAATAGAATTTGGAAAATAGGAAAAAAAAAGTGTTCCTGTGATACTTTAGTGTGCATTTGATAATATAGATATGATCATCAAGTTTACCGGGTGAAGAGGTATGGTCTTCGAGGACTTGTTTGCCATCTCTAGAGTACTCATCGGGCAAATTGTTAAGATCTAACGGGTTTCCTTCTGGTCTCCTGTAAAGGAACAACAAAGCCATAAGAGAGAGAAAAAGTTAAAGGGTTAGAGAAGGAGAAAGAGGAGGAGAAAATGAATCAGAAAAGGGTGTGAAGGTGTAGTAGTGGGGGAAGACCTACATGGTACCGACAGAGAGAGACAGAAAGAGAGAAAGGAGAAAAAAAAAAAATGATGTGAGGCAAACACTCTTTCTTTCAGATGGGAGGATAAAACTAAAGCTTTTTACAAAATTTGTGAGACTTTCAGTTTGACACTGCAATATAGAGGCTAGTTGAGTGATGGTAGAAGATAAAGAGCTTTGAAAGTTCTCTATCAGTTCCTCTGCCACTCTCTCTCTCTTATCTCCCCCCACACAAAAAATTGAATGAACAATGGGACAGTGGGTCTCGTGACTTTAAAAGGAGAGCGTGAGTGTGGTTCTGGTTGTGGTTGTGGGAGTGGGGGCTTAATCAGGTTTTTCCAAATTGCTAGCTAGCCTCGTCTGGTTTGGTTGGGACTTAGGAAATGACAGACGAAATTAGAAAGGGCTAGATATGTGATTCAGAAACATGTTGCTTTTGTATTAATTTTTCCTAATACCCAGAGAAATTATATTAATATGTAACAATTTATATATATATATATAAAAAAAATATATATATAAAATTAATTATATGATGAAGAAAGAAAGAGAGAAAATGAGCATTATACTGGTTATCGTATAATTTTATTGTATAATTATATGATGCTTTTGCCTCTACTTTTCTTTGTTTTTTTTTTATTTTTGCCCTAGCTAGAACTGCGAACAAATGGTTCAAAAATATTCAAACAATATCAGTCAAATGCATAGAAAAAAATAATTAAGTAATATTCCAAAAGAAAATCTTTACCAACAAAGGATGGCAATCAAATGTACAGTACAAATCTTTGAGCATTAAAGGTTGCCCTAAGAATGAAAGATGACATTTATACCAGAAAGAAAGCAAGACAAGGCATAGGGTACGTAGACATTTTGCGTGGTTATTGTGCTTAAAGAGAGGGGGGGCATGTTTGAGAACAGGTCTGTATGGTCCACAATAGCTCAATGCCTCCTTCTGGGTGTAAAATTCTACCCAGGGGACTTAGACTTGCATCAACGAAGGGTTGCTATCAGTATCTATCATTAGGGTTTTTTGCAATCTAAGTTGGGATAGACTCGACCCCCCACTTATTGTTTTATTCTTTGAAAGTTGCTATATCTCATAGATTACATATACATAGTCCTTTTCAATCGATGTGCATGAAGAAAGTGAAGAAATGGATTTGAAATTTCTTAATGTTTTCATCATTATATTCTCTGTTCGCTAGATACATTTCTTTGAATCCAAACTCTCCATCTCTGATGAGTGATTCCTTCATAAGACAGTTAACTTGAGTTAGCTAGGTAAAATGTTATGCAAATTAGTATGCAGAAGCAATTAATCAACTGTTGTACATTTAGTTTTTCTTTTTAAAAAGTAGTGGTGGGGCTACTGATGATTACTGTCGAGTTTACACCGCAGAGAAAGAATATATATTGCAGATTTAGAATCACATCCTATTAAGTTAAATACCAATTCATGATTCATATCAAGTTGAGTTTATTTTCAATAGTTTTCATTACTTTTTAGATATGAAGTGCAGATTGAGGGTCTAAACGAAACACCACACAAGTATATATATATATATATATATATATATATATATATACATACATGTCAAAAAAGGTAGCTAGCTTTAACAACGGCTTAAATTAACCAGCTGTTTACTTGGTCATTGACGTAACTTGCTTGAATCTAATTAAGGCCTGCCTCTTGATCTGGAGCAGCATATGTGTGAAAATGGCAAAAACAAACAATAGTTAGAGAGGACCTGTTGTCCACAAACTGAGAGGTTTCCCCACCACACCTGAAATGGTTATAAAGAAGAAAGAAGACACTACCTAATAAGAGGCCTAGCTAGTCATTAAAATCAGGTGATTCATGGACCACACTACTGCAGCTGGCCTTGACTAGCTGGTTGGTACTATGAAGGAAATGTTGTGAGACACATTCGATATTTTCAAAACCTGGACCCAAAGATTCATGCAATATGACCGCGCCCCAACTATCTGAAATTTTTTCTTGCAAGTGTGTGTATATATATCATTACTTTTCAAGTGGTCCTTCACGAATTTAAGCAGTAAATCCAACAAGCACTTCTTCCATGTTCAGAACTCTAGCAAGGCAAACATACAAACCAGTAGAGGAAATTGTCTTCATCATCATGCTGCCCTCCTTCCTTTCAAGCAGTCAAAATTTAAATTGAAAAGTTGTTACCTTTCCTTGTGACAGAAAGTGCATTGCATTTATGTGTACTAGTTAATAATCTAATCGGGAAACAAAATGAAACGCGTTAACTAGTTATATTTGAAGGGAGAGAAATGAAACAAGTTAACAAACTACGTAGATGTTCAAACATGACCAATGCAATATTGCTTATAAAATGAAATAAAACATTAAAACTACTTCATACTTCAAAACTTCCAAGGCATGTTGGATTCTATTGATGAAAACTTGGAGAGGAGAATAACTGTTCCGGCTGGTGGTACTACTAATCAGATTATGGTGATATCTATTAGAGGTAAAAAAGTTTTCTGACAAAATTCATTTGAGGCGTTGGATGTAAGCACTTAAATGATGCAATCTCTACAGGTTTCAACTCTAAACATCCATGAGACCAACTAACAGTACACTACCAGCAAAACTTTCAAACCAAATTAAATCAAATCATTCTATCATACCAAACCAAATTAACCCTTAAAGTTTAGAAAGCCTATAATTGTATAATCGATTATTTACAAACAATTCAAATTTTCTTCTTTTTCAGGTAAAGCTTGACCTAGTAGTAATAGTAATATACCATGATTAGACCTATTAATAGCAATCTCTAATAACAGCTTCTTCTTGTGAAAAATAAAATAATAAAAGTCAGACACCAAATAATTAATACGTTATAGGATAACTTTTCTTTTCTAGTTTACATTTTGAAAGAAAAAAACTTGTTTTAAAAAAAATAATACTCATAATTTTAAATATATTTATTTTAATTAACAAATGTGCCCAAACAACAGAAAAAATCATGAATTACCTTTGACCATTCACTTTGAATTAGCAATATATGATGATATGCAAATTGAGATATGATTATCTTCTGAGAAGTATCTTTTAGAATAGCCTTACCAGACTGAAAAGATAGATTAATTAATGTTTACACAGATACGGATAGCAACTTTAATTAAAATCAGGTGGCATTGGCTATATAGCAAAAAATAACTGTTACATTTTTGCTGAGTAAATATCTGTTACATTATATGTAATTTTTTTTATTGTTCACTTAATTTCAACATTTAAGTTATTGCACACTTAGCAGAGTAAAAAAATATATTTCATGATTCAATTATAGACATATATATAATATAATTTTATTAATTTTTAAGACTGTGAACATGAGATGATTTTAAAATGTCCTTAAAACTTTTTTGAACATTAAGAGAGAAATATTTTTACTACATTATCCAAGATTCACTATACTTATTAAAAAAATATTTTATTTAAATTATCACATTTTTATTGACTGTGTTATTCACAAAATAACTTCTTCCTAAACATTCTGTACTAATAAATTAAAATAAAATGTAAATGCATTACGTACTAGAATGTTGAAAAAGAAAAGGACTTCACACATTAATAACAAGCAAGGCTTTTTTTGTTTCGGTATAGAAATGGCTCTGTTGCCTATGACCTAGCCAAAACAGCTAAAGATTGGGTTGTACAGTTCCTATTATTTTATATGCATTGATGTATAGGAGAAATTCAACCATGTTTATGATCAATTTTTATCAATTATATTCCTTAAAAAATCATTTCTCTCTGAATCTTCCACTAATTAAAACACAATTTTAAGTAACTAGCTTTCAAAGGAACCAGCAATGCATTTTTTGCCTTTTAATGTGTGTCTAATTTATTCTCAAGAGCCACCAGACTTAATTACATTTAATATAATATAATAAAAATATACTTAGTTTAAAATTTTTAATTTATTATTAATTATTTTCAAAATAATAAAGATAATGAGTTTTAAAATTAGTAGATTAATTATGAGTAAAAGTTGCATCTAAAAAATCCTGAATAGTTATTTAAAAAAATCGAAGTATCACATTTAATATTATAATACAGTTATTTGTGAAAGAAACTTAACTTTCCACTCAATAATAAACTAACTTCATCACATAATAGCAATGATCAAAATAAAAATATCTAATTTTAAAATGATAAAAAAATATAAAAATCAAAATTAAAATTTATCATTTTACATAAACTAAAATAATATTTAAATATAAATAAATTATTAAAAAAAATTATATTGACATTTTAAATTAAATTTAGTCTATTATAGTCTCTTAGTCGATTTCATAGCAAAAGTAAAAACGAAGCAAAAGGAATCATATATAGTATATTAAATATATTTGTGAGATAATGCCATATGTAATATAAAAATAAAATTTATCATTTTATTATTAAATACTCTTTTATAAGCAAGATAATAACATTTTAAAAAATGTATCAGATACATCTTAATTTGATAGAATATCACAAGTGAACTTTCTAATGCAAACTCAGTTTCACATTGTAAGCATCTAATAAAAATATTGATATTATTAAGAATCAATAAAGCTTCCTCAGTATGCATACTTGTTTGTGAATTCATTTTATTTTTCTCTGCCTATATACAAAAAGGTCAATTTATGATGATAGAAGAGAACAAGTCACATATTACGAAACCGGAAAACATGCTGACTATGAGAAAAAAAATGCATAAAAAATTAACTGAGTAGATTTCTATAGTGAATTAATGCTAAAATTTGTTGCATGGAATAAATTTTTTATCTCTATAAATGATAGGAATGTTAATCTGTATCTCTTATGATCCAAGTCTTGGTTAGTGCATACCTTTATACCTTTGATCTTTCGGTTATTAATCAGCTACGCTCTAGGGCAAGCCTACAACCTTATTATTCTCTTACGATAAACACATAACAATCCCCTTCTTTTCTTGTTAGTTATTTTAGTTTTTTTTTTTTATATAAATACCTTATTTACGATCAATTTTGTTTTATTTTGGTATATATGGGAAGTATGTTAGTGAAAATTTGATATTTTTGCCACATCCAAGATACACTACTTCTAGTTCTAGTCACTTACTATAAGATGATTTTTGCTTCATTGGATTTTCATGGTAAAAATGTTAAAGACCTAAAGATACACTGCAAATTTAGTTGAACCCTGTGACTGGTTTGAGACACATAAAAGGAAAAAAAACAAAAAGGAGTTGGAACTTTTGAGGATGAAGTAAAGAAAGATATATCTTCCTAGGAAAATTACTCATGACTTGCAAACAATTAGTTACGAGATGGAACCAATGAAGGTTACATCACTATCTTCGTACCAAGTGTTGGTGGTGATGAGAAGACGAATCAGAAAATTGTCTGCATCCCTATTAGCATTCAATTTCCATCAATTACACACTGGTTCACCTAATTGAATCAGTGCCAAATTATTGATGGTAGGGTGATTGGTCTTTATATATGCAGACCCCAAAAATGGATGTTGCTAGTTATTGTTCACTCTTCTCAGATAGCTCTGGACTACGTACTGTGCTTGCCACAATGAGGGATTGAGAGAGAGATCATGGGCTCGGCTGCTTCAAACTTTCTGTGATTGAATAGCTGTTTAGTTACTTTGATTTTTCAGCTTGCAGTTTCCATTTGCATATACACCCTTTTTTGTTCTTAGAAAAAGTAGACCTCATGCATTATGTCTTTATGCTTTTGGATCCACTCCCGGTTCTTTCTCCTATTACTTTCACCAGAATGCTACCAGAAGCCCTCACTTCTTCTTCATTCTAGCTTACCTTCATTCCCAACCGGGAACAAACCTTATAATATTAAATAATTTCTTTTTTTTAGTTCTACATTCAAAACATGAAAGACTAGCTAATTTGTAGCCTCTTGGTCTTTTATTTTATTTTTTTTCTCTCTCATAAAGTTCTATACTAACCACAAATAACTAAAGTGGCCTAAATTTGCAGACAAAGAACTAAAGTGGACTCAACATGGTACGGTATCCTAACAAGACTAAACCATATGTATTTGATAAAGATTGGTTGGTGTGAAGGCATCTTTTCTTTCCTTCCTACTTGTACATAAAACTAATCTCGAGCCTCTATTTTGGCCACCTAGCTCTGCATTGATTTGGCTGCCTACACAATGCACCACTTAAATCTTTACACTCAAATGAGTACTATGACCAACTCCGAAAAGTAACCTTAAGTGGTATGCTCTAAGTAAGCTACACATAGCATAATCACACACAAGGCCCGAGGGCACACTAACCAACACCAAGAGGTGTTAGTGTTACCCTTCTTCCTATCCTATATCCCCCCCATTATCATATAGACTCTTATTTACGTGTTCAATGCCTCATAAGAGCCCTCACTTAAGTATGCTAGTTTATTACAGACACTACATCCTCCCTGTACTCATCTCCCTGGTTTTATCTATGTCTTTTCCAAGAATATTATCTTCCATCGTATTTCGTTATACCGCAAACAAATGTAATTAAATGTCATCTCAGTATATCACCGCGTATATTTTTTCTCTGTTACTACAACATATCTACTGCATGCCAACTAGCTTAATACCTGTCACCTTCACTATAAATATATACATTTTTTTCAATGTGTAACTCGTACCCTAACCCATGTAACAGCGAATTTCACTATTTTTTAAATTTGTTTCTCCTCTCTTACCAAATATCATACATTAACATTTTCCTACACGCAGCGATCCTCAAAACCAAACACAGTATTGTGGTAAAAAGATACTTGTTTTCTTTCTAACCTAGACCAAATGGCCTTCTTTTTTTGTTAATTCATTGATGGTTGCTGTGAGCTTGTATATATATATATATATTTTTTTTTTTTTTCTTCAAATTATCCATCATTTAATATTACCCAAGTCTTGATAGTGCTGGACGTGTTTCTCTATGGTCTAGAAAGTCACGCTTACAAAATTAAAAGCCCAGGAACTTCAGACCTTAAGAATTCGAGTTGGATTACAAACAGATCAAGATCCACTAGTAAATAGTATGGGCCGAAATTATTCATTTGTAAAATTTACAGATAAATTCAAAAGGCAGAAAGCAATAAATATACAAAAACTACGAAAATAAATTGCCTCTTTTCTTACATTAAGTTCAAGGAATGCACATATTTTAGAGTAGGTAAATTTTAGTAAGTAAACATGATGCGCACCACCAAAAAGAAATCTAAAAGAATAAAAATAAAATGAAGCATTGAGGTAAATGCAAAAGGATCAAAAGAAAAAGATTGTGGTTGGACTACAGATAGCTGAAGGAATTGCAATCCAGGGACGCATAGTACCAATAATCCAACCTGTTGATTAGGTTTAAGCCTGGGAAGATTTTTTTTTTTTTTTTCATTTGTAGTGATCTTATTTGATTTAAATTGTTTTTTATAGAAATACTTACGATTTATAGAAAGATATAAATCATACATTTCACTTTCATTTAAAGTTTAAAAAAAACTTTAGAATATGTTTGGATGAGAAGTGAATTTGAGAGAATGAAAAAGAAAAGAAATAAAAAGAAAGTAAAAAAAAAGTAAAATTATTTAGATTAAGAAAAAGAAAATAAAAATGAATAGAAAGTAAAATAATATTATTTATTATTAATAATTTTTATAATTATTTTAAATATTTTTTAAAAATTATTATTATTATAATAAAAAAATAAAAAAGAAATATAATTTAATATTATTATTAATAAATTTTTTAATTATTTATAATTTATTATTATAATAATAATAAATATATATTATTATTAATATATTTTTTTAATTATTTTTAAATTATTATTATTATAATAAAAAACAAAAAAAATATTATTTTAATTTATTATATTGATTATATTAATATAATAATATTTACTGCAGTTTTTCTTTATTTATTTTTTTACTATTTATTCGAAAAATTGATTGTATTTTATTTTTTTGGTTTTTCATGTTTTCTGCTTAAATTCCCGCTTCCTTATTGTTAATTCAAAAGAAGCGTTAGAATTTATAATAATGCATTATTTATGTATTTAACCACGATATCACTTTCATTTTTAAAAAAATATTTCAATCAAATTGTATTTCTAAATATGATTTGAGTTTGTTTATTTTCAATAATTTTAAAGTGAAACCATATTTTCAAAAATAATTTTTTAAGATAAAATCTGTGTTTAACACGAGTTATCCATTCTAATATATACTTTTTTTAATTTAACCTTTAATAAATTTTAAAATTTCCACACCATTTTCAAAAAAAAAAAAAAAAAAAACTCTTCTCCACCTATCAACAATTGAATTGTCTTCAAAATTTCGGTAATACGAGCAAAATCCTAAATGAGCTTTATTTCATGTAATTACTAAAAATTTATGCAATTAACTTTGTTTGTGTGTGTGAATTTAGTTTTTTTAAACTAGCTAGTACTTTTTTTTTAATTACTAACATTCATGCAAATTATTTATAAACTCTGTAGAGTAGTGTTATGGAAATAAATAAGTTGAATTTTTCCTAATAAAAAGAATAATTGAAAAACTTATCCTATCCGTTATTTGATGTTTGTTCGTTGGGTTATCATGTCATCTCTCTGAGTCTATCATCCACAGAAATGGCCACTGCTTCTCTCATTCCACTTTCCTGGTTACCACCGCTGTCAACTCCGTTCAAGGTTTTTCATCTTCCTCTAAGAAAATAAGAATATTCTTCTTCTCTATTTCTTCTCATCCATTTGGACATTGCAGGGAACAGTGAAAACCTTAGTTGCAAAACCATGTATGAAGATTCAGCGGGCAAGACCCCTCGTTTTCGTGGTTAATAAGGCTGCCTCATCCCCGGTGGCAGCGCCCATCGTCGGTGTTCGGTTTCGTCTGGACAATTTGGGGCCCCAACCGGGTTCGAGGAAGAGGGCTAAGAGAAAGGGTAGAGGAATATCGGCAGGGCAAGGAGCAAGTTGTGGTTTTGGGATGAGGGGTCAGAAATCTCGATCTGGGCCTGGCGTTAGGAAGGGTTTCGAAGGTGGCCAAATGCCCCTCTATCGACGAATCCCCAAACTCAGAGGAATTGCAGGAGGTAATGCCCCAATTAATTGACGTCTCTTTCATCGTTTTAACACCCTATCATTATCAGTGGCAAAATCAAAAGCATTACTGTTAAAACTGCAAGTTAGATGAGTGTTGCAATTCCTTGATGCAGATAAGAAATTTGTAACTGAATTATCACTTAGTTTACTTTTACTTGTGTGTATTATTGTATGTTGAGCTCTAGTCCTGGTATTGTTACATGTCATTTTACTTTAATTCCTAGGATACCTTCATGACCTATGTCTTGTTACCCTTTTTCATTTTTTTTTTTCATTCAGCGAATTTTAAAATTCCAGAAGTCAAAAGTGTTCAAGTTTGGTTACATATAGTTGCTACATTGTATTTGGTAAGTGTTCAAGTTGTTATCTCCCCTAGAGACGGGGTATATACGTTGTGGGACTTGACACGATGGGTTTCTCTAATATTTGAAGAAGCATTTTGAGGAGAATGGAGTCCTGAAATGGTGATTGTTGTGGAAGGGAATCATTTCATTTTGGACGCGATCAAGCTCATCTAAGTTCTTTTCCTCAGATGTTATGTCAGATATCTTTACTAATTATGCCCCCCTTACATCTCAGATATTGTTGTATATTGAAAAATGTTAGCAACATACTCTTTTGAACACATTATTAGCTGAAATTTATTATGAATCACAATATTTTGTGCGTCTCACTTATTTAATGTATTTCAAATATGATTTTATAGTTTCCAATGAAGTTAACCAATAAATGGTAGAGATTATGTTGTTTAGAACTCTTGTATATTTTCTTCTTTTTTCTATTTCCTTTCTTAACTTGCTTAGTTAATGCTTGTGCACTTATCTCTTTCAGAACTACTTTTCTTATGCCCCTTTTTTTTCTTTTGCTTTGCCCTTTAATAAGGTATGCATGCGGGATTGCCCAAATATGTCCATGTAAATCTGAGAGACATAGAAGATGCTAAATTTAAGGAAGGAGAAGAGGTGTCTCTAGAGTCTCTAAAGGCGAAAGGTGTGATTAACCCATCGGGAAGAGAAAGGAGACTTCCTTTGAAGGTACAGATTACTTGTTGATTTAATGACATCTAAATTTCTTCCTTAGCTGTGGTCTTAAATATTACTTCTCCAAGATCATTTTCTGGATGTGTAAAGGTATTATGAATGATTAACTTTTAGAAACAAATGAGGATGCTACTTTCCTAGCATTAGCACTAACTAACCACAAAGGTCAATTCTTTTGAGGCCCTGGTCTGCTGTGAATGAAGTTACTTGCTGTTAATTCTTTGATGTTCTTTCGTCCTAGTTTGTTGTTTTAGTTATGTCTGCGCACTTTTTGGTATGTGTGATTATATAGGATCAAACATATGATATTCAGGAGGATGTGTCAGTGGTTTGAAGCTTTAAATTTTGTGTTCCGAATACCAAAAAATATGTATACTTGTATAATCTTAGCATTTAATTTTCTCAGTTTAAAAACTGTATTTGGATTGTCAATCTTCTATTTGACCATTTCTTTCATCCGTCATGGATAAATTGGGTTATGGTGCTTTTTAGACTGTCAGTACGTTCCTTAAAACATACTTTATGGTGATTTTTCAAGCAATAACTACTTTGCAGCCACTCAGGAGGCAAATATTCAAAGTCATTGATTTATGCCCTTTTTCCATATCCTTACGGTATTCCTTTGTTTTTCGTACAAAAAAAGGTGATGGTCTTTTCCATATCTGTATTCCAGAGGCCAAATGCTAGACTCATTATTCTGTTGAAAATTATCTGTGGTATAAGCAATGAGATGTAAAGAGATTCCCGCCACAGTTTAGCAGAATCTTTAAATGATCATTTTTTTCTTCCAAAAAAAATTAATATTTGCGTAAATAAACTGCATTCTACATTGACATTGATTTCAATAAGCCTTTCAAATGGAAGGATACTGGTTGAAATGATTCTAGTAATTAACTGCTGAGAGGATATTTACTTACATTTAGTAGTTGAAGCTTTAGCTCGCCCTGGCCAATGCTCTGTACTTGGATCATCATGCATCTGATGATTAAATTTTACTGTATTCATTCTTTATAAATGCATTTCTGGTTTCCCAGACACGCAGGAAAATCTCTGCAAAAATTTGGGTTCTGTACAACTTTAAACTAGATAGTATAGTATATTTAACCTAGCCTTTTAATTCTATTTACCTGTCCAATGCATCATCCGAACTCCGAAAGGCCTCAAATTTGGTCTTATGGATCAAAATAAAACTTATTGTGCCTTTTGGTTTCAGATTTTGGGTGAAGGAGAACTGAGCAAGAAGTTGACGCTAAAAGCCCGTGCCTTTTCCACAGGAGCAAAGGAGAAACTTGAGAGTGTTGGATGTTCTCTCACCTTGCTTCCTGGCCGCAAGAAATGGGTTAAGCCGTCAGTTGCTAAAAACCTTGCCCGCGCTGAGGAATACTTTGCCAAGAAGCGTGCTGCAGCCACCACTGAGGCAGCCTCAGCTTGAACTTGAACCAATACTGTGTCATCATATTTTAGAAATCTTCAAGAGAGTTGCAGATTGATTTCTTTAGGAACCATCTCACATATTTGTCATCCTTCAGATTTCTCTCTGATTCATCTAGCTGTTGTTACTTGAGGCATTTATTCATTCTTCTTTTTGCATTCAAATGTGTTCTAGTTCTGGTTCCGAACTATAATTAGTGTTGTATACCTTGTAACATTTTGTTCAGCCATCACCAGAAAATCTTTTGAAAATAAAGAAAGCGTAAAAAAAATGTAAATTTTGGTTTGCCATTTTTCGTGGGAAACTCCTGCGTGTTAAAATATGAGGGTTATTGTTTATGGTGGACAAAGAAAGTTCTTGGTTCATGTTTCCCTATCCAGTTATGTAATTTCCAATCCAGCCCCATACGTTAAGGCGAAACTACTTCCTTGACCATGGCATTAGATACAACTAAAATTCCTTCCGAAACTAGATGACTTCATCCTTCAACCCTCAACTTCCTCACCCACCTTTCCTTTGTCCACTTTCCTCTTTTTTTTTTTCTGCGTTCTACAAATAAAATCTTACAAGTTGAGAGATGTGGTGGTAGACAACTAAGCCTTAATTTCGATAGTGCAAAGAAATTGAGAAAATAAAATAGAAAAGAAAAGAAGAAAAGGAAGTGAAAAATAGGTGAAAATGAAATTGTTTGAAATAAAATAGGGTAGATAAAGTGGAAAGTGAGAAATAGACGAAAATTGTGAAAGTTTTAGATAATTACGTGTTTGAGAAAAAAATGAGAATTTTCATGTAAGATTATTATGTTCTTGATCATCTACATAAACAATTATGTATGAATAATAATTGATTATGAGATACTTTTGAATTGATTATATAAAAACACATAAGTTTCCTCCAGCAACAATATCAAAACTATACTGAACAAATTATATTATTATGCAATATTAATTCATATGTCATGCATATCTCTTCACCAATTTTACAATGGAAAATTAAAATTGTCTCATATTTTCCATTCTTGCTTTGAGAAATGATAGATTGACAAAATCGGAAATCATATTTAATCACCTCTTTCAAACTCAGCCCTTTCTTCTTGCATCTCTTTTCTTTCATCGTCTCGTTCTTTCATATCAAATAAATAAAGGTTAAAACTTTTTCTCGAAACTGTTTTTCCATTTTTTTTAATTTCGTGTTGGTGTTACAACTTTCAATGATTTTGCTCCCATCCTTTTTCTTAAAACCACTGTCCCTTTTTTTTTTCGTGATTGTTTTACAGCTTTCTTTGATTTTGCTTGCGAGACAAACTACGCAATCCTCTTATGAGAAGAAGACCTAGGGTTGTTTTCTTTTTCTTTCATAATTGATTTTTGTAATAAAATGGTCAACATAATTTATCAATTTGATGTCAAATCATTGTTCGCTTACCCTATGCCCAGTGGATGTCAAGCACGTGAAAATAAACTATTATTGTTGACGCTAAGACACGCACTAGATTTTTTCATTTTTTATTTTTATTTTTTGACAAACTTACTTACGTCAACAAAATGATTCTGTAATGCTAAGCATGGGCATCGTTTATAATGCTTCCCCATTAGTGTTGATTTTGGATCTATTCCTCTTAAAAGCCACTACCAAAAGCAAAGGAAACACATGGTGGCTGTGTTGTGTGAACACCAACTTGATTTTGGGACCAAAGCGTGCCAATCCTTTCAAACCAAAATTGTCCTTTTCACCAAATCGTAAGCCTAACTTAACTTGGACACCTTCAGCTCCTTTTAATATAATTAATAAAAAATATGTTGATGACAGATGGTAAATCACGTCAAGGGGATTTTTCATTTTCTTAAAAAAAAGTAAAAGAATCATATGCAATAAACTTTACCGATAATTAAGATTTGAAATGACAATAATTTGCAAAATCTGGGGACAGTTAATAGAGAATATGATTGCACTTCTTTACCAGGATGGAAGTATTTTATGTCCCACTACTTTGGAAGCATAAATGCAATAAAAGGTATGTCTTTCGGTGTGTCTATAATTATTTCAATTCTTCATCAATATCTCTTCTTTTATTTATTTTTTTTAATATGTTTTTTTTTATATATTCTTTTAAGTAACATATCATTTGCCCAAAATCTGCAATATTAGAAATAGATTTGCTGACAAGTCCTTATGAAATCGCAACAAATCCGTCAATCCATTAACTCTAATTTGTTTTTATCAGATGCCATATGTTTTGGGTCAGTTTGAGGGTCAAAGTTCGAATGGCTGAAAAGTCACTGCGTCACAATATCTGATAATCTTTATTCGAATCCTTTCCAGCACTGCCATCTTCAACTTGTTTCCATACCTCTTTCTTTTCTTCAATTTCTCACTGTTTCCTCATCATCTGTCCATTCCCTTACATTCTTTCTGTTCTTTGACTTCTGGGTTTTCCTTTGTACAAACATGCCCTACTGTTCTGTCAAAAGAAAACAATTCTATTTGTCAATTAATTATTTTCTTTTAAAACATAAACTATTATTATTAAAATTTGTAAGAATAAGATTCAAATTAAAGTATTATAACTAAACATTTAAAAAGAATAATAAATTAACGGTGATTTACTACGTGTAATCTTTTTACTTAATATCAATGTGTAATAAAGTACGTGTTTTTATAAATTATTACACTTACTAAAAATATAGAAAAGAAATAAAGATGAGAAATCCACAAATTTTAAAAATTGAGAAAGTAAGGATAATGTAAAGAATTTAAATAAAGCTATTACTTCGTTGAATTTTTTTTCAAAACGAATATAAAAAAAGTTATATGATAATTTTATGAAATGAATTATAAGCTTTTATTTGAATTGAAAAGTAGATTAAAGAAAGTGAAAAAAGAAAGAAGAAAAAAATAAGTAAAAGTAAAATAATTTAAGTTATTATTAATAACTTTTTTATTATTTTTTATTATTATTAAGTTTTATTTTTATTAATTTTAATATTAGTTTGTAATAATTTATCAATGATTTTAATAAAAAAATATTACTTTAATAATATTATTAATTTTAATTATTATTATTATTATTAAGAAAAAGAAAAAAAGAAAGTTATCTATAATCAATTATAGATATCCATAATCAGTTATCTTACTAATATCTTGGATACATTATTATTTCGAAAATGACTTTTTTATCTTAAAAAAAAAAAATCTGTTTTTATTTTTTCTCTTTCTTTCTTTAGACATGTCTTGATACAAATAATTTTACCCTGGTAAACATCCAAAAACAAACAAACAAACACTAAGCGAAAAAGAAGAAGTAATTGTACATAAATTTGTTAAAAACAGACTTATGAAATCAGTAAAAAGAAATATAAGAAATTAGCATAGAAAAGGAAAATATATTAGTAAAATGAAATTGTTACTTAAAAGTGAGATTAGAGGTGAGAATTAAAAGGGATTAAGATATGAGAATGAATATTAGAAGGAAGGAATAGAAGAGGGGGGGTTTGGAGAAGAATGGTAGGAGCGGCGGCACCTTAGAAAGTTAGAGTTTGCCGACCTTGGGTCCTAAAAGTGGGAGAGGATGACACGTGTAGGGAGGAGGTTAAACGTTGTGCGTTGCGCAACGCTCCACCATACAACACTCATTCTCATTCCCAACGGATGCCATGATATTTAAGATTTTTTTTTCACATCATATTATATCTTCTTTAATATTTTAATTTAACACATTCATTCATGCCCATAAAATTATGATTTTACTGTTTCACAAAGAGAAAGCAAAGAGAATGGGTTTGAGGGTGCCAAAATCGATGTGATATATCGCGGGAGGCACCGCCCGCATGAATTAACCATACAATATTATTAATTAAATAAAAATCTTCCCTAATATTAAATTATAAATATATAAGATAAATATAAAGCAAGTGTGGTTGGAACCCATACTTCAATCTTCTCCATCCCTCTCTCCTTCTCTCCTCTCTCTCCTTCTTCTTCAATTCATTTCCTTTTCTTCACAACTCCTGTACAGTTACTTAATCAAACCCAACCTCACCTCACCTCACAGGTACTGCTTCTAATATCACTACTCCGTAACCTTTTATCCTTCTTTTTTTCAATATTTACAATCCTTTTCTGCCAAATTCAAATTTTATTTTAATAACCATAAACCACAACTTTCCTTTTCCAGATCTGTCTCGATTTTTCATTTACTTAAATAAATCACGCCAATAATTGTATTCTTTAGTCAGATCTGTACGTGAGGTGTATAGCTATGGTAGGAGCTTGGTTGTTCAGATTTCAGAAACTCTAGGCGTTATTATAATTAATTTTTGTTATTAGGTTTTTCATTTTGGCTAGATCTCAACCTTCAGCTGTTCAAATAGTTATACTCTGCTTTTACATATTACTGAATTTGGTTTGCTCGCTTTATCTGTTTACTGCTTCCGTTTTTTAATTTTCGTTTCATGGCCTCTTTCTAATTATTTTCTCGTTGGTTATATACATGTGGGTGGGTGGAGCAGGTTTTAGTTGCTGATTTAATAAACACACAGAAATCCAACAAAAAAGATGAAGCAGTTTGCCATCCAAAACGTTGTCGTTCCATCCCACGATGAGATCAGCGTGGTTTGCCCCAAGCCCCGCCGCCTCGGCCTCTTCAACTTCCCCGTCAACGATCACCCTGTTAGACCCTTCCGATGGCATCTCAGGTATAATTGTTTTCCTTTCTTCTCCTTATTCTATTTTAAAATCATTATTATTATTGTTTATTATTATTATTATTATTATTAAGCTTTGCATACTTTGTTTCTCTGCAGTTGCCAGGTAGAGCCATGTGAGTCAAACTCGTCTGGTTCAAATCCTTTGGACAACATACTCACCAAGGTATTGCACTTTTAATGTTTTCGATTTGGTTTTTCTCTGCTGTTTTGGATCGTGGCTTCAGGTTAATTTGTTGATTTGTGATGAAGGTTGTGCTCAGATTGAATTGTTTTTGTGTGTTGATGGTTTTGCAGGATGGTGATTTTGATGTAGAGCAATCATGGCCAATGGCAGCCTCGTCGCCCCCATTTTTCTGCGGGTCGCCACCGAGCAGAGCAGCTAACCCTTTGATTCAGGATGCTCGTTTTGGGGATGAAAATTTCCCCCCTCTCTCACCACCTTCATGGGTGGTGGTTCCGGCTGCATCAGGTCTGCCACCGTCTCCATCTTCCTCTGCAAGGAAGGGAGGGTGTGTTAGAGCCAATTTTGGTAACAATCCTGCTGTGAGAATTGAGGGGTTTGATTGCCTTGACAGGGACAGCCGAAATTGCAGCATTCCTGCACTGGCATAGATCCCCATCTCACACATCACACGTCATTAATATTAGGATTCAGTTCAACATAACCAGAAGATGAGTTTCATACTATACGGAAAGAGTAATTTTGGATGCGTTGAGTCTAGAGGAAGAGATAAAAAGTTATCTCAGTGTCTTTTGTAAATATGTTCACTTAATGAGCCAGTGTATGTAAATGTCAATAGTATGTCGTGTAGGAAAATATTGTCTAGTCTCCAAATAATGACAGAGGGCAATTTGGTTGTTAGATTTAGCCCAGACCTGTTTTTAAGGAAAAACCATTCTCTTTTTTTGTAATTAGAAATCTAGAGAATGGGGATATTTCATTTTGATTTTCTTTTATGGATCTTTTGAATTGTAACTACTACTAGCGGCTTAAAGAAAGAAAAATTTGTATAAAAAATGATTTGTTTGAGAATTTTCAGTTCATGGTGTAATATAACTAAAATCTTATTCCAATTAAATTGTATGTCTGATAGGTGACTTTGCTTATGCTTTAAGTGAGATATTGAAGAGGGTCTATAAAGATTAAAGAGTAATGGAATTTGGGGTGATATTGAAGAGTGTCTATAAAGATTAAAGAGTAATGGAATTTGGGGTGGGACAGCGCTTCTTTTTTCTTTCATAGTTTTGGATTGTTTCTTAGCGAGATGACAAAAAAGGTTTATGGCGGTCACATTCGTCTAACATGCTGGGATGTTCTGTCCATGGGCCTCTAGTTATTTTTTGTGTGGTCGCATTCTCAGAACTGTTGGAATCTGTTGACCTCGATCTCAACGTAACAGTTTGTTTGGTTGAAGTCAGGGTGAGGAATTGCGAACCACAGAGATACAGTTTAATAAAATAATAAAACAGGGTTATGGGTATCCATCTATATTTATTCTTTTAATTATATATTTAATACATATTTCATATAAATAAAATAATTTTATTTTTAATGGTTGAGATCCTGTGGTTGACAAAAATACAACGCAATCTTATTTAATATCAATACTTATTTAATATCAATACTTATTTATATAAAAATAAGTCTTTTCCTCCATTATCATCATAGATAGTTTTTTCGTTAAAGTTTATGATATTATTTATCTTGTTTCACGTTTGTGTTTGTGCATTAATCAACAAAAAAAATGAATATATAGTTTTGTAAACTTGCAAGAACAAAATTCTAATTGTTTCCGTCTAATTTAAGTGAAATTGAAGAAAGATGTTTCCTTGAATAGATTAGTTTTTACTATAATAGACTTGTTTCATTTTCAAGAATGAGTCTAGATTATCTTATGCCCTTACAAACACTAAGTAAAGTTTGGATTAATCTAAACAAATACACGAAGCCCCAAACTTGAAGACGCCAACTACGTCATCCTTCAAATGTTATCAAATACAACCCTCAACCGCCACCGTAACCAAATAGTTTTAACTATCATAACTTAAAGTATGGATAATAACTTAACTATGAGTATGAATCCATGTATAAATATTTAAATACTATTAATATTCAGACAGTCTCAAACCCTAACCAGAAAACCTATAATAAAAGAAACTATCCTTTTCTTATTATTAACAAACTTGCAAGAGAAAGAGCTCAAGTGATAGCATTATTTACCTCAAAAAAACTCAATTTTTTTAAAATTCAAATTTCTTATTTTGGATTTGGTAAAAGTTAAATAAAATAGTTAGCTTTACAGGAACAAATCATCGTCAGTTGTGATTTAATTCCACTGCAACCTTATATCAGCAGAGACAAGATTTGTCAAAAATTTATTTCATATTCTGAAAAGAAAATATGCTTTTCTGTTTGGCCATATGTTTTAAAGAATTAAAGGTTGATGGACGGAGATGGTTATCTAATCAGACAAACGCTAACCAATGGACGTAACAATCATGAAATTTATGGTGGCCGGTTTCTTTGGAAGATGCCATTTGACTTCGGCTCATTACAAATTAATAATGATTAATTTTCAAATCTTAATAAGAAATACCTAATTTTTCTTTTTACTTTCAAAAACTAATGTAACCATCAAATATATTTTTAGTGATTAAATTGGCCATTTAAACTATATAAACCCTTCTTAACATTCTTATTAATATTTTGTTAAGTCTCTTTCTATCAGAGTCATCTAATATATTCTTTTTCCTAAAATTTTTTTACATGTGAGGCAATCACTTAAATAACATTATTCTATTTTTTTATCTAATTTAATTTACATTTTTTTTTATCATATGGTGTAGTTATTATTATCTCACAAATTTTACCATCAATTTTGTTTTTTTTCTTTTTTTTTACATATTTTACAAGTTTGTTAAATTGTGATAAAATAATTATATGTTTATGAAAACAACTGTCAGTTTATTACAATTTTGTTCAAAGCGACATCATATTTTTCAACATGATGATAAAATTAGTGAAAAAAAAAAATGATAAAATATGTAAAATTTAATAATAAATGTAAAAATTATGAGTAATAAATATTTAAAATTATAATTAATTTTTTTTATTTGACTGTAAAGATACTTCAATTTTCTATCTAAAAATTTATTTTGGCTTGGCAAACTATTGATTAATTTATCATATTTTATTTTTATTGATGGATAAAATTATGATGTATTGTTAATGTTTATTTCAAAGTTAGTAAAGTATGCGTATTAAGTTTTTTTTTTTTTTAACTTATAGTATTTATTTATTCTTACAATTAATACACTTTATTTTATTTCTGTTATTATGTATTATATGATGTTATTTTATATTAAAAATAACAACCTATGTTTTTTTAATTATAGTACACGATAATTAATTATTTATGAACTTATGTAAGTTAAGAATAACAACACGTTTAGAGTTTCTCCCTTACACGTGAATATTTTCTTATAAGATCTCCGACATCATAAAATTGTTAAATTAATTAATCAACTGATTTTATTATATTCATTAAAATAATTAAATTTATTTCAAGCATAAGAAACAGGTTTATAAATTTATTAAAATTATTATAAATAACATAAACATTAAAAAAAAAAGTATTATTCTTTAAAAACAGGTTCAACTTATGATAGATGATCGACCTGGTATAGATATAGATCTTGAATATCTTGATATGGGTCACCTAGTCATATATAACAAAAGACACAATTATTACTGGGTCGAATTTAGTGCAGGGAAAGAAACTATAACTTTGTAATCATAATTTGTACCTTTTGGTAAATAAATGTTTATGCTTTGACTATCTAAATAGAATTATCTGTGGTAAAAAAAAGTCAAATATTAAAAAAAAAAAACGATAATCAACTTTCTTTTTCCACATTATGCTTAAGTTTTCATATTCTCAAACAATTTTATTCTATTAACTTTTCTTATAAATAGATTTAGATTTAATTCAATCTTATAAATAATTGATTGATTTATAAGAATTTTACGTCTAATCAATATCATATTTTCAATAATTTGAATGTGTATAAAGAATGATTTAACATTTTTCAAGTCAAATAAATTATATTTATTATTATAACTGGTTTTGAAAGAGTGATGCAGGTAAATTTGAACTGCCACTAATTATTGGTCCCCACTCTGAAGAGAAATTGTACGTAATGGGCCAAAACAAAATAAGGCTGTGACGAAGAGAAGCCCATAATCTGACAATGGTTGTTCGGTCCAACAGAGATTCATTATAATAGTCCCTTTCTGTCTGAACTCTTTTGTCTGCAATAACTCTGTCCCACTTACTGCTTCATCAATTCATGCTTCTATAAAAGACAGAACACTGTGATCTGTCAGGGCATCAAAGATGTCATGGTACTATGATGAAAACTTTCATACTATATTGTAACTGTTCAATACCACAGATCCATTTCCACTTAATTTCCTAAGGCCACGTGTCTCTATCCATCTTCTATGCTCATTTATGCTGTTTCATAAACATGATTGTGACACCATGCTATAATAATGCTAGTGTCTAGTGATAGAATAAAAATCCTACCATTTCCTAAATATCATCATCATTAGTGGTCGCTCTGCTCCATTCAACTCTCATAATTTCCAATCCTTAAAAGACAATCATAAAGAATGTTAGGCACTTGCTAAAAGGAAAAGAGTAATCAAATTTATAATTATTTAATACTTAGTTTTGAGATAATTGAAAATGTTTAATGTTTTCTTAATACATTTTTAGTTTTAAGTATATACTTCTTCTTGGTTTGATAATAAAAAGTTTACTAGAAAGAAGCTCAAATATTGTGTTGAAGTGAAGAGCCATGAAAATAGAAATAATGGTTGGAATAGGTGGGTTGTTACTGCATCTGCATGAAGGAGCAAAGAAGAGAGTGGGAGAGGAGGCACAGAACACAGAACATGTGAAGAGAGAGAGAGAGAGAGCATTGAGTGTAGGAAATGCAAACAATTTCCAGAATCCATGGAATTGCTTCCTTGAATTCAATCATGGATACAGCTGTATAATACATATAAGCTACAACCGAGCATGCGTGTCGCCCGCGACCCTCGTTGGAAAATATTTGTTATATATACTATGTTTCATAAAATTAAAATACCTCATAGTTTAGATTATCTTAGTTCAGAGTTGAGAATATATGACACGTTTGTTATAACATTTCTTTTTTTTCAGGGAATTAAAATTAAAAAATTATTATTTTTTTCTTTCAAGATTGATTTACTTTATACAAATTAATGTTTTCAAGAAGTAGTATTTTTTGTCAAATTTTCCGCAGAATATTCTCTTCAAGAAATACCAGAATCTAACTTTTTAAAATAAATTTTTTGCTAAGAATAATTAATTATGTTTACCGCATATTTGATTAGATAAGAAATACTTTACAATGTGAATTTCGAATAATATATATTATCCATTATATAAAAATCAGTCAATTATTATGATATAAACAATTTTTTTACTCAATTATTTGATATTTTCACTCTAATTTAATTCAAACTATTACACTTTTTACTGTTTCACTTCTTTTATTTTATTTTCTATCTCTTCAGTGGTGATGAAAGTGGAGTCAGCTATTCTTAAGTTCCGTGATTTATTGGAGGTCATTATTCACGATTCTAATTCCTCTTAACGAAAATAACAATGACTAAATCAAATATAATGATTATAAAAATTATCTCATGAATAATGACATTTTCATTTATAGAATAATTTACGTTCTCACTCTGCCTAACTAGGCGTAAAAATTATGTATAGACAATATTAGATTTATTTCGCTCACAGATGTATAAATTTGTATTGTTTTTGCTTTATATTTTTAATGAGCATTTAGAAGATATTTTGTTAAGTTATTTATTAATTAGTATTTGTATTTGATATTGGGTGTTGTAAAAAATATGATAATGTTTGGTAGGAAGAGAGGATGAGAATGGATGATGCAGAGATTGTGCATGGTTGACCCACTAAGATGAGAAGTTAAATAAAGTAGTTAATTGAGAGTTGATAGTAGTAGTTATCGGAAGATAGTAATGAACAGTTGTAGGATATTAAGTAACCACTAAAAACAATAAAGGGAGAGAGAGAGAGAGAGATTTGATGGCATCCATAAACTTTTAAGAAAGATGACATAAGAAAGTTGTGAAGATTGTTTGGAAAATGGGCCACAAATGAATTTGGCCTTTATGCCGACAGTGGAGCAAAGAGAGCATGCATGCAACAGTTGAAGAGTAGGCATGGCTATGCTATTCTTCTTCTTCCAACACATCTGACACATTCAGTGAGGTAATATTCATTTTTTTCTCTAAAAATATTCAATTCAATGGTGGTGACTGCCTCCTACTTCTTCTGCCGCTTGGCCATCATGCAATGCAATCACAGATACCACCACCACCTACAACTCTCAACATTCACCCTCATTTCCATACACTATTTCCCTATGCTTAACTACATATTTTTACACACATTCATATTTTCACTCTTATTAATTCTTTTTTCTATTTTCTTCTAAATAGTCTATTTATAGAAAAATAAAATTATTTAAATAAGTAGTGCAATTATTGTTGTTTTTAATATGTATAAAAACCTAAAGCTTGCATTTATTATGAGAGAAAGAAAATATAATGTTTCAGCCTTTAATATCTTAACGTCTTCAATAAAAATACTTAAAATTCACTGAATTCGTGTTTTTATTTGTCTTATTTTCGTTACTTACTTAATTGCTTATATTATATTACAACTTTAGAGTATTTTATAAGTAAGCTTTTTGATTATAAATACTTAAAATCACACTTTAAGCGTTAAAGTATTAAAAATTTTGTGTGTATTAATTCTCGAAACTTGAAACTTCCATCGAACAAGATTTACCTTCCCGAGAAAAAAAAAATTGACAGCACTCCTTCGATTTCTTGCAAGTTTTAACAAAGTATCTTTAGGAAAGGTAAAGAGAGCAATTTGATGAAAAAGAGAGGCAAGTTGCAACAACTTGCAACAGCGTCATGTGGATGCATCATTCTAACACATTCATTAGGCAAACAGTGATAACCGTAAGAAAAAAAAAAAAAGAGAACCTTTGGTTAATTATAAAAAAAATAGGACCTCATTTTCACCGAAAAATTCATTGCACTAGCCCTACCTATAGAAAACAAATGGACCAGATCAAGAGTTTGACTTGTTTCTAACTTACTTACGGCACTTGGTACTTGACCCCTACGTTGTCTCAAAGGTGGGATTTTTTGTCGTTATGTTTCAAATTAGAGCAAAAGGGTGGTGCCGGTAACCCACATGGATATGCATTTTATGACCCTCAAAAAATCCAGAAGGACTGCTCACATCACATCACCACCACAACTTGATTACAAAATTGTCCACACTCTGGATTTCCATACCTGTTGCCACCTAATGTAACCCCCCTCTATAAATACCATCAATTTCATTTTTCTTTTCCATTGCTTGACCCCTTTTGATTTCTCTACCAATATGAAGCGGCAGAGAGGCGTCAGTGTGATCGGTGTTGTCAGGCCCATGAACAATCCTCCCAATGTTGAAGATGTGGCGGCAATGGGGAAGAAGAAAGTGAAAAAAGAGGGTGAGCAGAAGGTGGGGAAGAGTGCGGCGGAGGAAGAGGAGAGAAAGGAAAGCACTAGAGACATGATGGGTGTGTTCTTGCAGCAGCAAGGAGCAAGAGACGGTGGCATGATGGGTTGGAATTGGGAGGAGAATAATCAGAATATCCCTTGGTTGAGAGGTGTGGTGGATGAGCAAATGTCATGGGGTTCCACTTGGGTCCCTGCTTGGGACATGGACTTCTTGGGGGGTGATGCTTTCACTGACCTGTACAATGATGTTGTTTGGGATGATGATATCTGGAATCTTAACAACCAAATTCCAATTCCCCTTGATAGAAAGAGGTTTGATTGGGGGTAGAGATTGTAGTAAACTACACTGTTTCTCAAGCCTCCATGTCCTTTATCTTTCCCTTAGTTAGGAATGGAATTTCACTGTTTTCTTTCAATTATATATATGTTTAATTCTCTCTCTACTTTCTCAATGCTAATTTAGCTGATCAAGATTCATGACCGTCCACTTTGATTTTCTTTATTTGAGTTTGTAAATATTCATATTCGCCAAATCTTTTAGCTGGGTAATGACTTCAACAAAATCAGAAACATGTTGGGTAGTAGAATATGAAAACTTCCCCAAATCTGATATGAATAGGGAAAAACGCTCCCGAATATTGCTTCCATCGGTTTCAAACATAATAAGCGTGACAGATGTGAAATATCGGAAAGTATGTCAATGATGTTTCAGAAGAATATTTGGTTTTCCGTTTATAAAAGTTGGCGTGCATATGGGATAATAAAGTAACCAAAAAGCATTAAATTTTGGAAAACGGTACCTCTTCACATGAAGAATGTAGAAATGGGAAACTTGGCCATTTTTACTAGGGAAAACTTAGCTAGAAGAAAGTTGTTTGTTGTTGGTTCAGATTTTGTCCTGTGTGGCTTCTCAACAACACTAGTGTGCTATTGCTATGTCTCTATGTTATGTTTACTATTTTCTGGTCAATTTGGTAAAAGCAGCAATGGTCTTTGTTCTCATGGTGCATACGTCCGAATCCTACGCTAGCTATTGAAAGAGCATGATACTGTAACGAAGAATATCTAGCTCTAGCAGTAAACGAATCTCTAGGCCTGTCAAATCCTGGAAGTGCTACTGGATGGAGTCAGACAACATGACCCTTGTTTTAGACGTGTAGGGGAGAAACTTAGCTTGGACACATTATTCCTTATCTTCAAGAATCTTATCTTTTTAACACACGATCTTACGATTTTATTACTCCCAAAACTGAAGAATAAGGCTTAAAGTGTACTTCTGAATTTTTTATTATTGTTGACGGAAGACTAGTTAGGAGATATGTTGGAAGTTGGAACAATCCAAATTGCTGGTTTATTTATTTTGTTTTGCTAATTTTGTTGAATGAGTCAAATTATGTCAGTTTGGCATTTCTATATTCTAGTTATTTACACTGGAGGAAAATTTGTCATTTCCTTTGCCCATTGCCGAACCAGTTAATTTAGAGTCCCAAATTCGTCATTCTTGATCCATCAATAACATAATCAGCTTGCGAGTGATCACGAATCTAACTTTTCAGAAATAACCTTTTCTTTAGGTGGAATACAATGAATGAAACAGACATCGAGAAGAGCTAATGGAACAAAGCATGGTTGTATAACTTAAAGAAACAATTGAACACATCAACATAAGATTGAAAGGTCTAATAAGCTTTCGTCAAACATTTGAAACTGATGCACTTCACCTGATGTCAGTTGTTGAGTCCAATGCTCCGGATGAAACATTGGGGTATTCTGTCTAATTTTCTGTAATTTCAAAACTAGTCGAGTAATATTGTATCTCAAATTCACATTCTAAGCAAGCTATTCAATTTCTTTAGCTAATGGATGATACAGGGGAGGGGGGATAGAGGTAGAAAAGGTAAGAAAAAGTCTCAAAGTTATACTTATAGTATAACTTTGAATATAGAATAAAAACTTCAAGTTCCTCTATACTCTGGTAATGGTTCAGGACTTCAGTTTAGTGTGTACAAAATTTTCAATGTTTAATGCCCTGTTTATTTGGCAGTCTAGGGTGAAAATGCTGACTATTAACTTCATATTCTGTCAGTAGCGATACATTATTTTAATGTAATTGGTAATTTGACATAATCATGTTTTGAGATAGGAGGTGCAAAACCAGTTATATTTAAAATGTTCCTCAAATCAAATCCAACATCGTGCTTGTCCTCAGTTTCAAATCAAATCATCAAAGGACCATTGCCTTTGCAAGCTGCTGCTCATCACATACTGTTTGTTTTTTATCAAAGGTTCCAAATTCACATACCAAACTTTTGGACATTTCAGGGTCTGTTGATCGGTGATGGAAGGCACTGAAAGAAGGAGATTGTAGCCTTATCATCAAGCACTACTCTTAGTACACCATGTGGGAAGGGTCATTGTCTTATCTCATGTGTTGGATGGGAACATGAATGTGACCATAATTGTTGGTTTATTCTTGTGTGTTCGCTCTTCTTGACCCTTCATTCTCAGATGCGGAGGATTGGTCGGAAGCCTCGTATTGACAGAAACTCAATTATGAAATGAGTCACCACCACTCACGAGACAATGATTGGATCAACCACCCTTCTGTTGTAACACGTCATGGGAAAATGATAGGTACAAGAATACAATAACCAACCTGCAATTTGATGGGTTATTTTTTTGCCTCCAAATCTTTACACCATATCTTGCAAAAGGCAAGTGAACACTTAACACACAAGCTAAATTCAAGGCCACAATTATTTGTCGGCAGAGAGAGCCATGCAAATAGAGAGCAATTTCTTTAGAAACTATTCACTCACGCCGTTTTAATAACTAGACTAGTAGTTGGGTGCGTAAGGCGGACGAAACTTAAATACATGGACTTCGTTACCACACGTCTGAAAAGGTGTGCATTTTGTGAGTTTGAAATTTCTGATAGCATATCTTCATCTACAATCTAAGATAAACATGGATCGCCCATTATGCTGTGATTACTAGTGGACTTAATCAACACATCATGCATGGCACTTAACACTTCAATTTTTTACTTCATCATGGAGAATTTTAGCCAACATACTTTTCTTAATATTTTTGTTTCTTTTAATGAAAACGAGGTTTATGCTATTAAAGAAAATCTGCAATATGAATAAGTAACAAAAATGTGGTCATTGATTACCACTCCATACATACTCCTTGTTGATAACAACTTCCCACTCTATTGCTTATCTGATCTTAAAAACAGTAGCAATTAAAAATAAAATAAAAAATTGAACAATTAGTTCCTAAAATTCTTTACTGTAGATACTAAGGAATAATTAGAAGTTTATCACAGTACTCCTCCAATTCAGGCTAACTTCCAAAACGTTTTTTTTAGATTTTCAAACTTCCCTTGAGATGAAGGCTTGATAAAGATATCAACTATTTGTTCTTCAGTTCTGCAATATTTTAGTTGAACTTCTCCTTCATTTTGGACTTTCCCAAAAAATAATTGTAACTTGATGTGAAGATGCTTTATTCTTTAGAAAACTAGATTTTCAAAATTGCAACCGTAGCTTCATTGTCTTACACTTTCTTTTGCTCCCTTTGCAAATCAATTAATAATCGTCTGATACATATTGCTTGATAAATATTCCTGCAATAGCAGTAAATTCTACTTCAATTGTTGATTATGCTTCAAGCTTCTTTGAAATCTAAGAATATTTCAAATCCTAGTGATAAATAGTATCTATATGTACTCATATCTTCAATTGGACCTGCCCAGAAACTGTCAGAAAATCCATGAAAGTTAATTTGTTTGCAATCATTCATAGTTGATTGACTCCATAATAGGAATCCATAGATCTCAAACACTCTTTTAATAGCTTTAAAGTTCTTCTCATGAGCACAATGTTGTTATTTGGTAAGCACAGAACAGAAGCACCATGAAGAATGTCTAGTCTGGTTGTAATATGCTACAAGAGGCATCCAATCAAACATCTATAGAGTAACTCAATAACCTTCTTTGAACCACCATCCTCGATTAGCTATTCTTCTTAATTCATATGGGGTGGATGTTTGCATGTAACCTGAAAACCTTAAAGAATTTCTTGAGCATAATTCTGTTGACAATCAAAAATTCCTTGTTCATGTTGCTTAATTTCCTTTCCAGTAAAGAATTTATCTCCTCAAGATTTATCATTCCAAGACATTTCATTTTCTTCATTCTGAAGTTTCTAACAAGTTCATCGTTGCTGCCTGTTCCTGAAAAGATCATCTATGTGTAATGACACAACCCGAAGATCAGTATCTGATTTCTTCACATACAATATATATTGGTGTGTATATTCATTCCTCTGTATCGAGCTAACGGAACTTGTCTTCTTAAGGCCTTCTTCAATAATGAGAGGTTTCTAGAAAATTTAAATATTTTGAAATTGAACCATTAAAAATATCCCTTGTGACACTTGTTTAAGAATATAACATCGTGACATAGGAAACCTTGGAAACTAATAGGAATATACATAATTATAATGAGTTTATTATAATCAATGAAGTTATTGAAAATAATTTAATTTTTTTACTTATTTTATGATCTAAGTGTCTTTTTTTAAATGAAACGTCAAAAAAACGCTTTTTTTTTTTTTGTAATGTGAGAAACTATTTTCACTAGTGGTGTGATGTTTTCAGAATAAAAATTGAAATTGTCTAAAGACTGTTAGACCCACAAAATATTAAATGTATATGGCCCGAATTGTTTGTTCCAGGGGTGATGTACAAATGCTTACAAAAAGTGTCCAAAACTTTCTTCTTTCTAAAAAAGAGACAAAACTGAATGTTTGGAGTTCTATACTGTGGGCCTTATCGATGGATGTTTAAAACTTGTACTTAGTGTAAAGTTCCTGGGCTTTTACAGGCTTTCTAGCGGGCCAGGACTAAGCCACATTGTAAATGGGTTGTTCCTCCCTTATATTTTACCCTTTTTAAAACAAATAGTAGCATTAAAAAAATATTAAAAACATAAAAAATTTTAAATGTATCAATACAAATTGATATTTGGTTTGGTACATAATTAAATAAAATAAACCAGAAAAAAAAATTACACTAACCAGGAAATAGAAAGCTAATGCCTTTTTAGGATAGATAGAGAAAGTCCTGTCTAGTTTATGAGAACGGGATATTAATTTACATCCAAACCTAATTTTAAAAATTAAAAGAGACATGGTAAACTAAAAAAAAAAATCTAAAAAAGAGACTATATTAGTATCGTCATATTTTAGACTTTTTGTTTAGAAAATTATTATTATAGATCTTCTTGATCCTAATAAAATATCTCTCATTAAATGAATATCAACAGTTTAAGATGAAAACAAAATAAAAAAGTTGTCATGTTTTTTATCTCATATATTACTTTAATATATTTCCAAAACTAAACGAAAGATAAAGTACAATTTTATATATCACTTATGTTCCAATACAACGAACGTAGATCCTGTTTCAGGCGTGTTCAGCGTGCTTAACTAACTACCTAACATTATTTTTCTTCAATTATATATTGGAATTTGTTATTTTTTTGCTTTCACCTTGAAATTTTCAGGCAATTCAAACTTTATTCTTAGTTAAAAATACTGGTATAAATTTTTTATTTATTCTGTAAATTTAAAATAAAACATTCGTATGCATAGATTTGTAAAAAGAAAATGAGAGGAGAGATAAAATCAAGAAAAGTTGGATAACAAAAATATATTATTTGAGAGGATAAAAATAAAGTCAGGAATATATTATTTTATTTCATGTTTAGTTGAGTAGAAATTTGAAAAATAAATCGTGCATTGAAAGAAATTTTGACAATTTAAATCGATGAGTTTTCTTATAAAGATGAAGTCTGCAAAACAAAAAATGTACCAAGAAGAAGTTGTACTCTTCCCTCATTCCTACGATATATGGAGGAGAGAATAGTTTTCTATACAACCTACCACCACAAATTTTCTTTCTTGCTAGTTCTATTAATTTGTAGGTTACTAGGATGTGTTTGGATTGAGGAGATGATTCGAGAGAATAGAAAAGAAAAAAAAAAAAAGAAAAATAAGTAGAAAATAAAGTTATTTGGATTAAGAGAAATAATTGAAAATGTGGAAAGTAAAATAATTTTATTTATTATTAATAAAAAAATTTATTTTTTTTAAAATAAATTTATTATTTTAAAAATAAATTTATTATTTTAAAAATATTTTAAATACTTTTATTATTTTTAATAATATTTTAATAAAAAATAAATATTATTTTAATAATATTATTAATAATATTATTAATAATATT